>JAJJMC010009994.1:6220292-6369986 GCA_023531435.1 Papaver californicum | reverse complement strand
CAAGTTCGAGAATCGAATCTTTATTTACCACTTTCTAAACCACATCACTAAGTTCCTTAAGGATCTTTGTACGCAAAAGCGAAAACTTAGTGTACAGAAGAAAGATTTTTTAGCTAGTCATGTAAGTTCAATTATCCAGAACAACACAACTCCAAAGTACAAAGACCCAGCTTCCCCTACCATTTCTTACACAATAGGTAACTACCGTGTTGAGAAAGCGTTACTTGACTTAGAAGCTAGTGTGAACTTACTTCCGTACCATGTGTACCTCTATCTAGGACTTGGTGTGTTAAAACCTACCCAGATAACACTCCAGTTAGATGATAGGTCGGTGAAAATTCCTCGTGGTGTTATAGAGGATGTTCTTATTGAGATCGACAAGTTTATTTATCTAATGGATTTTGTTATCCTAGATACCAACTTGTCCCTGACCAAAAAAACCAAATACCTGTGATTTAGTTCGCCCATTTTTAGCTACATCTAATGCGATCATAAAATGTCAAAATGGTATTATGAATTTTTCTTTTGGTAATGACTATTGAGATGAACATTTTCAATATTAGTAAACAACCCCCTGAGCTAGATGACACGTATATTGAAGAGGTGAACATGATAGGAATATTAATTCAGTATTTATTACCAAACACTTTGTTAGAAGATCCATTAGAGAAAGGCCTAGCCCACTTTGGGTTTGATTTTGATGATGATAGTGTCATTAATGAGGTGAATGTTTTGTTAGATTCAACCCATTTAATAGACACTAGTAATGGATGAAGACCTAAATTCGAACCACTACCAGTTATTAAGTCTACCCTAATTCCTTCTTTAGAATAACCTTCTAAGTTGGACCTTAAATAACTATCATATACCTTAAAGTATGTGTTTTTAGGCCCATCTGAGACTTTTCCTGTGATTGTAGCATCCGACTTGGAAAGTGACCAGGAAAGTAGGCTAGTGACCATTCTTCAAGACAACAAGGAATCCTTACGGTGGACCATAGCATACATTAAGGGTATAATTCCTTCTGTTTGTATACATTAGATTCATTTAGAGGATGATACCATACCATCTAGGGAGATGCAACGTCGACTTAACCCCAATACGAAAGAAGTAGTTCGAACCGAAGTACTTAAGTTGTTAGATGCGAGTATTATCTACCCCATTTCATACAGTAAGTGGGTCAGCCCCGTTCAGGTTGTTCCCAAGAAATCATGTATCACTGTAGTCCAAAATGATAACAATAAGTTAATCCCAACCCAGTGACCACGGGTTGGCACGTTTGTATTGAATACAGGAAATTAAACAAGGTCACAAGGAAGGACCACTTTCCTCTTCCTTTTATCGACCAAATACTAGAGCGATTATCAGGACATAGTCATTATTGCTTGTTAGATGGCTATTCTGGTTATTATCAGATTGTTATTGACCAGAAGACCAAGAGAAAACCAGTTTTACTTGTCCCTTTGGTACCTTTGCGTATAGACGCATGCCTTTCGGGTTATGTAATGCACCCGGTGCTTTTCAGCGTTGCGTGATGAGCATATTTTCTGACATGGTAGAACGGTTTTTAGAGGCCTTTATGGTTGATTTTTCAGTGTTTGGTTCATCTTTTGATGAGTGCTTGCATCATTTGACATTAGTGTTGACTAGATGTAAGGAAAAGAATTTAGTGCTTAATTGGGAGAAATGTCATTTTATGGTTCGATCAGGAATTGTTTTAGGGCATATCGTATCTTCTAAGGGTATAAAGGTAGACAAAGCCAAAGTTGACCTTATTAAGAATTTACAGGTTCCCAAAACCGTAAGAGATATGAGGTCATTCTTAGGGCATGCAGGTTTTTATCGTCGATTCATTAAGGATTTTAGCTTGATTTCTAGACCTCTTTGCAATTTGCTTGCAAAAGATGTTAAGTTTATCTTTGATGATGCTTGTTTAGAGGCTTTCGAGAAGCTTAAGACTTTGCTCACTACCGCCTCCATAGTCCAGGCACCTAAATGGAACCTACCCTTTGAGATCATGTGTGATGATTCATATTATGCTATTGGTGTCGTGTTAGGTCTGTGAGAAAACAGATTATTTCATGTGATTTACTATGCCAGCAAAACTCCAAATGATTCCCAACTGAACTACACCACCACTGAGAAAGAATTATTGACCATTGTTTTTTCCTTAGACAAGTTTAGATCCTATCTTTTAGGTTCTAAGGTTATAGACTTTACTGATCATGCTGCTTTGAAGTACCTTCTGTCTAAGAAGGATACTAAACCTAGATTGATTAGATAAATCTTTTTTTATAAGAATTCTCTCTAGAAATTAGAGAACAAAAGAGTGCAGAAAACGTAGTAGCAGACCACTTGTCTAGACTTGTTGTGGATTCCCCTGATGATTCTCCTCCCGTGAGAGATAGTTTTCCTGATGAACAACTATTCTTTGTTTCCCAATTACCTTGGTTTGAGAATATAATGAATTATCTTGTTAATGGTTGAATGCCTCAACATTGGGGTAAATAAGATCGTTCTAGGTTTTTAGCGGAGGTAAAGCATTTCTTTTGGGACGATCCTTATTTGTATAAGTATTGTCCAGACCGGATTATTAGGAGATGTATACCTGAGAGTGACCAGTCCAGTATTATTTATTTTTGCCATGATCATGCTTGTGGAAATCACTTTAGTGCTAAGATATTGCAGTGCGGATTCTACTGGCTGTCATTGTTCAAAGACTCCCACAGTTACTGTTTTTCTTATGACCGCTGCCAGAAATTAGGAACCATTTCTCGTAGAAATATGATGCCTTTGAACCCTATTTTAGTTATTGAAGTCTTTGATGTGTGGGGCATTGATTTTATGGGTCCATTTTCTAATTCTTTTGGTAATCTTTATATATTTGTCATTGTAGACTATGTCTCTAAATGGGTTGAGGCGGCTTCGTGTAAAACAAATGACCACAAGGTTGTGGTCCAGTTTTTGAATGATAACATATTTTCACGTTTTGGTGCACCACAAGCTATAATTAGTGATGGAGGGTCACACTTTTGTAATCGACCGTTTAAGCTTTTGATGAAGAAATATGGTATTACCCACAAAGTAGATACCTCATATCACTCACAGACTAGTGGCCAAGTAGAGGTCTCCAACAGGTAGATAAAACATATTTTTAGAGAAAACAGTTAATCTAAATCGGAAAGATTGGTCATTGAGGCTTACTGATACCTTATGGGCTTACCGTATTGCGTTTAAGACCCCAATTGGAATGTCACCTTATCGTCTAGTTTTCGGAAAGGCATGTCACCTTCCTGTTGAGTTAGAACATAAAGCATATTGGGCTGTAAAGTAGTTTAATTTTTCGATTGACAAGTCAGGAGCTCACAGAAAGCTCCAGCTCAATGAGTTGGAAGAGATTCATAGAGATGCATACGATAGTGCTAAGTAATATAGGAACAAAATGAAACTTGTGCATGATAGGAATATTTTTTAAGAAAGTCATTTTCTCCAGGTCAAAAAGTTTTTTCGTATGATACTCGTTCGCATCTGTTTCCCGGGAAGTTACGCTCTCGGTGGACCGGTCCTTTTGTGGTCTGCACTGTTTTTCCTCATGGTGCTATTGAAATTGAGACTCAAGATGGTAAAAGTACTTTCAAAGTTAACGGTCAGATATTGAAACCATTTTTAGAGCCTTTTCTTACAGATGATATTGAGGAGGTCCCTCTAGAGGACCCTGCTTACCTTGATTGACCATCAAGGCTGTTGTTGTAAATTAGTAAGTTTCGTAGGTTTTTGTTTTTATTTTCTTGTTTTTATTTTATATCTTATTCTTCGGAGAAGGATTGTTACGCTTCACTCAGGTACTATCTTTCTGACTTATCTCTTTATTCCTCTTGTTACCTATATTTTTGGTACTGCTCTTTAATTTGAAACATTAAGGATAATGTTAGATTTAACTTTGGGGGTAAGGGAGAAACTTTTAGTGCAATAATAAAAACTCCAAAATTTTAAAACTTGTGAACATTCAGGATGACCATTCTAAGTAGATGGAAACAAACCTCTTGGATATAGGAGTTGAGGGACCCAACTAAAGGGTCTATTCATTAAATGGCAGAGCTCAGGCGTTATGAATAACATGATAGTTGTCACCATATCTCGAAGTCTACATCGACCATATCACCTTCTGTTTTTATTTGTTGCAATTTTATGTGTTTTTCTAAGTGATTTGGTGGGGCACCAACATCACCTTGTTATCAATGTTGGTATGAAGCAAAATGATTGAGATCAAGCCCCATTATTTTAATTGAACTTGAC
This sequence comes from Papaver californicum, assembly GCA_023531435.1. Classification (NCBI taxonomy): domain Eukaryota; kingdom Viridiplantae; phylum Streptophyta; class Magnoliopsida; order Ranunculales; family Papaveraceae; genus Papaver; species Papaver californicum. Next base: position 6,365,690 of record JAJJMC010009994.1, on the reverse strand, counting down.
AAAAAAAAACTTGGATAGCAATGTGTGCCTTCTCCCTGTCTTCGTCGCCTAAGCAAGAGTGGAACTCATGATGCATGAGAACTATCATGTAATATACTGACATGGAGCATGCACTTAGATTCAAAAGATCTAATCATGTTGTCGAGAAAGAAAAGAAAAAGAAAAAATTAATAATAATTGTATAAATCGACCGCTGGGGCCCTTATATATACCAGCTGAGTCTATATAAGTATAAGGATAAAGACCAGTGGGAGCATATCTCAATCCATTAGAATTCATCCTAACACTGACCTTCAGACAGATATGGGAAACATCGTTCACCTTAGTCAACATGTGCAAACTTCATCTCCATATCCATCTTCTAATTCTATTCATGTGATTGACTTTGATATACCTTGAGTATCGTAGTCCACTGTACGATTTTCTGAGTAATGCTATGTTTTCTTATATATGAATTTTAGTACGCTTGAGTAAAAACTCGCGTACAACAATTAAATTCAAAAAAGGGTAATTCCTTCCATAGACAAAGAATTTTGTAGCCAACTAAATAGCATATTTAATTTCTACCCTCAATCGTTCACAATTAGCTAGAATTTGGAGTAAGGGTTTTGTGGGTACATCTCTTGTAAACTCTCACGGGATAAAACTCGTCCACTAGAGCCACCTAGGGGTTTAAAGGCTTGTTGCACACGCTAAGTGCAATCGCGATACCTGTGACAGTGAGTTAGGATTTTCTTGATTAAATTTGCTCGAGGAATAGCAAATAATAAGTTTGGGGGTATTTGATAGACACATTTTTGTGTCTGATTTGTCTTAAATCTGATGGAACTCAATTTTGTACTAATATTGTATTTTTATGTATTTGTAGGTATTTTTGGGAAAAAACTTTCTTGAAAAAATCGGCTCGAAAAATTACTAAAGGAACCCAGAAAATTGCTAAAGTAACCCAAGGATAAGTGCTAAAAGCAACCCAGGAATGGATAGGCGGACTCCTTCTTCACGTGAATTAAAATTGGGCGGGAAAATCAAAATCAAATATGTGTTAAAGGCAAAAGTTTCTGGATTTGTTTTGGACAAGATTTAGTAGGAATTTTTGTTGGATTTAGACACATATTGGCATGTTAAGACAAGACAGGACTGGTAAGTCCTTTTTTTCAAAAACAGAAGAAGAAAATATATGTGAATTGGGAGAAAACAGGACACAGGAAATATTCTCGGGATATTTTGAGATATTTTTGGAATTTGATTGAGGTTGCAGAGAGTTTGATTGCGTCTAGGATGTGTATCAGCATGGTTGGAGCATGTCTGCTGCAAACAAACTCATGAAAGAAAAGAAAAAAAAGAATAAAACCTCTGTGACTTTGAAAAAAAAAGATGTCTGGCATTAAATCGAGAGATTTTGAGGTGTTGTGGGTATTTAAAGAGGTTATTGGAGACACAGAGGGGTATCGAAAGTGTGGGGTTGAACAGAGAGTGAGAATCAAAAAAAAAAATCAAGTTGCAGACACTATGCTGCTTCTAGTGAAGAAGAGAAGAAGAACTTCATCGTAAAAACGAAGAACTTCGTCATAAAAGCCATTAACAACGTCATAAAAGAGACTGTGGTCTTTTTTTTTCATTCAGCGACAGAGAGCATCTTCTGTAACGTTTATAAACGTCTAAATTTTCTGTGTCAAATACCTTTCTTCTTGTAAACACCTTTTTGAGCAATAAATACAAATTTTGAACGTGTTTCCAACATCAGGATCTAAACCTCATTGCTGAGGCGACGAAGGAAGCTATTTTTCTAATAATTATATGGTAATATTTTTAATTAATTTATGTAATTTTTTTATGATTATTTACGTTGGTTAAAAATTGATTTAGTGATTTTTATTAAAAAGTTGTGATTTCTTTTGATGGTACATGCTTTGCCTAGGGTTTTTGATGTTCCATGCTTTCGATATACAATTGTTATTTTGAAAATCTATTCGTTGCATTATTTTAGAATCAAATTAAAAGTATGCATTGCATAATTATAATCATTGAATTAAATCATTTTAAAAATTGGAAAATAGTGGAATCTTAGCCTCAGTTTTCTCTCAACCTTGTTATTAATTTTATTTGAGATTTGCTATTTTTAGTCTTAGAAATTAGGTTTAAATCCAAATCTTCACAAGTCTTAAACGAATCTTATTTTATAACTTCTACTACACATTATGCAACACCTTAGTCTATGGTGTATCTCTTACTGAAAATTTCTAACCTCGCAGGCACATTTGCAGCTAGTATGTGTGATCTTGTCACTTTATCGATATTAGTGCACTTTCTGAAAATCGATTATTCTATTCACTTCATATTTACATTTACGAAGTACAAGAATCGATATAAGAAAGAGTAGGAACACACCACGACAATCATGTTGTTCCTTAGGAAACCTGTTTCTTATCTCCCTCGAGCGATAGGAAGACTGTCTTATCAAAGTGACGATCCGCAAATCTAACGATTAAGAGATCGCCTTCCAAAGGTTTCAAAATGCGGATAATTGTTTGAAATTCATATCCAACATAACTACTTAATCGTTTTAATGACACATTAGCATAACCAAAAATGTATAAGAATACAAATATCAGACTTATATCCAGTTACCAACTAGTATGCAGAAATAGTTGACTAATTGTGGGTTCTAAAACGAATAAGTGAAGATGCCTATTATAATATTGCATATCCCATAAGTAGTTATATGATGGTTGGTACGCATAACCTATGCCTTAGACACCATCTATAACCTTTGATGGTATCCTCTGCGAGACCATGTAGTATAGGATGCTCTACACTAATCTTATTAAACATGCAATAACATCAAGTTCTTTTGATGTAAACTCTCTAGCATCAACAAGGATGGTGAACCCTTATATTGTATAATATGTGCTAGGATTGTTTCAAAAACGCATCAGTTCTTGTGAAAATAACTAATTCAACACTTTGAATAATTCACCAGAGCTATAAATTACTTGAATAGTCCGCATTTTGCATGGATATGTTCACAAATATCACATTGTTTCTTTTGAAAGAATGAGTTATTTACCATATAAATCTTAGGATGGTCTCAATCCTATTTACTAAAGAAAGACTTTGTAAAATGAGCGACATGCTTTATTACTTTAAAAGTATAATGGGAGGGGATGTGGTGTTTCTAGTACTTTAAAAAGCGTTGATTGTGATAGATGCCATTACTTTGCATTCTTTCAATCTTTATAATTCCCATTTTCTTGTTCACTCAAATAAAGGGAAGCATGTCTGAGTTCTTTCAAAACAGAACATCATGTCACAACCAAAGTATTTTCATGGTTATGTAAAAACCTGAATGAGTCATTCCCCAACATTATATTATCGGTGACTATCGATATGGATTCAATTTTCCAAGTATGAGTGACTTACAGTTGACTAAACTAATTGGCTCATTATTTTCTATGAAATATTATTCCTTTCACATTCATTAGAGGCAATTTATAGATGCATTTCCATTCTCACCGTAAGTTTATGTATGATAATCATTTGCACGGATTTCGTAGAAACTTAACAAAGTGTGATTAGGTCTTGGTTCATACAGAGCTCATGTAACTTTTAATCTTTATACCATTTTGGAAACAAAGATTAAGCATTGTTTCGCTCGACTATTACTTGTGATGATCCAATCATCACATGGTGCTATCTAATAAAATAATTCAACAATTTGTATATATATTTCCTTAAGAGCTTCATGTAATAAGTGGTGTGGCCTTATTACGTAACAAAAGAAAATTTATCTCATTTACTTTAGAGTGTTACAGTTCATAAAGATGATATATATACTTTTCATCATAATGCACGAATGATCCTTATAATTCAACTACTTTAGAGTATATCTCAAGTGCTCCAGAGTATTTCAGTCTCGTGGAAATGATATACTTTTCATTCCATAAGAGCAGACAACGAATATAATTCTTACAAAAAAAAAATCTTTATTTTAGCTAACGAAATATCGGTTAAATTATCATATAACCAATAATCTAGGATCAAATCATACAAAATCTAGAATCAAACTATACAAAATTCGATTGAATATAGATTGTAAAACAATAAAATTGGGTAAGTGTATTGACCGGGTAAAGTTGACGTCTAGGGTATGGCCTTTTCCAAGAATATAGTGGGTTTGTTTTCCTTTAAACTCCATATCTCTCTCTTGTAGTTAACTACTAAAATATGATACTCGCATTACAGTGCTTGTACCATTCTCAGTAAAATTCCAAGATTTCTAACTTCATGGTATGTCAGAAGTACATTTCTATCCCATGCTCGGTAGATACATTTACTGTGTACCGTTATTACTGGAACCAGAATTACATCTTTGTCCCCATACTAGAAAAAATTCATGTATTCTACCATAATTTATGTGTTTTCTTTCATATGTTTAAGTATACCAACGTGGGTATGATTCAACACGTTTAACCCCCTGTTCTTCGGGGTTTTTTCCATATTAAATCTTGACATAATAGTTCAAAATTTTCTTTATCCCAAAAGGTGTGACATTGTTGATATTATATATTCATACTTCAAACTATCCTAGTTCTTTATTATAATGATGGAGAAGAAGAAAATAAAAATGAAAAGATTTTTCAGGCTCATGGCAACTTTTGTGAGATTCTTTACACAAAAATTAAGGCGAGCTTTTAATTGCAACATATAATTGTTGAAGTTATTAAATCATTATAGTCTAACAAGTGGGTTATATCCCCTTTAATATTCAAGTTTTTGGGGAAAAATAAATGTTTCGACAAACTTCCTTCAAAGCATTTCATTGTCTAAAGTCAATATGTCGCCTTAAAAATGTATAAGCTATACCTTCATCTTTTGAACAATTTATCATCATTGGTTGAAGGTTTTTATGATGGAAATATAGTCATTGTTGACACAAATGACTTCCTTATAAGATACTTTTTAATGGTGCTCAAGTACTTCTGAGTCCAAAAGGTCAAGTTCAAGTCGATTTGGTTTAGTCAAAGGCTGGTCAACTATTTGGTCAAGGTCCGGTCTATTGGGTTGACAAGGTCATGGTTAACAAATTTAATCATATATGGTCCATTATATATGAAGTATCACAACCCATTGATAATAACCTTGAAACTATTAACATATAGGCCAAAAATATTTTGTTAACCCTAAAATTGGAAATTTCATCATCCAACTGTAGTGATCAGTAAGCACTCTTCCCAATGTCCAATTATGATAAATTCTTTACATAAGATTCATAAATATATTATGCTAAACATACTAAAATCTTAATAGAATCCAACGGTTAGATAAAATGTTATTCATAACACCGCATGACTATCTCAGATTACGTTTCTGTAGACACAGTTGTAATAATCACATACTTTTAAATACTTACCATGATTGTATCTCTATGAAAATTTTATTTACAATACATGATATTAATATATAACATATACTAAAATTTCAAGATAATCCAACGGCTATAAACAAAATTATGTACGATTCCATAAGACTATTTTAGATTACGTTTCTAAGGACAAATCTAGAAATATTGCATGTTTTAGAGTACTTCTCATGGTTGTATCTTTATAAAAATTTTACACATAATATAAAACTTTGGTTAATAACATATCCCAGAATTTAAGAACAATTCAACTGTTGAAATTCTAAATATTAATTTATTACTACGTTGTTCGGAATTAGGGTTCTTTTGAACAAAAATAAATATCATTCATAGAGGTTTTGAGGATGGCATCATATTATGATTTGTGTCAAATTTTAAACGGGTGTTTATGATGTAATTGGGTATACCATAATAAAAATTCATGCAAATCTAACGGTGGAATATCTATGTTTTGTAATCATACATCCGTGGAACCCTAGTATATAGTATGAATGCGAAAATCTTTTGTTAAAGGGGAATACCTGGTAACGCGTCCATAATACAAAAACAATACGATAACAACCAAGCTAATCTTCAAGAAGTAATCCGTCACCAGTCTCGAACGATAAAAAAATTGCACAGTTGTTAGAGTCGTGCTGATAACGTGTAGTAATATAACTAGAGTACGGAAGAACAGAAGAAGAATAACTCGTATTCATTATAGATAAGTTACATATTACATAAGTTTAAGCCTCTATATATAGGCTATGAGGTAAATCCTGGTTACATCTATATGGGCCGCACACACATGGTCCCAAGGCCCTACAACAAATATTTAATTTTTAAGATTTTTTTCTTTATTTTTAGAAGAGAGAAATAAGAGAGAGAAAAGGTATTTCTAATACAAATTTAAAAAATGATAACATAATTCCGTATGGGTAATGTTCACCCTAAGACCAAACAGTAATATTTGGACCAAACAGACATTATATATTTTTAAAAGGACCAAACAACAATTGGACCGGGTCAGCGGGATCAAACTGACACAATATTATTTATATTAGGACTAAACGATAATTTCTATACTCTTTGTAAAATATACATAAAATGAGTATTGTGTTGTGTTTTATACATAATATATGACATTGTTTCTTAGCATGCTATGTTGTATCACGTATTTATCCGTGTCACGTGCTGTGCCACTGTGCCAATTAATCTGGCCCAGCCCAGCATATAAAACTGTCGTGCTATACCGTGTTAGGTTGGGCTGTGCTCGTGCTTGCACGGTCCAATTTACACCCGTATGCGCAAGTGATTTCTAAATTCGGCTTTCGGTAATTGTCTGTTTTGGAAAACAGAAAAGTGAAAACGTTCGTATTTCTGCTTTTATTCTCTCACAGTAACCCTAAATCTCATCTCCAAAAGATGCGTACCAAGTTATGTTCTTTCCTATCCTCTTCTCTCTCTGTCAAATTCTCTTTCATCTTGGCAATTTGATTTCCCTGGATTCTAGTTATACTTAATCTGAAAATAAAAGTAGTATTAGTTACTCTAGGGTTTGCTAAATTCTGATTGCTAAGACCTCCGATTAAGATATGATCGTATGGTACGAAATCAATTCGATTAGAGATTAGTTTTTCATTAAATCTTTATAGATAGAGAATGTTAGGGGGGTTATATGGGGATTTACCACCCCTTCTTCAGCTGTTAAGCTGACGAAGAAAAAACTAACTTCTCTCTGAATCAATATTTTGGTTACTTCTCTCAGCTAAATAAGGTTGGATTTTGGAAACGTAAACCATAATTTTTTATTTTTAAATTCTTTTCACTTTTTGATTTTTTTTTCATGTAAACTTATCAAGGGTTTTTGATTTTCATGCTTTATCTGTATATGTAGTGCATTGAAATCATTAGCAAGTTATCTTCTTTTTTTTAATTTGGAAACTTTATTAGATTCAATCAGGTTATATATGTTATTGCGAAAATTGAAATTCTCAGTATCATGATTTTAGATTTTATTTTCAGTCCCTTTTAAGGACGTTCACAGTGGGACGATTAAATCTATCGATCAAAGATTAAAAAATTTGATCTTTGATCCGAGTCAAGAACAGCGGTGGTTGATCAAGAGAGGGCATAGAGTATCGTTTGGGGGTAAGCGAAGTACTAGTATATCGCTTGGATAGCCGAACAAACCACTAAAACTTCGTCTGATACAAGCGAGGGCGTGATGTACCGCCTGTAAAATAAACATACATGCGAAATTTTGGGACCTCGCCCACTCCTGGATTTTTAAATTTTGGTTTTTAAGCGTAATTTTGGGACCTCGCCCATATCCAAAACAAGGTTTTTAAATTTTGGGCGGTATCTCAGAATCTCGCTTATGTGAAGCCGACCTTCTGGGATATCGTCTGGGGGAGTGGAACTTTGGTATCCCGCTTGAGCTGGCGAAATGCCAACTTTTTACCCGTATTTTTAAGCGAGATTCTGGAGAATCGTTCGGTGACAGGCGAGGTCTTATGATTTCGCGCGACTATAATTTTTCGTCGTCGATCAGCGACGAGATTTAATCTCAAACAATGATTTTTTTCGACTAAATACTAAAACTGTGGCTGCATTTCGCCGACTATCGATCAAATTTAATCTTTGATCGTCAAAGTAGTCGACGATTGCGGATGCTCTAAAGTAGTGCAGTACAAACAATTTAATAGTAAATAACAGTTTCATCTTTGTTATCTTATTGCTCTCTGACTACTGCTATAAATCTAGTTTTATAATGCTGATGCTAATGTTAAAGATATTACAATTGAAAATTTCTCTGTATCTGCCCGGGGTAAAGAGCTCCTCAAGAATACACCCGTGAAGATTGCCCATGGGAAGAGGTATGGTTTGATTGGACCTAATTGAATGGGGAAGTCCACGTTATTGAAGCTTCTTACTTGGAGGAAGATTCCCGTGCCGAAAAATAGTGATGTTCTTTTGGTTGAGCAAGAAGTAGTTGGTGATGAGAAATCAACCCTTGAAGCTGTCGTCTCGGCCAATGAAGAACTCAAACTCCATGAAGAAGTTGCGACTTTGCAAAATTTATCTCTTGACGGGTGAAAAGCTTGCTGAGTTATATGAGAGGTTGCAGGTGATTGGGGCTGATGCAGCAGAGTCTCAGGCATCAAAGATACTTGCTGGATTAGGTTTCACTAAAGATACGCAGGTGTGAGCCACACGATCCTTTAGTGGAGGGTGAAGGATGAGAATCTCATTAGCTAGGGCACTGTTTGTCCAACCAACCCTTCTACTACTTGATGAACCCACTAACCATCTTGATATTTGTGCTGTTCTCTGTGTGTCGTTGGAAGAAGACACTTGTTGTTGTCTCCCACGACCGTGATTTTTTGAATACTGTTTGCAATGAAATTAGCCATCTTCATGACCTGAAGCTTCAACTATATCGGGGAAATTTCGATGAGTTTGAAAGAGGGTATGAACAACGTCGCAAGGAGATGAATAAGAAATTTGAGATATTTGACAAACAGGTGAAGGCTGCAAAAAGGACTGGAAATCAGGCTCAACAAAAGAAGGTCAAAGAACGAGTTGAGTTTATTGCAAGGAAGGAAAAGGGCAAAGCAAAGAGGAAGGTTGATGAGGATGAACCTGTGGCAGAGGCCCCAAAGAAGTGGAGAGACTATAGTATAGAGTTTCATTTTCCAGAGCCAACCGAACTTACCCCACCTCTCATGCAGCTTATTGATGTGAATTTTAGTTATCCAAACAGGGATGATTTCAGGCTCTCCAATGTTGACGTTTGTATTGATATGGGCACCTGAGTAGCAATTGTGGGCCCAAATGGAGCTGGAAAATCTACTCTTCTTAATCTTCTTGCTTGTGATCTGGTTCCCACAGAGGGGGAGGCCCGAAAGTGTCAGAAGTTGGTACTCACAGCACTTTGTGGATCTATAACAATGGAAGAAACCCCTGTCCAATATCTTCTTCGGTTTCATCAGTTCATCCTGAACAAGAAGGTCTTTGCAAACAAGAGGCTGTTCGCGCGAGGCTCGGAAAGTTTGAGATTCCCAGCCATAACCACCTTACACCAATTGTGAAATTGTCTGGTGGTCAAAACTAGGTTGTCTTCACTTCAATCTCCATGTCAAAACCACACATTCTGCTGTTAGACGAGCCAACAAACCACTTAGATATGCAGAGTATTGATGCACTAGCAGATGCATTAGATGAATTCACAGATGGTGTTGTGTTGGTTAGTCATGATTCCAGGCTAATATCAAGTGTCTGCGAAGATGAAGAGAAGAGTCAGATTTGGATAGTTGGGAATGGGACTGTAGAATCTTTCCCTGGGACGTTTGATGAATACAAGGAAGACCTTCAAAAAGAGATCAAAGCGGAGGTGGATGACTGGTGCGTTATTAAAGGTTCAGGTACGATTGTCTCACCTATATTGTGTAGTATTATACCATACTTCTCTTCATCAGATAAAAATATTCTTTCTCTAAATTTAGGCTTTTCTATTTGTGGAGAGAGTGTTCCAAGACCCAACCGTTGTCTATTGAGCTTATATACGAACGGTCCACGGAGAAGAGTTTAAGCCAAGGTTGATAGCTGATACATCATTGAAGGTTTGAGCATTCATTGTTCCCATAATTGAATAAGCATCTTCGAGTTTTTGCTCTGCTTGCAATTAAAGTAGATTACTTGTGTGCATTAAATCATCCAGACTTCTTATTTATCTTCATGGCCATGTCTTTTTATCTTGTATGATTACTGAGCAATTATGTGTTGGTTAATAAACAACATAAGAGTTTTGATCAAATGTTTCTAACGCATATGTATATTTAACATTATTTCATATAACGAAGCTCCATTATCGTTGCTGCATTTCTTTAAAAGTCAAGTGGTGCCCTTTTTCATAGAATTCTAATTGCTAGCTAGTTCATATTTTCAGTCAGTTCCTACTTTTTTCACATATGTGACGGCTGATTTAATAGGCACAAACAGTCCAATCTCATGACATCTAATCGTGAGTCGGAAGTTCTGCGTCTTATTTTAATATGTCGTGTATGCATGAAAGCCAAATAAGTCATAAGAAGTATAATAGCCCAAATCATGTCACTCTGGTAGCACTAGCCCATCTAGATCCTACTGTTTTAACTTTTCAGTTCTCTCTCCTAGATCAAATCATTGAGGAGATCTAACATGCATGAGAAAAGATATTTTTTAGGTGGATAGTGTTAATTGGTGTCTGCTCTCTCTCTAGATCTCTTTCTTGAACCTTTTGACATGAAAAGATAGGATATACGTAGCCCTAGGAAATCAGCTTGGTTAGTAACAAAGGTGCATGATATGATTGTCATTTCCGACGACACCGTGCATGATATTTGTGTGTTTATGATGATACATTCGATCTAGATTACATTTTCTTGGGGTTATATTACTTGAGAAACCATTTTTGTTGATGATTGTCACTTTCTGTCGACATATTGTGTATTCCCTGTAAATTGAAAATTATCTATGAAGTCTGTTGGTAAAAAGACTTGGTCATACCTTATTATATGTAATTTCTTACAACTAAATTGTTCTCTGTATGATGGTATAACTTGTTGTCTAATGTTTGTACATATCCATTTGGTTTCATATGCGAAAGTGATTGAAGTTTCAATCGATTTATAGTATAATTTGGCATCCATTCTGATTGAAACGACAATAAAGACTAAGAGGTCTGTACAATTCAAGGACAACAAAATTGATATAATGTACTCTGTAACTTTTTCATGGGGATTAGGAAATCAAGCTAAATGAAGTTATTTCAAACTTGTTTTAGGTATCCACTTGGGATTGCATAATGAAGATGGAGTAGTGTTTGTGTTTTTAGGAACCGGAGTCATCACGCAGAGAACCAATATGATTGGTATGTAGGTTGACATTTTTGGTATAGCAAACAGATGCTTGGTTTTCTATAATATTAAGCGTAGCTGTAGACTACGTAATCGAACCAACACCAAATTAGGGGATATATATTTAATTGAAGGTATTAGTTGCAGTTTCATGTCAAAAGACAAAAGTAGCTGGATAATTGAATTGACTTAAATGATTAGTAAGTTGGATGCCTTTCCTTTTGTATTCCTTTTAGGCCTTAGATTCAGAAGCTTGCATAGCTGGTTCTTTTCCTGGTTTATGATATACCAAAGTAGCTACTTTATGGTGCATTAGGAGGTGGTCCCAGATTTGGAAGTGGTTTCACTTTAGCATTTTATAATTATTAATAAATTCATTTTACTTGAGGTTTATTCCTTGGGCTCCCAGTAATTAAACTCTTCTCTATAGTCACTATTACGGCCAAAAGGAGTAATTAGAGATCACTTTATCTATGAATTTTTATGGGTGAAGTAGTTAATATTATGTCGTCTTCTTTTTTGGTTCTTCCTAGTTGGTATGAAGTTGTAGTTAGATTGATAAGTTGGATTTTTTCAGCATTCTTATATATGGTGGTTACATGGTAGCTTTTGCTAGTCGAAATATGCAGCTAAATCTTGTACTGCATTTGTTGCAAACACGACACACACTGTGACCAGTTTTACTCTAGCATATGGATAGCTGATAGGATTACATTAAACGTTGATTTTTTTTCATCTCATAACATATCACCACTGATACAACAACTTGAACACATGTAGTTTTGAAGGGTAGGCCGTAGGCTGCAGAACATGTATTTAGAAGAGAGAATGATGTATTTCATACTGGGGAAGTCTTAAGTTTGTTGGCCTCATCAAACAAGGCTGCTTTTAGAACTAACTAGTTGTATAAAACGAGGGGTGGTTTGTATTGCAGGTGTGGAACAAATAAGCACTTGAGAACTCTCAACTCGTGGTATGAAGTGGAAAACCTCCGGCAGTACCCCCTCTATGGCCTGTATAAACTGTTACAGAACTAGATTGCCCTGTAATTGATATGAGCTCATTCTGGAACCGGAGTGAAGAACAAAATCCTGAATTTTATCAACTGTTCTGATTTTTCAAAATTTTGTAGTAATCATCGTGGGTCAGGTAGCTGCTGATTTTAGACTACAGATAACATCTCCAGTTTCTTTGAGTGTATTTGTAGTTTAGACTCCTTTAGAGACGCTCAGTTTTGAATCTGTATATATTTAAACAATTTCAGGCACTGACGATCATTAAGTACTTGAGCAATTAAATGAAAATATCAAATTAACACAAAATATTGAATTCCGTACAAATTTGTAAAAAACATGGGCGACTGGGCTTTTCATTTGTGATCGTTGTGCACACCTAGAAATCTAAATCAAATAAAATCAATTTTTTCCCATATCAGACAGGAAATATATATATACTACAAAGAGAATCTAGAGAGATTCACAGGCAATGAGGCAAAACCTCAAGCATAAGGTGTCCCCCCACATTAAGGGTCGCTATATATGCAACAACTCGACCTAAATTTATTTTGTTATCTTGAAAACAATTATGAAAATCTTTGCAGGGGCTAGTTGTTTTGGGATGTCAATAGACGCTATGATTATAAGTCGTAAGCTCTTGTTAAAAAAACAGTAGAGATGTTGAATAAGTGAGGAGAAAACTTTGACTGTTAATTACATAAAATGATTGAAGAGATATAACATGCATGAGAAAAGATCTTTGTAGTGGATAGTGTTAATTGTTGTCTGTTCTCTCTTTCTTTGAACCTTTTGACATGAAAAGATAGGATTCTATGTAGCCCCAGGAAATTAACTTGGTTAGAAACAACAAAGGTGCATGATATGATGATGAAATCAAAACAGCAGCAGCAAGTCTATGTATATATAGGGTATGTCAATAATGTCTGTTTTTACTCAAAACACCACTCCCAATAAGAAATCTCTTTCACAAAATCAAGTCTCTCTCCTATCAATCACTACTCTTTATGTCGTCTTCGATCTATAGAATAGAGTTAGAGTCTGTCTGACTGAATTTTATTTTATTTTGTTAGCCTCATCATGGAAAAAAATTTCAAAAAAATTCTGTGGAGATATAGAAGTTAGACTTTAAAGACATATATATATATAAAAAGAGATTTCTATACGATTCTTAATCTTCTGAACAAGTTTAGAGTGGTGGTCACAAGTCACAACTCATTGTCGGTTTACATATTTTCTGCCATGAGATTTTTGTTGATCAGTTTCAAACCAAAGATCACGGATATAATAAAGATTTGGGTTGTTTCTCGTTTATTTTGTACCTTGAAAAAACTACAAAAGAAAAAAAAAAAGAAAAAAAAAGTTTATAGCGTCTCCGGCTCTAAGCAAAGTCTAATCTCAGCCTTTGACCATGGGGGAGATTAAAAGAGATAATAATTCCAATCCTTCGTAACGGGAGTCAATCTCCCTGTTCATCGGCCACACTATAGACATGAACGAAACGAAAGAAGGCGGGTATTACCGCTGCACTATATAGTGGAACCATATCGATCTTCATTTGTAACGTGTGACCATCCTGAATTGCCCTAAAAAGAAATTAAATAACGTAAAAGAATGCCATTTTTAGAGAATAAAAATCAGAAAGTAAAAATTCGGCAAAATGTATAGGTTTCAAAGAGAACACGCACACATATTACATGTTTCCAAAAGTATGGTGTACCCAAGGTAGATAGTGATATGGAACCTGCCAATGAAGCAGATCGGTTGGATATTATTAAGGTGTGGGTCCCAAAGTTAAGTGCGACGGCTGGGATTGTCTCTCATGCTGGTCTTGTGCTAATCGAACCCTGTTCAGTGGGACCATTATTTCTTCTGAAAAAGACAGTGAAATCAAAACACTGAATCCTTTGATTACATAACACACAAAGTTTTTCTTTTTGAAACGAAAAAATATGTATAATTGCAACAAGACAAAGGAAAATCGATTCTTTTGTAATTGCTAAAGGTATTAGCGGGCTGATATGATCAACAATTAGGACCATTTATAATTTTTTTATCTTATATGAAATAGTACCAACCCTATTAATATTGATACTAGTCTTTAGTAATAATGAATTCTTTAAGTGACAGACACTAATATTGATACCAGTCTTTAGTAATTATGAATTCTTTAAGTGACGGATTTAATATGTGGTTAATATGTGAATTTGGTGAGAAATTACAGCATAGATTTTGGATCGTAGAAAAATGTAGCGCATTTAATAAATTTTAGATTACAACGTAATTCAAAAGGAAAAATTAGACTCGGGTCCAAAGAAAATATTTTTTCTATTCACAAGCATAAAATGTTTTCTAGTTATTGTCAAATCCATAATTATTTGAAATTATAAAAAGAGAGAAACATGACACATATATCCTTGATATGTTCTACTTATATAACAAAGAAATCTTGGATGTATAATAGCAACAAAACAAAGGAAAATCTTATGATTGATTCCATATGGGGCTAATTTGGTCAAGATGTAAATTTGGTGACAAATTATAATGTGGATTTTGGATCACAAAACAAACTGTAACACACCTTATAATTTTAGGTTACAACGTAACTTAAAATTAGTCTAAAATGCAGTATATGACTGTTTTAGGGTGAAAAAAAAACGTATTGAAAATAGTACTTTCTGTAAGTTTGAGAGGTCAAAATCGTACAAGATGCGGCTAAACCAAGAAATGGTCATTCGGTCTTGCTTCGGTCACAAAGGTGGAGATGATGGGTTGATCTTAGGGGAGAGAGATGAAAAGGTTGAGAAATCACTACGTGATAGAAAATTGTAGTGTGTAGTTGAAGACTAAATTTATGATTGTAAACTGGATTATCTCTGGAATAGATGAAGCTATCCATTTTATAGACTTGTAGTAAACACACTGATTTCTCGTAAGTTGTGAAGATATATGTAAGTGATGATCATGGAGATTGTAGTGGAGTCATATCGCTCTTAACCGTCCCACTACTTATTACCTTCTCATAGTGGATATGTTTCCACATTGCACGTTGTTGTATACCGCCATACCAACACCCCAATGAGAACCCCCCATGTGTGACATATTTGATATCTCGTAGTAAAATAGTAAAGTCATAGACTACTGCTATTCTGGTTAAGTCAAGTCAATAACCTGCTAAATTAGTGAGGCAAGTCGTTCAGTTCACTAAGTGGCTAAGTAGCTGATGTAATTTTAAAAGTGGTAAATAAAGGTTCGATTCTCGAACTTGTGAAGGTAATGATTTTAGAAAATATTGGACTAAATCTAAACTAATAAAAATCAGGAAAATAAACTAGAGATGATTTTTAGAAAATATGGGGAAAACCAGGAATCAGGAATCAGTTATTTCTAACAATTTATGTGATTAATCGGGTAATTCTTTTAAATAAATTAAGCTCAAATAGGTTTTATGCAAACATGTAAAGGTAAATAATAAGCATGGGACATCAGAGGTTGTTAACCCAGCATGACCCATCAAACAAAAACACCACTACTGAATGAAAACCGTTTTTTCTATTTCAAAACTATGCAATTTTAATAAGTAAAGAATTATAATTAATAAAATAGACTTACCACATAAAATTGAGAGAAAAACCTCCTCCATCATCCCAGTAAATATAATTAGCTCATGGTGAAGAAAACTTGCTCAAAAGATCTTTTCATTGCTCAAAATATTGATTACAAGGTTGAATAACGGTGCAACAGCTGAACAGACGCGTTTATAAGTGTTACAGAACAAGGTTCAGCCGTTACAGAAGTGTTTCTAAGCAACAAAGTTTTAAAAGAATAGGCAACATGAGCAGTTTGAATCAGCAACAGTTATAAGTGTGGCTGAGTCGTCTTCTCAGACGGTGGTAGATGAAGAACAGCACCGGCGGTGACCGGATTGCTGTCCAGTTCCGGCCAAACTCCGGTGACTCCGAAAATCAATCTCTAGGCTTCCCCCCTTGATTTCTTCGGCTTCTCTTCATATATGTAGGCTCTACAAACCCTAGGGAGAGTTCTAAACCTAATAGAACTCTTTAAAACACTCCAAAATCTTCCCAAATCCGAATCAAAGAGTGATTCCTTTTTCCGGCTGGATACACTCCGGGAACCTCTTTTTCCGGCTAAAATCACTCCAAATCGATGTGTTTAGTCTTGTATCAATCTCTTCTAGCTTGTGTGTCAATTTGGAAGCAAAAGAACCTATTTTTCACGTGAATTTGAAGTGTACAGTTGATTCAGTGGACCGTCCCGATGAGTTGGATCGGTGACTCGGGCCGGGTTGACTCACTGGGTTGACCGAGTTGACCCGCTGTGTTGACTGAGTTGACTCGGCCCGATTTTAGGGTGTCCCTTATCCATTCTTGGGGTGCCAATAACACTTGTCCCGGGTGCCTTTATCACTTTTTGAGCCAATTTTTCCACAAATCTTTATTCTTCTATTGTACCTGCAAAAGCATAAAAACACGTAATAGACACAAAATCGAATACTAACTCACTAGAAATTAAGGTGCAATTTAGACACTAAAATGTGTCTATCAGTAGCTAGACTGATCAGTGTCGAGTCTAGTGAAAATAGTAAGTGTTTTAGTAGTCATGTACTAGCTTGGAGTAATATGACGTAAATAGACGGTCCTTGAATACAAGATAGGAGGTGTGTGGCGCTAACATTAGGCTAGCACCATGAGAGACACGACGATGGTGCTAAGACAACGCCAAGATAGGACATCAAACCTAGAAAGCCTGAGTGATGCATCTTGATGTCACACATGGGGGGATTCTCATTGGGTTATTGGTCTGGAGGTCTATGACATCGTGCATTGTGGCAACACATCCACGACATGAAGGTAACAAGTAGTGGGACGGTTAAGAGAAGTTGATAGGATGAGGAGTAGTGGTCATACACGTCCTCCTGATTTGTAGGACATGACTCCACTACAATCTCCATGATTATCACTTCTCCATCTCTTTGTAACTTACACCACTTCAAGAAATCATTGTGTTCACTACAAGACTATAAATAAATGGTTGTATTTATTGGACAAAAACAGAACAAGAGATATATCCCAGAGATAATCCAGTCTTAAACCACACACTATCATTTTAATCACACAGTGATTTCTCAACCTTCTTTGCTTCCCTCCTCTAAGATCAACCCATTATCTCCACCTTTGTGGCCGAAGCAGGATGTGAACGACCATTTCTTTGTTTAAGCTCATCCTTTTCGATTTTGATTTCTCGAACCTACTGAAATTACTCTTTTAAAGTATTTTTTTTTCACCCTAAAAGAGTTGGCGACCACAGCGGGAGATCAACCTCTCGAATGTAAAGCCAGTTTCAGTTACTATTTATAATGCCACTTCTAGTAATACTGGTGGTGGTGGCTCAGGAGCTTCTCCTTTCAGTACTGACCCTCTTAACACCAACGTCGCTACTAACTCCACCACCACACCTCCTCCTGATAACATAAATGATGAAAATACCAGGAACACCCAAACGCCGCTCAACAATGTCGATCTGATGCAGATGCAGGAGACTCTGGCTAGAACCCAATCAGACATGGCTACCACTCAAAAATAGGTACACACTTTTACTAAGACCCTAGCGGAGCAACTTTCCCTTGAGCAGCGCCTCCTGATAGAGCGATCCAGAAACGATAAAGTTCACATCATCACTGATCGTCCACCACTGAGGAGCCAACAATCCAATTTCGTCACTCGTGAGGATCTGGAGAGATTATTGCAAAATCATGGTAAAGAAGATTCATTCTCATTTCATCAACAACAACCTTCTTACCCACCTGAAATCCAGAGGATTCCGCCACTAAGGGGATA
This sequence comes from Papaver californicum, assembly GCA_023531435.1. Lineage (NCBI taxonomy): Eukaryota > Viridiplantae > Streptophyta > Magnoliopsida > Ranunculales > Papaveraceae > Papaver > Papaver californicum. Next base: position 6,347,521 of record JAJJMC010009994.1, on the reverse strand, counting down.
CTCATCCTCTAATTTCTTTCTATATGAAGGAACTAGGAATACTCATGAGCATGTCTCCCGATTCTCGGAATCGCTCGGAGAACATGAATACAATCATGTGTTATGTCTTAAGGAATTTTCAAAATATCTCAATGGAAGAGCGTACACCTGGTAAAACAAAATTGCTCCTAACAGTATTACCACTTGTGGAGAGATGATCAATGCATTTTAAAAGAAGTATTTCTTTGTCTCCGAGCAAATCACTATGTCATATCTTGGAAGAATGTTCCATAGGAATAACGAGCACTCCAATGATTACGTGAAAAGATTCGGAATTCAAGCCTTCGACTCTCATGATGCAAACGCGACGGAGCTTCAATTGGTGGAACTATGCATCAACGATATGATTCCTGTTTATCATGCTCTCTTAGAAAATTTACGTTTCAAACTTTCTCTGAGTTACACGAGGCTGCAAAATGGTCGACAACAATCGTTCCTGCCTAGTTGGAGAGAACAAGGCCTGCAAAATAAGAGGGTCGTGGAGATACTCGAGGAAAATGACAATTAGTTAACAAGCAATATACCATTTAACCATCAATTGGTGTTGTCAGGAATGAGGGAACCAAGAGGAAAGCTCCATCTCAACAAGAGTCACAAACCAAGCGATTCCCCTCGACTCCAGCCACAACCCCAGCACCAACTCAAAGGTTAACCTCATCTGAAAACGCAGCCAAAGCTCCACGACAACAACAATAAAAATTGCGACGAGAATAGGATCAAGATATGAAGCCGAATATAATGTTCCCATATTTCCCCTTTTCCAATAGAAGAAGTGCTAGAAGCCTGGATACAAGACGGTACCGTCCAACTACCACCCATACGACGGCCACCAATAGATTATGAGATGGCAGATTCGAAATATTATCATTATCACCAGTTCGTCAATTATCCAACCAGTGAATACAATAATGTGAAGAGTATCTTCAAAGAAAAGATATAATCGGGCGAATTACTATTAGAAGCTGAAGACGTCCACAAGAACCCGCTTCCTGTTAGAAACTTCACCCTCTCCGGGGAGTCAATCAGTCAGACGGTCTAATCCCTGATAGAGCATATGTGTGAACTCCTCTACCTCTCAAAAGAACATCGTAAAAATATTTTTGCTGCCTTCAACCGCGTTATAGCTGCTAGAAACCTACTATTTACTGAGGATACTCATGTTCAATTCAATCCTCTCATGGAGGACATGGTCAACATGAAAAATAAAAAACACGGTTGGGGACTCCTCATTACCACCCGCCTCATAGGTACCAAGTTTGGAAGAACACTAATTGATATCGGAATGTATGCCAATGTTATTACTATAGACACCCTTAGGGCCGTAAGGATTCTTTGGAGAGAAACTATTCGTTCCCAACTATAATCAAAGATTCTGAAGGAAAATCGAAAGAGGCCTATGAATGTGTTACTCTAGAGATAAAGATAAGTGATGCTGAAATAGTTAAAAAAATTCAATATTTTCAAAGAAAACCCAGACTACAACGTAATTCTGGGACGTCCGTGGATCCACAACAAAGAGGCGGCCTCCTTATAATCATCAAAAATTGGGGACTCAATCCGGACCTTGAAACTCGACCAGTAAGTCATGCTTCTTAAATTCCTTTACAACCAGTTATCCTACGTCATGTCAAAGTTTGGGGACTCTGTCCAGAGAAAAACCCCGTTACGACCAGGCGATGTGAATGGGAAGCTGATCCATTTCAATATTTTATCAAGTGGTTAAGAATTGCTTTTACTGAGAATTTGGGGACTAGTAAGTCATCTATGAGTCGATTGATTTCTGACCATGGGAAGGGGCGTCACCAACAATTCCAATCATCCGAAGGAAGACTATTCAAATAAAATTTTAAAGTCTATACCTTTTCAAATTGGAGACAAAGTTCTAAAGATTACTTGGGGTACACATCTCCCTATATTATCTCCTTCAGCCATTGAAGAAGAACCTTATGTAATCAATGAAACTTTGTTAGGTGGTCATTACAAAGCTCACCAACAATGATAAACCAGCAGGGATACTAATACACGATAAGTGGATCAAAACTTGCAAAACTTGAACGCTTTGTCATTATATTTGAAGTATTTCCCTATTTTTATGCAATTTTGTAATTCTTCCAAAATGATTGCAATACTTCTGCATTCATACTTAGGATCTCAAGTTTATCAATCAAAACAAAATATCATTATCCTATAAAAGAAAATCTCTTGTAAATCACTTGTCAAACCCACTTACACAATCTAAAAAACAAACAAACCATAAATACGTTTCAAAAATTAAAAATAAATAAACAAATAAATATACAAATCTAGAAGAAATCTTTGAAGACTGGCTCAAGACCTTCAGAGTATCCCTTTTCCATCCTTCCAAGAACTTCAGCAAGTGCCTCATCCAAAGGGACAATTTAGGGATTCAATCTACCTACAAGGAAATCTTCGAATCATCTCTGGACAACCAGTCTGTCAGAAATGCTGTTATGCTCAAAGGATCGCTAATAGCAAGACCGTCAACACTTTCCTTACCATCCCACCGATAATCAATCCACATTTACACTGCTTGAGCTCCTCTTTGTTCCTCTCTAATGTCGTGATCATTCACTTCTCTCCGGCAGAATATTCAGTAGGGATGGTCCCTGCGATCGGGAGCTGCAACAAGCTGACTACGTCTTCCAAAGTAATTGTCATCTCACCTTAGGTACATACTGCGGAATGAGTTGGTTCACGCCAACGGGAAATGAAGGCTAAAAGGCCTTTTACATCCTTGTTAATCCGTTGAATTTCAGGTGCTCTCACAGCATGGAGTATTCGGGCATCTCTAAAAACTTTCGTCACTTCATAATTATTCAACATAACTTTTCACCAACTTATCCATTTTGGAAGAGGATTCTGAGGTGTCTTGAATTCAACAAAAGATGTTATATAATCTTCCCTCTGCAAACAGAATCTCAGGATGCTTTCAGAATCACTCCTCTGAGTAATAGTGGATTTTTCAAAATTAGGAATAAATCAACCTATGAAGACAGGAGGTACGTATTCAAGAAATACTACATCACAAATCTCCTCTCTGTTATGGCTAGAACTTACGCCAATATCATCATCACCATACTCGCTAGTCATCTGCAATAAATTCAAGTTCTCTTCTAAATAAAAATAAATAAGTAGAACTCTACAGTACTGTACTTCTTATATTGTATAAAAGATAAATAAGAATGGAAACCCTAGCTTATCTACATAATAAGAAGAGTTGTATGCTTCCAAAGTTTTAACGTGTTATTTTGCTTCCAAGTATCCACCATTAGATATGCTTGATTCCAATACTGTGCAGGTTACCCATGAGAAATCTGTAGAAGTTCCCAAATTCTATGTTCTTTATACATTTCCAAGTGTAGAAAGGACTAAGTCTGGGGGTGAATTCTTTATGATAATGGTTTCACTAGTATTATCATATGCTAATATTCTTGTGAAGCTGTTATTAGAATTGTAGATTCAAATCTGGGTGGATCCCCAAGTGTTTAGATTGTTGGTGTACGGACAATAACCAGAAGGTTAGGCTGAGGACGTTAAACTAAGCGTTGAATGGGAGGCAACACATTGGTCGTGTATTTCTATCCTTATCTTTTATCATTTTCTTAGTTTTTCATATCATATTATAGGATTTCCCACCTTGAATTTTACATTGGATGAATCAATTTACATCATGGACAATGTAAAGTTTAAGTGTAGGGGAGTGATTAAGCATATAGATTTTTAGTATTCAATTTTGTAGGTAGAATTGTTAAATTTTTGTACATATTAGCATGAAAACATCCAACTTTTAGAGATTTTAGAGTCACTTAACATACTTCTATCTAAGTTTACATACGGAGTTCTCACAAAAATAATTGAACTTAGAAGTAATAGAGAACAACATTCGGGTTTCTTAGTTGTTGATAGGCAAGATCTAACAAAAAAAGACTTAAACCTCCGGTAGAGAATATAATATTAGGGAGATGATCAATCATTAGTGGATACTACCTATTTTACATCAAACGAGACACTAGACCTTCAGTTCTTTATAGCTTTCTAATTTTTTTTCTTTTAGAGTGTGTGTCATCCTACACTAACTCCGGGTAGAATGATGAGTTGCCCAACTTTGCACCCCTTCAACATTACTTTTTGATCTCTTGAGTGCTAATTCTGTCAATCATGAGGGTTTCATCAGAGTTGCTAACTTTATCTTGTAGTCTTGTTTGCAGTTGGTACCATTCTCTCGATAAAGCAGAAATAGAAATACATCATCATCAACAAGCGGAGCAACAACATAAATACGAAGAAAGTTGAAAACAGACAAGGTTTGAAAGCAACAAAAAGAGGAGCAAAACTCTATATCAAAAGTGAAGACAAAACAAAGTGAAAAAGGAAGCAAAGTAAAAGATGTAAGTTTTTGAAGTCTATACGATATCGAGGCAATACAAGTTGTTATGAATCAGGTGCTTAAGTCCTTTCCTCATGGCCAAGTTAATTTCAGTTTTACTATTTGTAGTTGTTATCTTTTTGTAGCATACTTAAAAAAACGAAAAAAACAAAAAAAAACAAAAATATATGCATTTTAATTTCATAATTAGTGTGTTATTTCATTAGTTAAGGCCGTGAGAAATAATAAATATATAAAGAGGTCTCAAGCAACAATGAATCAAATAAAAACGGGTACAAGTTGTCGAAGTTCTACAAAGTTCGGAAGTTTATCATCAATAGTTGAAGCAGAATAGGAAGACGTTTCTATTTTCTGTGAGAGAGGCATTGATTGTGAATCGGGCGAGAAGGTAAGTAAGCGTTCCTATCCTCACATAGTGGTTGATTTCCTTTCTTAGAGATCATCATAGAAATTAAAAATAAAAAAGTTCTTTTCGTCTCATGTTTCTATGGGACAACAAAATATGATTCGGAAGGTTACTTTTCCTTTCCACCATTCAACGTGTGTAGGATTTCTATCTTCACTCCTACCTGCACACATGAGAACCATAAAGTGCGTATTTTCAGTGAACCTTCATAAAACCCTATTGATGAGGCAGAACTAGAGGCGGAATGCTTATTCGATCGCTCTTGAGGATGGATTCTTTAATATGGTGTTTTTCTCCTAACTCAATAGTTAAGCATGATGATAATGTTCTTTGATAATTCTAACTTCTTATTGTTAGTGTGTAGAAACTTTATGTCTTCGTAGGTCTTTGGATGCATGTGCTCTGGAATGTTTGAAATTTGGAATTTAGGTTTTGTGGGTATACCTCCTGTAAACCCTCATGAGACTATAACTCGTCCACTAGGGACATCTAGGGGTTTAAAGACGTGTTGCACATGCTAAGTGTAACCGTGTCCTCGATGAAATGGAGTTGTTCTTAGTTTAATTTAGTTTAGTTTAGTTTAGGTTAGTTTAGATAGTATTTTTCTCGAGGACTAGCAAAAGATAAGTGTGGTGGAATTTGATAAGTGCATAATTCACATGTTTTTAGTGTTAAAATCCATACTATTATTTGCTATAATTCTTGCATATTACTTGTTATTACGTTTGTTTTCTATCTTATGTCTTATAATAAGTGAATCATCCCAAAAAGAGTGAAAATGGCTACAAAATAGATAATAAGTGAAGTACTCCAAGTATTTAAGCATCCCAAGGCCAAAGAAGAAGAAATGAGTTCATTGCGACATGAAATGAACAAGGAAATTGAGTTCTACAAGTGAAACAAATTTAGCTCATTCAAATCCATGAGTTCTTAATATCACCTTGAAGATAACGATAATATGAAGTGAACGCAAAAATAATGAGGTCATTCTGAGTCCAGACGAAGAAGTTATGGACAAAACAGTTTAGACGAAGAAAAGTGATCTACAACGCAACAATCGGCGTTGCTCATAGGAACTCTAGAAATAACGACGGTGACACGATTTCGGGCTGAAAACTTGTATTTTTGATTTCAACAATCGGCATTGCTCATAGGAATTCGAAAATACCAACTGTAACAAGTTTTGGGACATATAATTTGAGCTGTTTTGATCCTAAAGTCGGCATAGGTCATGTAAATCATCTATGGAGACTGTGGCAAACTTATGGGGTCCGTTTTGACGTGTTCTGGACTTTTAAATGGGTATAACTTGGTCCCAGATTGATTCTAAGCCCTGTATTTGTGGACACTATATAAGGAGACTCCCAAGACATTAAGAAGGGACCTTTTACATTACTTTGCAAGTATTGGAGGAGATCAACAACATAAGAGGAGAAAGCTAGGATTTTGGAGCGGTTCCATTATCGTAACGATTTCTTATCTATTTTCTTATATGTATAACATGGATTCTTCTACATCCATGAGTATCTAAATACCTAATTGATTAGGATGAGTTCTAAGTTCTAGTAAATGATTCAATTTAGCATATAAATCTATTCTTCTAATTATCACATGATTATCGTTTATTTTTACTAATATGAATGTTTATGCTTGATTGATAGATTGTTTAGGTGGCCAACTAATTCAGTTTATTAATTAATCTAAAACTAATAGAGAGTTGTGAGATATGTGTAATAGTCGAATGCAAGGGAGTTGTTGTATTTTAGGTTATTTTAGTCTAATTGGGTAGTTTGCTCGAGGACTAGCAAAAGGAAAGTGTGGGGGAATTTGATAGGTGCATTATTTGCATTAGCTTGATACTCTAACCCATTGCTTTCTTATTATTTTTTATATCATTATGCTTTGATTTTTTTTAATGAGTTTCTTAGGAGTTTTGAAGTATATTCAACCAAAGAAGAATAAAGGAGTTCATTACGACATAAAATGAACAAGGAAGTCAAGTTCTACAAATGGAGAAGGGAAAAAAACAAAATTAAACTCATTCAGATCCAGGAGTTCTTAATACCATCTTGAATAGAACGAGAATACGAGGTGAACTCAAAAAAAATGAGGTCATTCCGATTTTGGACGAAGAAGTTAAGGAAAAAAATAGCCGAAGTAAGAAAAAGTGATCTATGGCGCAACAATCGGTATTGCTCCTTACAATACCGACTGTGACACTATTTCGGGAATAAAACTTGTATTTGTGACCCCTTGAATCGGCATTTCTCATTGGAAATCGATAATACCGACTATAGCAAGTTTTGGGACAGAAAATTGGAGCTATTTTGGTCCTAAAGTCGGCACGGGTCATGGAAATCGACTATGCCGACTGTGGCAAACTTATGGGGTCCGTTTTGACGTGATTTGGACTTCAAAATTGATACAACCTAGTCCAAATGGGATTATAAACCCTAGAGAGAGAGGATACTTGGACAAGCATTGAAAGCTATAAAAGAAAACATCCAAGGCTCAAATAAGACATCTTTTGGAAGTAGTCTCTTATCTTCTACCTCCCATATCATATCTTCTACATCAAAAACCTAGGTTTTTCCCCTTAGGGGGAAACCATTCTTCTTATTTTTAAATTTTCCATGGGTTTAGTAAATCCATGAGTAGGTAACTTTGTTCTATTTGTTGGGGATGTAGTTGGAAGTTCTAGACATGTAAATCAATCTGGCTGGTTAGTTTTAATGTTAATGATCTCTTTATCGCTTATGTTCTACTGTTTATATCACCATGTATGAATGAAGATTTGCTCGTTCAATTTGAAAATTGAATGGTCTTGTGTTCATATCTAAAGCTAGACTAGGGTTTGAGATACAAAATTATCGAAGAACTCTAATCACAAGTAGCACAACATAGTTGTTAACGACGGGATGTTGCCATGCGATTAAGTATAGAAGCTTAATCTAAGTTAAATTTGTGTGGCTCTTGTGCCAAATTGCTCAGAATATCCTCAACTCACGAAGCCCATCGCTTTCATTGGGTTAAACTTGAGTGGATCTTGCGCCAAGTTATTTATTAAGAAGGATTCAAAGAGTGGCTCTTGCGCCTTTGATGATACAAGGAGTTTTGCCGGAGTAATCCTGCGATAAGATGCTTTAGATTTATTGGTAGGAGAAGGATTAAATGTTATATCTAATTGATTGATGAGATTGTTCCATGACGGAAGATGAAACCTCTAACAAGTATTTTATTCCCTCTGATAATCTTTATTTACTTTGTTTTTATTTTCGTTACTTTACTTTAGTTTTATATCTCTACAAACCCCCTTTCTGGTTACATAAGAAGTCAAATACAAATAACAATTCACAGCTCCTCGTGGGAACGATCCTTACTATCGCTATATTATTTATTAGTATTAGTAGGAAATATCTGAAATAATTTGTTGTACTTACGACACGCATCAAATTTTGGTGCCACTGCCGGGGAGCAAGGCAATTGTTTTTTGTTTGAGATTTCTTTTATTTCTATTTTACATTTTTGTTTTAATATTTTTCAAGTTTTTAGTTTTTGTGGTGTGAATAACTCATTAAAGGAGTTCGCCACTCGTCAAAAGCGGGAGGTAGATTATGAAAACAGGTTGTATACATTACTTTTGTTTTTCGCTTTAGATTTTTAGTTAGATTTTTTTTCTACCTTCTTGTGTAGTCGTCATGTTTCCTTAAGAATACATGTTACTCTAACATCGTTAATCGAGGGAGCGTCATTATTGATGCATCGTCCCTCTTGGACGCGTCATCCTAGCTTAACCCTCCCCCAGGGACGCGTTACCAACTCTGGCGCTGGCACTATGCTATAGCCTGCCATTCTAAGATGGGTTCCACTACCTTTGGCGTTGTCCTAGTGCCAGCGCCAGCCTACCCACAACGCTAGTGCAAAGCTAGCGCTAGCCATTTTACTTCCTGTCCATGAGGACACGCCCTTCTTGTACCACTGTTCCTCGGGGACGCGTCATTGCTTATGGCTCTAGTCTAATGCCAATGCCAGCCCTATAAATATCCTCATAAAGCCTCTTTGCCCGGTCCCCGAGTGCGCCATGTTTGGTCCTTAGGAATTTTCGTATAATCTTGGCTTCGAACACTCCCAAATTTATTCCATGTTATTTCTAAGCTAGTATATGACAATTTAACTTACTGTTTTATTATACTCAGCACTGATTAGTCTACATAAACAACTTAGTGAACTGAGCAACTTGTCTCACTAATTTAGCAAGTTATTAACTTGACATAATCAAAATAGTAGTAGTCCATGACTCCACTATTTTCTATGAGATATCAAATATAAAACATGGGGGGATTCTCATTGGGGTATTAGTCTGGCGGTCTACGGTATCGTGTGTTGTAGAAATACATCCACGACATGAAGGTAACAAGTAGTGTGACGGTTAAGAGAAGTTGAGTAGTGGTCATACAAGTCCTCCTGATTTGCAAGACATAACTCCACTACAATCATCACTTCTCCATCTCTTCATAACTTTCACTACTTATAAGAAATCAGTGTGTTCACTACAAGACTATAAATAAATGGCCTCATCTATTTTACAAAAACATAACAAGAGGTTTATCCCTTATATAATCCAGTCTTAAACCACACACTATCATTTTAATCACAATGTGATTTCTCAACCTTCTTTGCTTACCCCCCCCCCCCCCCCCCCCCTAAGATCAACCCATCATCTCCACCTTTGTGACCGAAGAAGCACGTGAACGACCATTTCTTGGTTTAGGCTCGTCCTGTTCGATTTTGATCTCTCAAACCTACTGAAAGTACTCTTCTGCAGTACATTTGTTTTCAACCTAAACTACCAGTATACTTCCTCTGTCGTAATGCATAGTAGTTTTACCTTCACACTCTATGTTTCGTAGATATTCCTTTAGAGCTAAACACTTTCGTGTTTAGTATGGACGTTATAATGGATCCAAAACTTTCTTTAGTATCTTATTATTATTAACTTACATTAATATCTTCATATTCCTAAGATGGATGAATGAATGAATGAATTTATATAAGAACTTGTGAAGGATTTTATCAATTTTCGTTATCAGAGTTTCAAAAATATAGTGGCTGGGAAAACTGCTATAAAATCTTCATACAATATCGGTTTTGGAGGTTCACCCTAATATATTGATCATAAAAGAATTTTTTACATCGTAGGAGGAAGAAATACAAGTTTTGAGATTATTTACGGCATCAAAAAAACCTAACAGTAAAATCCAGGAAGAATCCAGTAAAATTCTGTCAGTTTTTTGTAACATCGCCTACCGTTTTGGCCATAACTCTTACATCATTTATCTGGTTGACATTCCCTATTAGTATGTTATAGCAAACATCCATTTGAAACTTTTGGTATATGACTCATGCTCAGATTCTTTACCAATTATCCCCATCTTTCAAGTTTGTAGGAGGCGGTGTAAAACGTTTCTGACGAGATTTTTATAAAGCATCTCGTAATGACCCCAAACTATATATTACCACTAAAATTCTTGGTAGTGAATGTATATGCTAGTAGTAGATATGTACTATGAATCTTATGATCCACGTCCAAATTTTTTATGTTTGGGATGCCTTGACCCTCTATGCCCGTAACCTCTCAAATTTTAAAGAGAAGTGACTTGAGAATAAAGATGAAGTAATTGATGGGAAAATAGAAACTGCGTCAGTTGATTGCCTTGGTATAAGTATCAAATTTTTCCTCTGGTAGACTCATTTATGCATGTATATCCCCAAACTTGAGCGAAGTTATCAAACCCAGAGGTAAGATTGAAAGGTTGTCATGAGGTTTGAGGCTTAGGATATGAAAAGTGTATTTATGAGAGAATTGAGTTAATTTCAAAAGGTTCTTTGGATTTTGGATCTTTGTGAATGGGTGAGTTTTGGTTAGCAATTCATAAGAGGCTTTATTTCTAAAAAACCAACAATTTTATTTGATTAATGAAATTAAAATCCTAATGGTGCATGCAGAAATAATTGCAAGTATTTTGGAAGAATTATAAATATTGCATGAAAACAGGTGAATATTGAAAGGTAATAACAAAGTGTTTAGGCATTGCACGCCTTGAGCCATTTGTCGTATATTGTTGCTGCAATAGGCTTATCCTCTGTGGTGATCAACTTGTAATAGCCTCTGGGAGTAGCCTTGGAGATTCTTTACGATCCTTCCCAGTTGGAGGAACGGCGGTGCCTCGACGGTTTAAGGACTAAAGCTCCCACCCTAAAGTCAACAGGCTTGATCACCCTGGATCTGTGAATCCTCTATTCATAAAGATGAACTTCTTCCTTAGTATTCCTTGGATCATACATGAGAGAAAATATCTTTAAGAACTCTGGTGGCTGCGCAAGGATGAAGATAATCCATACCCATCTATTGAAGTATTGAGATGAAGCGGTAATCCACTCATATTGCTTGGCTAAAGCATAATTGAAGTAACACCCGTAATTTTCGCATGACGCTTACTCATGGACGCGTCATGGCCTGGGTTGAAGCTTCATCCTAAGCTTATAAAGCTTGCCCAGATGTGCATTAGGGTGTGGATGCCTTGACCTCGAATTATAGTGTTAAGGCCCTACTACGCGTGATGCGTATCCGAGGAGGCATCATAGTGCAAAGGCACTATTATGCCGTGATGCATGATTAAATGCATCACCAATCCGAAGTTGCATAAGTGTGAGCATCATAGTGCTAAGGCACTACTATGCCGTGATGCATGATCCAATGCATCACTAAGCCGAAGTTGCTTAAGTTAGAGCATCATAGTGCAAATGCACTATTATGCCATGATGCATGATTCAATGCATCACCGAGACGAAGTTGCGTAAGTGAGAGCATCGTAGTGCTAAGCCACTACTACGCCGTGATGCATGATCCAATGCATCACTAAGCCGAAGTTGCTTAAGTTGGAGCATCATAGTGCAAATGCACTATTACGCCGTGATGCATGATTTAATGCATCACCAGGCCGAAGTTGCGTAAGTGTGAGCATCGTAGTGCTAAGGCACTACTATGCCCTGATGCATGATCCAATCCATCACTAAGCCAAAGTTGCTTAAGTTGGAGCATCATAGCGCAATTGCACTATTATGCCGTGATGCATGATTCAATGCATCACCGACCAGAAGTTGCGTAAGTGTGAACATCGTAGTGCTAAGGAACTACTATGCCGTGATGCATGATCCAATGCATCACTTAGCCGAAGTTGCTTAAGTTGGAGCATCATAGTGATAAGGCATTATTATGCGTGATGCATGACCCAATGCATCACCGAGCCGAAGTTGCATAAGTGAGAGCATCATAGTGCTAAGGCACTATTATGCCGTGATGCATGACCTAAAGCATCACTGAGCCAATATCGATATTCGATAAATGCATCATAGTGATAAGGCACTATTATGCCGTGATGCATTATCCAATGCATCACCGAGCCAAGAATGCTCGTCTAAGCAATAAATCTTTATTTTTGTCCTTGCAGTCGATGGATAGCCCTTACCTTTCAAATATTTATTTGTGGAAATGCAAATAAAACATATATAAGGAGGGTTCTTTGCTTGAATGTGCGTGAGCGGTATTGCACATATAAATACGATGTAGCCTATGCGATGGAGCATACTTGATGCTCATTAGCGTTTAATTGTAGCTTAACAGATGAAGCTTGAATGTGCATGAGGGGTAATGCACATGTAGATATGCGAAGTAGCCTATACGTTGGAGCATACTTGATGCATAAGCATTTATATGCTTGTAGCTTAACTGATGAAGCTTGAATGTGCATGAGGGGTAATGCACATGTAGATATGCGAAATAGCCATACGTTGGAGCATACTTGATGCATAAGCATCAATATGCTGGTAGCTTAGCCGATGAAGCTTGAATTATGCGAAAGCATCTTTCGATCGTGTTACGTACTTGATAAAGCATATTTGCATAATAATTAACGATAGTTATGCACAAGCTAGCGCATACCTTGCGAAAGCCCTTTGGCCTATACAGACTAGGCTTTGCTTGGCCTTTGGCCTTGCGATGAAGTTGGAATCGAAGTTGGCTTTGCCTTAATAGGCTTAAGTTGCTTGTCCTTTTCGAATTAACCCTTTGATGAACTACGGTCATGCTTGATCCCATCAAGGTACGGGTTGGGTACGTAGGCATCCGGAATACAATGCATTGAGGTGCAACACCTTACCGTTCATATCATCTAATTCGAGAGATGATTGCGATATTAGGGTAACTCATATCATCTGGCTCGGCAATGCTAAGCAAGATATGATTGTTGACACACTTGATGGGGCAGTTGTAATTCCATTTGATGGATTGTTCATACTTCCTAGCAACCGTTGCGACATGGAATGCCATGTGCCTGGATGTTTCACCCTTGGCAAGAACAAGATAAGTGCAGGCTCTAGCGCATGGCCGAAGCAGAATTGATGAAGTGAAAGCTTAGGTTTGAAATAGCCTAGGTATTGGTCCAAGGCATGATTAGGCCTGGAAAATGATCGAAATTAATGCGATGCTTTCCAAAGGCATCCCAATTAACTTGTATAGCCTTCAACCCTTGGTATAATGAGGGTAAGATTGAATGGTATGCTAGTCAAAGGCATTCACCATGGGCTTTAATAGCCTTGCACCCTTTGTAGGACAAGTGTGTGTTGGAACGATATGGAGACTACGGTTGAGTACCATGCTTGCAATGCATGTTTGGAAAGGCAAATATGCCTGGAACGGTATAAACATAGCTTGAATGATGTGGGAAATACGTTTCGAGTATAACGGTTACAAGGTAGGCTTGGAAAGAAAAAATTTACCTTCACTTTCCAGCGAGAAGTTAGGCTTTATGGTCAGGTCACACTCTTTAAAATCACGCATCGGGGAGTTTTGGCCTGCCCAGCCCAACGCGCCGGTGGCGGAATTTTTCCGGTCCATGACAAATGGTATCAGAGCAAGTTCCGAGAAAAACACTAGGGACTGTGAGTTTGGGACTCGTCGGTGAACTTTTTGTATTATGACTACAAAATTTTCCTTCAAAGGAAATGGAAAAGTCGGAAGAGTAGGCCAACTGTTGTGTGAAAATAGAATGGATAGATAAGGCCAAGTGCATAGAAAAAAGAAATTGTAACTCAGTAGTTACTCCGCTAAGATTTGGATGCGCTCGAGTGTGCTGTGAGTTTGTCAGGAAAACCATTTGGAATGGTGGCTGGTATCCGACTACCCTTGGCACTGGGAATGATCACCCCTCACCCTGTGGCACGGTGTGCGATTTCAGGTCGGCTAGCACCCACTTACGAGTGAAAGATCGTCCGGGACGATGGCTTGCATCCGACTGCACTGGCATTAGAGTTTGGTCCTCACAGTATTATGCTAGAAACTATTTATAAACTTTCGATGACCCTTTTCAACCTATGTGAATTTTGGGAACTCTTAAGTGTATGATATGGGACGTCCACTTAATATCTCGTGTTGAGTAAATTCTTTTGCATTCTTGAGCATGTGGCATGGGACGCATGTTTAGGGATCCAATTTGAGTTTTCTCTATAAAGTTATAAAAACCTTAGTTGATCCTAGAGCATGCACAAGCTAGTGCATACCTTGCGAAAGCCCTTTGGCCTGCAAAGACTAGGCTTTGCTTGGCCTTTGGCCTTGCGATGAAGTAGGAATCGAAGTTGGCTTTGCCTTAATAGGCTTAAGTTGTTTGTCCTTTTCGAATTGACCCTTTGATGAACTACGGTCATGCTTGATCCCATCAAGGTACGGGTTGGGTACGTAGGCAGCCGAAATATAATGCATTGAGGTGCAGCACCTTGTCGCTCATATCATCTAATTCGAGAGATGATTGCGACATTTGGCTAACTCATATCATCTGGCTCGGCAATGCTAAGCAAGAGATGATTGTTGCCACACTTGATGGGGAAGTTGCAATTCCATTTGATGGATTGTTCATACTTCCTAGCAACCGTTGCAGCATGGAATGCCATGTGCCTGGATGTTGCACCCTTGGCAAGAACAAGATAAGTGCAGGCTCCAGCGCAAGGCCGAAGGATAATTGATGAAGTTAAAACTTAGGTTTGAAATAGCCTAGGTGTTGGTCCAAGGCATGAGTTAGGCCTGGACAATGATCGAAATTATGCGATGCTTGCCAAAGGCATCCCCATTAACTTGTATAGCCTTCAACCCTTGGTATAATGAGGGTAAGTTGGAATGGTATGCTATTCAAAGGCATTCACCATGGGCTTTAATGGCCTTGCATCCTTTGTAGGACAAGGGTGTGTAAGAACGATATGAAGACTACGGTTTGAGTACCATGCTTGCAAAGCATGTTTGGAAAGGAAAATATGCCTGGAACGGTATAAACATAGCTTGAATGATGTGGGAACTACGTTTCGAGTATAATGCTTACAAGGTATGCTTGGAAAGCAAAAATTTACCTGCACTTTCCAGCGAGAAGTTAGGCTTTAAGGTCCGGTCACACTCTTTAAAATCACGCATCGGGGAGTTTTGGCCTGTCCAGTGCAACGCACCGGTGGCGGAATTTTTCCGATCCGTGACAAATGGTATCAGAGCAAGTTCCGAGAAAAACACTAGGGACTGTGAGTTAGGGACTCGTCGGTGAACTTTTTGTATTATGACTACAAAATTTTCCTTCAAAGGAAATGGAAAAGTCGGAAGAGTAGGCCAACTGTTGTGTGAAAATAGAATGGAAAAATAAGGCCAAGTGCATATACAAAAGAAATTGTAACTCAGTAGTTACTCCGCTAAGATTTGGATGCGCTCGAGTGTGCTGTGAGTTTGTCAGGAAAACCATTTGGAACGGTGGCTGGTATCCGACTACCCTTGGCACTGGGAATGATCACCCCTCACCTTGTGGCACGGTGTGCGATTTCAGGTCGGCTAGCACCCACTTACGAGTGAAAGATCGTCCGGGACGATGGCTTGCATCCGACTGCACTGGCATTAGAGTTTGGTCCTCACAGTATTATGCTAGAAACTATTTATAAACTTTCGATGACCCTTTTCAACCTATGTGAATTTTGGGAACTCTTAAGTATATGATATGGGACGTCCACTTAATATCTCGTGTTGAGTAAATTCTTTTGCATTCTTGAGCATGTGGTATGGGACGCATGTTTAGGGATCCAATTTGAGTTTTCTCTATAAAGTTATAAAAACCTTTGTTGATCCTAGAGCATGCGGTATTAGAAGTATGTTCAGAAGGTGTCCATCAGCATTTATGGCAATCGTAGTCCCTATTAGGATTCTGAGATATGCGGTATGTGATGCATATTCAGAGAGTTCTAATTTTGTCCTCACTAACAAACATTCGACCCTTGCAAGATTTTTGTGCATCATGGAATGGGACATATGCATAGAAAACATTAATCGATGAAGCTTGTCCACAATAGTTTTTGAGTTAAATTTCAGGGACGAAATTCTTTGAAGGTGGTAAGAATGTAACACCCGCAATTTTCGCATGGCATTTACTCATGAACGCGTCATGGCCTGGGTTGAAGCTTCATCCTAATCTTATAAAGCTTACCCAAATGTGCATTATGGTGTGGATGCCTTGACCTCAAATTATAGTGTTAAGGCCCTACTACGCGTGACGCGTATCCGAGGAGGCATCATAGTGCAAAGGCACTATTATGCCGTGATGCATGATTCGATGCATCACCAGGCCGAAGTTGCGTAAGTGTGAGCATCTTAGTGCTAAGGTACTACTATGCCGTGATGCATGATCCAATGCATCACTAAGCCGAAGTTTCTTAAGTTGGAGCATCATAGTGCAAATGCATTATTATGCCGTGATGCATGATTCAATGCATCACCGAGCCGAAGTTGCGTAAGTGAGAGCATCGTAGTGCTAAGGCACTACTATGCCGTGATGCATGATCCAATGCATCACTAAGCCGAAGTTGCTTAAGTTGGAGCATCATAGTGCTAAGGTAATACTATGCCGTGATGCATGATCCAATGCATCACTAAGCCGAAGTTGCTTAAGTTAGAGCATCATAGTGCAAATGCATTATTACGCCGTGATGCATGATTTAATGCATCACCGAGCCGAAGTTGCGTAAGTGTGAGCATCGTGGTGCTATGGAACTACTATGCCGTGATGCATGATCCAATGCATCACTAAGCCGAAGTTGCTTAAGTTGGAGCATCATAGTGATAAGGCACTATTATGCCGTGATGCATGACCCAATGCATCACCGTGACGAAGTTGCATAAGTGAGAGCATCATAGTGCTAAGGCACTATTATGCCGTGATGAATGACCCAATGCATCACCGAGTCAATGTCGCTATTCGATAAATGCATCATAGTGCTAAGGCACTATTATGCCGTGATGCATTATCCAATGCATCACCGAGCCAAGAATGCTCAGCTTTGGCAAGAAATATTCATTTTTGGCCTTGCAGTCGATGAATGGCCCTTACCTTTCAAATGTTTATTTATGGAAATGCAAATAAAACATATATAGGGGGGGAGCTTTGCTTGAATGTGCATGAGCGGTAATGCACATATAAATGCGATGTAGCCTATACGATGGAGCATACTTGATGCTCATCAGCGTGTTTAATTGTAGCTTAACCAATGAAGCTTGAATGTGCATGAGGGGTAATGCACATGTAGATATGCGAAGTAGCCTATAAGTTGGAGCATACTTGATGCATAAGCATCAATATGCTTGTAGCTTAACCGATGAAGCTTGAATGTGCATGAGGGGTAATGCACATGTAGATATGCGAAGTAATTTATACGTTGGAGCATACTTGATGCATAAGCATCAATATGTTGGTAGCTTAGACGATGAAGCTTGAATTATGCGAAAGCATCTTTCGATCGTGTTACGTACTTGATAATGTATATTTGCATAATAAATAGCGATAGTTATGCACAAGCTAGTGCATACCTTGCGAAAGCCCTTTGGCCTACACAGACTAGGCTTTGCTTGGCCTTTGGCTTTGCGATGAAGTAGAAATCGAAGTTGGCTTTGCCTTAATAGGCTTAAGTTGTTTGTCCTTTTCGAATTGACCTTTTGATGAACTACGGTCATGCTTGATCCCATCAAGGTACGGGTTGGGTACGTAGGCAGCAGAAATACAATGCATTGAGGTGCAGCACCTTGTCGCTCATATCATCTAATTCGAGAGATGATTGCGACATTTGGGTAACTCATATCATCTGGCTCGACAATGCTAAGCAAGAGATGATTGTTGACACACTTGATGGGGCAGTTGCAATTCCATTTGATGGATTGTTCATACTTTCTAGCAACCGTTGCGGCAAGGAATGCCATGTGCCAGGATGTTGCACCCTTGGCAAGAACAAGATGAGTGCAGGCTCCAGCGCATGGCCGAAGCAGAATTGATGAAGTGAAAAATTTGGTCTGAAATAGCCTAGGTGTTGGTCCAAGGCATGAGTTAGGCCTGGAAAATGATCGAAATTATGCGATGCTTGCCAAAGGTATCCCCATTAACTTGTATAGCCTTCAACCCTTGGTATAATGAGGTTAAGTTGGAATGGTATGCTAGTCAAAGGCATTCACCATGGGCTTTAATGGCCTTGCACCCTTTGTAGGAAAAGGGTTTGTTGGAACGATATGGAGACTACGGTTTGAGTACCATGCTTGCAAAGCATGTTTGGAAAGGCAAATATGCCTTGAACGGTATAAACGTAGCTTGAATGATGTGGGAACTCCGTTTCAAGTATAATGCTTACAAGGTAGGCTTGGAAAACAAAAATTTACCTGCACTTTCTAGCGAGAAGTTAGGCTTTAAGGTCCGGTCACACTCTTTAAAATCACGCATCGGGGAGTTCTGGCCTGCCCAGTGCAAGGCGCTGGTGGCAGAGTTTTTCTGGTCCGTGAGAGTATGATACCTATCAACACATGATTATATAATCTCAGGCGGTATTTGATCCCTTTCCATAGATGATTAGCACATAATTTATACATTTATACCACTTAATCTATTTTTATTAGTGCTTGAATTTGTATTAATAATATATTTTTATTGGTTTAACAAGTGATATACATAAAATTCGAAGTTACGAATAAAACATGACTAAATGGAGTGAGTTGGCTGGAATATTGACTATTGATGTAGTTGTGTCCGGTGCATGATATGCGACAAAGCCTATACACATGCAAGAAAGGAGCAGACAACGTATAGTAGGCTGTTGAGTTGGTACATCACACACGTGAAGAGGATAGCGTGAGAAGACTTAGCCTGATGATTATAGCCTATCAAGTGTGGTGTCTACTAACTTGTACGGCTTGATAAGAAGACTCTAGGCTAATGAAGGAAGTGATGTGATGTGCTCTTTTGGTGTTGGCTGATGTACAACTCGGTAAAAGAGAGGTGGTTTGCTTGGATTAAGTGAGAAGAGTAGGATAGTGACGTTTGGAGTATGTGGAGAAAACAGGAAGCTACAACCAATTTTAAGTAAACGTACAGGCTATTACTAGGTCTGTTTTAAAGTGAAAAGAGGACCTAGAGAAGAAGGCTAGTGGGTGCAAGTACGGCTAGTCTAAGCACATGGAGGTGAGACATAACATAGGTGGCTAGGTTTGCTTTAAGGAAAGTGGAAGGTTGTTGGTTGAAAGTGACGTGATGGCTAGGTGATTAGAAGAGATGAGATAGGTGCGTCAGGTGGAGCTAGAGGCTATAAGTTAATTGTATGAGGCTATGTCACGTGGCTAGTATTAGGTGGAGACTTTGGTTGAAATAGGTATTCTTTTTGGAAACCTAGGGGAAAAGCTATAAATGCGTGTACAAGGTTCTCTGTAGAGAAGGGAAGAGAGAGGACAAGACGGGGGACAGAGTTCTTCTTTTAGGTTTGGAGGCGTCAGGTCTATTTTCGTCTGTACAGGAACGTTTCTGGTTCGGAAGCGAAGAAGAAGAAGATTGTTTGCTGGGCGACGACGGTGACGGTTTAATTCTTTCTTCTCTTCTATTTATTTTTATGGGTTTTGAGAAACCCTTTTCCATCTTCTAAATTAATTTGTAACTAGGGTTAATGTTGAAACCACTTACAGTTTTAGATCAATTGAATTAAATATTTGATACAGACCATTATGATTTAAATAGATTAAATTCATGACTTTAAACAATTGTATTGTCGTTTATGGTGCATGCTTGGCCTATGGTTTTGATGTTCCATGTTTCTGATATACAATTGTTATTCTAAAAATATATTTGTCTACTTATTTGATATTCCATGCTTTGGTTAAATCTTTTGATGGGGTATACTTAGAATAGCTAAGTATTATTTGTAGACCTTTAATTAGTTTCGTATAATTTTCTCGCTAGCGCAATTTTATGGTGTTGCTTGAGACTAGGGCTTTTTGATGCATCATGTTTAGGGCGTCCCAGCGATATTTGCGACTCTAAATATTCATGAATTAAATAGTGGTGGATACTGAAAACCCTGGTTACTGACTCTCTCTACTCGGTCATATTTTATTAATTTAGTTAGTTTATTATTTTATTTATCAATCTAAAAATCACAAAAATATTCCCCTTGGTTAGTTTATTAGAGATATTAATTGCAGTATTTCCCCGCTCTCTGTGGGTTCGACCGTACTTGCCGTTGTCTACTAGTTAGACGCCGTGCGATTGCGGTTATTTTTATTGGGTAATTCCAAATCACATCAATAGATTTGAGCAATTGGTATTCCTTCCAGTATAAGAGAGAGTCCTTATTGACGATATTCATGTTTTTAGGTGGAGGGCCTTCTACTCGAGGTGGAATAGTTAGTGGGCCCTCCAGGTGAGTTGCTGAAAGTTCAAACCATGCACTTCCTAGGATCATGTCATAATTGAGTCTTTCTTTAACGAGGTGAAACTTGGTGTCTGCTTGAGTGGCTCCTGCCTTTATTGCACGGGTGATGTGCACATAGACTTTTCTGATTGTTCCTTCAGGGTATCTGACCGTCGTAGGTGAGCACATAGCCTCTTGTCGAGAGATCCATACATCTTTGAGAGTATGAACAATTCTAATATTAACATTTATGCCAACTTCAATTAATGTTTATCTAAATTCAATATCTTTGAGGTACGCAATTGTGATAAGTCCCCAACCATGCCTTTCGTCGTCCATGTCGACCACATCCTTCAAAGGTGTCTTGATTAGGGTAGAGATATCCTTTACAAAAGATAAATGTTTTCCAGATATGACATGATTGAAAGCGTTGAAAATATCTTTGCGTGGGCATTTGAGAAATAAATAAGATCGCACATGTGTTCCATCAGAGATTGAACTGTTCGGTTGATGGGATATCTAGGAAGCATGAAGCTCCTGACAGGTAGGGGATTTTGTGAATACCTTCAGTCCCCAATTGTAGTTCCGCCGACTCTATATTTTCCTTGAAGATGCGCCTTAGACCATTACATTCAGTAGTAGGGTGGTGACGAACCGATGAAAACGATAATATTTTGGATATGTCATTTCCTGAGTCATTGATGGGCTTCGTACAGGTGGGAGATTGATGACTCAATCTTTTATCCATATTTCCATTAACTCAAGGACTTCTTCCATGGGGAAAGGAAAATATGGAAAGGTTAGGTTCGGTTTTATATCTTGCTCCTGTTGTTTCTATCGTGGAGCTTTGGATGTGTCTTAGGATGGGGTTAACCTTTAGGCTGGCACCGGGGTCGTGGATGGAATTGAAGGGAATCATTTGGTTTGTGACTCCTACTGAGATGGCATTTTCCTCTTGCCCCCTTCGTTGCTGATTGTGCTTATCGATGTTGAACGATATACTTCTTATTGACTAGTCGGCGGCTTCCACGAGTATCTCCACGACTTTCTCTATTGCAGGCCTCGTTATCTCCATTAAGGCATAAACGGTTGTTGCTGACCGTTTTGCGTCCTCATGTAACTCAGAGAAAGTATGAAAACATAAATTTTCTAAGAGAGCATGACAGACAAGATTCATACCTAATATCGAGGTAACCATGTATAACATGTCCTTCTTTCTCCAAAGCTTCTGAGACTGGGGTTCAACATACTTCCCAACATCTCTTATCTTGAATTTTTATTTGGAATATATTTTTCCAACTTCATCAAACTTCAGGTGGCAATGAAACTGTCTACCCGAGCTACCTGGAGAAAAGACAATAGAAGGGGAAGAACAAAGTTGTTTCTTCTAGGTAATCCATATGAGAGCAAAGCATTCCCTTTTTAGGCATTTAGCTAATCCAATTAAGACCCAACTTGTTGTAGGTTAGACCTAATGGGAAGGCTTTATCCGAAATGTGTTGATGAGTATGCAGTCCCAGCTTAGGCTTCAACCGCAGGTGGCTACCCGTGCATTTAAATTTTTTCTTTTTTTATGATCTGGCCTCGGTCCATGTCTTAACTTACGATTAATCAGTCAATCCGACTCGGTAGCATAATTATAGCCGCCCTCTTCCTCTTTTATATCGGCTGGATGAAAAAGCTAGATGAAATGGCTGACATCGGAGCAAAACCTCGTGCTCAAAAGCCTCCCTTCATGCATGTCCCCATGTTTTTCTTTCCCGACACCAGGTGTTACCGCTCTTCCAACTACGGACTACGACATGACATGTTTTTTTTACGAGATTAGGGAATGAACAAGCTCAAATATAGTAAATAGGAGGAATGCTCACTCTCAAAAATAGAATGGTTATGAAACCGCATATGCCCTCTTCTCTTAAATAAGAAGGATGAAGCTAGAAAGCAACAAGGCTTTGATCCTTACAAATTAATAGTCTGCCAAAGGCTGGTTTCTTATCCAAAATATACACCCTCTACAACCTCTTTCCCTATTGATCGTCTTCTTCACTAGAGTCTCCAGTTGGGAGAGATTCCTTAGCATTGTTCACAAGTTAGCTGAAATTAATCTAGTTAAAAGTACAATTTTATTCTTTAATTTCTGGATGCTCTTGCTAAAGTTGTTCTTGTAATGCTATTGTTTTCGCCACGTCTGTATTTTCGCGATAAAATGTACATGACACAAATAAGTTCTAGATTGGGGAAGATCTAGAGAGATACGTTAAATAAACTAAATTAGTTTTTCTTAATACCAAAGATAGCCTTTTCGGTCCTTTGACTCTAATGGATGGGGGAAAAGAGCTTACAACAACCACAATCATTAAATTATGGAAAATTAAAGGCTAGAGAACGATGCTTCAGCTTACAGATTATATCTTTTCCGATACTGGAAGGTCCTGGAAAATCGACGAGGCAGAGCTCTGTTTTTTGGTAAAAATCTCTTCTAAAGATGTCAACCCAAGCGAGCAGCTCCTAAATTAAATGTTTTATGTAATATTTCCACTGAAAATTTCCCGTGGATCAATATTTGGGATCCATGCGATCCTTGCCAAAAGGAAGATTTGGTGCTTCGTTCTTAACTTCAATTTTCGATTATACTCGTAATAGCAGTGGAACTCAGATGGATTCTACTAAAACATTCATAGATATGTTCCTAGAGGCGCTTTTAACGGTTACTGATAAGCTTGATATATCCCACCCCACAATAGGTTCTATTTATTTTAGCATGAATAATGTCTATGCCTGATCTTCAATCCATTTTAGTTACTTCATGACTTGTGGTTCTGCAAATACTGTTTGATTTCTAGTAGTAGAAGCCAAACTTTTTCCTAATAACAGATCGAACTAGAGTTGGAAGAGTATATTGATACAAAAAGATAAGGGGCGTGAACAAGACTTGCTTTAATCAATAAGGAAGAGTACTGGTTAGAGGCGCTCCACTCGTGCTATAAGCTCTGGTGAAGAGATGCGCCGAGAACAGGACTACATGCACATGAGAACGATGTTCTACGGGTTAGGCTTAACACTTTCTTCGATTTAAGCTCTAGCTGGCGAGGTAGACACCAAAAGCGGCGTACAAATATGCTCTTGGATGAAGGAAAGGTCGTAGGCGGGTGTCCCACACTTTTACTTTAGAAAGTGGCCCCTTCGTAGGCTTTTCAGTGGTTATGGCCAATAATTAGAAAGTTTTTCCTAAGATCCAGACTCCAACTTTGCCAACTTACCAAAGTCAAGCTGCAATAAATCCATACAACGAGATCCACTTAAATATGAGCAAAGGCTCTGAAAGAGCCTACACGGGGTGTTTCTTTTCACCTAGATGACAACCCACTTTTCTTAGCAGCTTCACTGGATGCGCAACTGGTCTTAAGGAAAAGATACTGCATGCGCCAGGGCGTCTGAATCCCTGTTTTCTCTCTCTTGAAGCCCCCTACAACAAGCGTAGATGAAGGGAGACCGTGAGACTAGCAACTTGGCCCATTTGATTGTAGCATCACGTTATATATGATGATAATTAATCTTTTTTATCTTTCAACAGAAAATAAAATAAAGGGTTATTTAGACTTTGGGTCCCAGAAAGTTTGAAATTAGAGTTGGGGTCCCAGAAAGTTTGAAATTAGAGTTTGGGTCCCATGACCTTAGCTGAACGTCTTGACAGTTAGAAAATGTAACACCCGTATTTATGACAAAGGGGTAATTGTAATTTTACACACTAAGGCCAAAACAATCACTCAGGGGTAAATTAGTAATTTTACATGCCATATCGAAAGGATCACTCAAGGGTAAAATAGTAAATTTTACATATTAGGGACGAAACGATTATTTAAGGGTAAAATATTAATTTTACATATTAGGAACAAAACAATCATTCAAGGGTAAAATAGTAATTTTACATATGAAGGATAAAACAATCATTCAGGGGTAAAATAGTAATTTTATACCCAGGGGAAAAACGGTCATTCATGGGTAAAGTAATAATTTTACACACTATGGGCAAAACGATCATCTTATAATTAAAAGTTGAAAAGTCGTATTCATCAAGTTTTGAGCGAGGGGCAAAATACTCATGTTCTGCCTAAACTGCAGTCAATGAATGCCCCTTACCTTCCTTTTCCAAATATGTGGAAATGTGATTAAGACATATATATGGAGGGGACATTTGCCTAGCCATGCTAACCAGATGGCGGATTTGCTTAGCTATTGTAACCAGTTGGCGGAACCGCCTTAAATATGCTAACCAGTTGGCGGATTTTCCTACCCATGCTAACCAGTTGGCGGAATTGCCTTATCTATACTAACCAGATGGTGGATTTTCCTAGCTATGCTAACCATTTAGCGGATATGCTAACCAGATGACGGATTAGCTTAGCAGTTGGCTAACCAGTTAGCGGATATGCTAACCAGATGGCGGATTAGCCTAGCAGCTGGCTAACCAATTAGCGGATGTGCTAACCAGATGGCGGATTATCCTAGCAGATGGCTAACCAGTTAGCGGATATTCTAACCAGATGGTGGATTAGCTTAGCAGCTGGCTAACCAGTTGGCGTTTTTGCCTAAATTGTTGTCGATGAATGTCCATTCCCCTTCTATTCTCCACTTGTAGAAATGCTAGTTTAATATATATATGGAGGATTCGTTGGTTGGAAATCGATGAAATTAACTGGCTAACCAGAAAGCGGATTAGCCTAGCTATGCTAACCAGTTAGCGGATATGCTAACCAGATGGCGGATTAGTCTAGGAGCTGGCTAACCAGTTAGCAGATATGCTAACCAGATGACGGATTAGCTTAGAAGCTGGCTAACCAGTTAGCGGATATGCTAACCAAATGGGGATTATCCTAGCAGTTAGCTAACCAGTTAGCGGATGTGCTAACCAGATGGCGTATTAGCCTAGTAGATGGCTAACCAGTTAGCTGATATACTAAACAGATGGCGGATTAGCCTAGCAGCTGGCTAACCAGTTGGCGTTTTTTCCTAAAGTACAGTCGATGAATGTCCCTTCCCCTTCTATTCTCCACTTGTAGAAATACAAGTAAAACATATATAGGGTGGAGTCGTTGGTTGGAAATCGATGAACTTAACTGGAACCAGAAAGCGGATTTTCCTAGCTATGCTAACCAGATGGTGGATTATCCTAACAGCTGGCTAACCAGTTAGTGGATATACTAACTAGATCGCGGATTAGCCTAGCAGTTGGCTAACCAGTTAGCGGATTAGCCTAGCTATGCTAACCAGTTAGAGGATATGTTAACCAGATGGCGGATTAGTCTAGCTATGCTAACCAGTTGGCGGATTTGCCTAAGGTGCAATAAATGGATGTCTCTTACCCTTCTTTTCAAAAAATACGGAAATGCGGTTAAGACATATATAGGGAGGAAGTGTTGGTTGAATGTGCATGAACGGTCATGAATATATATGCGATGTAGCCTATACGTTAGTGTATACTTGATGCATAAGCGTCAATATGCTTGTAGCTTACTCGAGAATACATATTTGCATACTAAGTAGCGATAATTATGCACAAGCCTGTGCATACCTTGCGAAAGTCCTTTGGACTATAAGGACTAGGCTTTGCTTGGCCTTTGGCCTTGCTACACGAAGCTGGAATCGATGTTGGCTTCGCCTTAAAAGGCTTATGTTGCTAGTTCCTTTTGAAATGACCCTTTGGATGAACTACGGTCATGCTTGATCCCTTCAAGGTACGGGTTGGGTACGTAGGAAGCCGCAATGCAATGCATTGAGGTGCAGTATCTTGTCGCTTATATTATCTAATTTGGAGATGATTGTGATGCTTTGGTAACTCATATCATTTGGCTCGGTAATGCTATGCAAGAGATGATTTTTACCGCACTCGATGAGGTAATTGCATTCCATTTTATGGATGTTCATACTTCCTATCAAGCCATACGGTATGAACGGAATATGCCTGGTTGTTGTACTCTTGGAAAGAGAAAGATCAGCGTTCACCCAGCGCTTAGTCGAAGCAGAGTTGATGAAGAGAAAAAGAAAAGGCCTGAAATGGCCTAGGTGCTAGTCCAAGGTATGAGTTAGGCCTGGACAATGCTCGTAAGTATGTGATGTTTGCCAAAGGCATTCACCATTGGCTTTAATGGCCTTGTACCCTATGCAGAACAAGGGTGAGTTGGAACGTTATGGAAACTACGTTTCGAGTATCATGCTTGCAAAGCATGCTTGAAAAGGAAAATCGACCTGCATTTGCGCAGCGAGAAGTGAAGCTTTAAGGCCCTATTATTGACGCATCAACGAGTTCTGGCATAGCGCCAGGGGCTGGATTTCCCGGTTCGTCACAGAAAAGCTAGTTAAGTTAGGAAATGATTAACTGAAACTCACTTTTCGATTTATTTACTACATTGCCATCTTACTTTCTATTAGACACGTGTGTGGATGAGAATTATCAATAAAGTACGGCTGAGATCAAAAACGTGTGAAAACAAAACACATCACCAAAACGTGTGAGAACAAACAGGATTATTTTTCTAAGGTTTGAACTCCAACTGATATAGGGGATTTTGGTTTGAAGAGGGCGATCTACTAAAATCGATCGTGCAAATTAGTGGAGAGGTTTGTTTTTAGTTTGTTATGGTGTTATTCTTGCTGATATAGAAGGTTTCGAAACTAAAGTTGGTTGTTGTTTTGTCGAATCTTGGGAGTAAGGTAAGTAAAAAAATTACCCTAATATGTTTAGTTTCTTTTGGGGGTTTTGATTGATTTTTTGTTTATGGGTTGTTTTAGAGTAGAAATTGTAAAGAAAATGCCTGATTATTTTGTTTTTCTCTTTGTCCTATAGGGTTTTGTTTTGTTCCATAAATATTTTCGTTTTACAATCTGCTGATTTGTGTTTATATTTAACTCAAGTTCCAGAATGAGTAGAGAGGAGGACACACAGAGTTTAAGAGATTGGAATGGATGTAATGGTTCATCTTGGCATGGACTTGTTAATAGTCCTTTGATGTAGTAGAGAGGGAGACACATAGCTTTTCTTAAACAATATGCATGGATTTAATTACTAAGTAAAATCTCCTCCCATTACCATAATCTTGTCTGACCAAAAGGATTAAAGTCATTAGATATGCAATCCCTAGCTAGGGCTAACGTTGAGAATGGAATACATATATGCCTACGATATTGACGGACAACTTTCGGCTTGCATTGATATATGCATCTACCAGTACTAGAACAGACCAATGAGTTTACTTTTAGAGTTTTTAGACTGTTATTCTATTTACTATATATGAAGGGAATTGAGATAGACTAATACATACTGAATAATTAGATAAATCAGTTAAGCGGATGTACGGTTGCACGATTCATGAACAAAGAGTATATACAGAGATGATTGATTAACTGTACTTACTGTACTTATTTGTCCAAATTAAGAGGTTAAAGAGTTGCTGGATTTTTTTTGCTGTTTATCACAACCTTGATTAGATAGGGACAGTGACTCAATTCAACTTGATATTTTTGTTTCTTTTCTCAGCCACGCAATATCTATTGACATAAGATAATAAATTAGATAGGGACAGTGACTGATACAAAGATGAACATTGTAAAACTAAAGTAAATTTGAATCAAGATTACCATGTGTGCATGGTTAATCTTTGTTTTTTTATCCTCTGTAGTGCGGAACATTTAATCTCGATCATTAGATATTTCATTATTTCCCAAGATTATGTTTTCCAGAATTTCCAGTTTGGACCAAGTTTTGTTGTGTAGTTAGGCACAATAATTTTGGTGTTCAACTGTGTAATAACTATTTTTTGTGTTGTTTGAATTTTCAGGTCATTTTACTCATACTTGTGAGTCTCTCCATGGTCTGAAACATCCATCGGTCAATGCAAGATGGGTTAGCAAGGTGATGCTTGATTGATTCAAAGCTCATCCTAATGTAGGCAGTGAATCCTATATTACCTTCTCGGAGAAGGGGTGGAGTTGTGATGAGAGGAAGCATTTTCTTCAACAGCAAGAAGTTAACAACCTAGGATTCATGGACTAGTTTGGCACACCAGAGAAGTGGGCCAATGTTGAAAACTAAATGCATCACTGCATGGTCTATTCTCTTCTTGAGTTTTTTTTATCTTTTTCAAAATACTTTCTTTAATGAATCTGATTACATTAGGGCTATGGCCTCAAACATGAACATCTTAGCTTTCTTTTGATAAATCAGGATTAGTGGAATCTTAGTCTAATGACAGAATATTATGGATTTGATTAACTCTTTCTTTTGATGAATCAGAAACATCAACATCTTATCTTTATTTAAATTATGGCTTCGTTCTTCAGTTTATCTATGTATAAATCTCTTGATGTTGTTGAATTTGTGCTTTGTATAATGTCTACAGGTGGGTAAATTGGGTCTTTATAGAGGTCCGATGATGCATCTAACGGTTTGCTAACTGACAAATTACCCAAACCGTTGGATTCGTTCCGTTCTCGACCGTTAAATTTATTTCTGTCAGATTTTAAGTTGCACGTGTTAGTCATGTGATCAAGGTAACAGATGACGTTGAATAAATAAAAATTTATTGAAAAAAGGAAAAAAAAACCTTGACTGTCAAGACAGTCAACTTGGGTCATGGGATCCAAACTCTAATTCCAAACTTTGTGGGATCCAAACTCAACTTTGGTCACAAAATTGGGACCTAAATAATCTTAAAATAAATTGAGAGTTCTCTTGGGTGTATGTAGTGTAATGTAGTAGTACTCTTTGTAAGCTATAATCACTTAAAATTCGTTTTAATAATTAAGAAGAGGTAGAATCAAGATTTATTATAAAGAGAAGGTATTCAATCCAACCCATATCAACATTTGGTCTAATTTTTTTGTTCTCACAACCAAATGGATTAGCAGGACCAACTTTATCGTTTTCTAATTGAGGTAAAGAGAAAAACATAACAGTTTCAGATTCTAATTCATTCATTAATTCCATAGGTATACCATGGATGATGACTTCAAAGAATCCATATTGTTCACAAGCTTTGAAAATAAGGGTTTTGGCATTAGGATTTAACAAATCAATTACTGGAATACCATTGGAAAATCAAGTCTTTTGTTGATATTGGTGTTTAAAGAGTTTAATGGGTAAGAAGTTTTGTTCCAACAGGGATGGTTTTGAGTAAATCACCATGGTTGTGATATTTCCTTGGTTTTAAGATGAGAAAAACCAGAGGAAAAAGGTTTTGGGTTTGAGAGGCAAAAACAGACACAATGAGAGAAAGTTAAATTATGAGCTTCCAGTTCAGGTTCAAGTGAAAGTGCTTCAGTATGGAAGGAAAGAAAAAAAATAAAAAAAATAAATAAAAATAAGTAGGAAAACCCATGTTCCAAACGAACAAATTCAAACTCGAAAAGGATCTTTCTGATTCTCGAAGAATGAGGGGAAAAAGGATTGATCGAGAAAGATCTCTTGTTCATATTATAAGATTGTGATTTGGTCCACATATATTTTGTAAAAAGAGGAATCTCTCTCATTTCCTTTGATAATAATCAAAAAAGGAAAGTGTTCAATTGGAACATGAAAATGTGACTGAATTGGTCCTAGTTACTCTTGGGGACATGGTGGAATAAGGGAGGAGATTCTCGAACATGGATCCAATGACTTCGAAAGAGTTGAACGAGGAGCCGTATGAGGTGAAAATATCATGTACTGTTCTGTAGAGTGACAGTAAAGGTGATTTATCTGTCAACGTTTCCACGAATACCAAACTCTGCCTTACATAAAGTTGCCAGAGTATGATTAACCTCTGAATTTGAAATTACTGCTTATATACCTGGTATTGGCCATAATTCATAAGAACATTCTATAGTTTTATCAAGAGGAAGAAGGGTTGAGGATTTACGTGGTGTGGGATATCACATTGTTCGAGGAGCCCTAGATACTATCGGAGTAAAATATCGTCAACAAGGGTGTTCTATTGCGTTGTAGATCCTTATCCAAGACTCGTATTATTTGATGATGCTATGTCAATCGCTAGAAACATGTGAAGTGTATGGCTAACCCAATAAAGAAATTTTCTTACGGGGACTGGAGCAGGCTACCATGAGACAAAAGATCTTGTTTCTAAAGGGATTTGATTTAAAACTATTATATTTCCAAAGTTCAATATTGAAACCATTTCAGAGGTTTTCCATGACTTTGTCTTTGTCAACAAACAATTCGAAATACCTTGAATTTTTTAGAACAGTTCCGAGTCAAATAGAAATGATTCTAAGCATTTAGAAGGGACATGACCACTATGATTTGTGGGTCAGGACCATTTAGAGGTTTTCCATGACTTTACTGCTCGTGACGGTATTCGCCCTCAAACACTTTTAGAAGGGACATAACCACTATGATTTGTGTGTCTTCGCTAACTCCACGAGCCGCAGTCGGAAGACTACGCTATTTCATCACCTATAGAAGAGAGAGAGAGAATATAA
This sequence comes from Papaver californicum, assembly GCA_023531435.1. NCBI lineage: Eukaryota > Viridiplantae > Streptophyta > Magnoliopsida > Ranunculales > Papaveraceae > Papaver > Papaver californicum. Next base: position 6,316,403 of record JAJJMC010009994.1, on the reverse strand, counting down.
AAAGAGACTCATGCGAATCCTGGATAAAGAGAATGTCGCTTTGAGTCAAAACACGCCACCCACCTTTCATTTCAAACTCACCCCCTGGAGTTTATGGAGGAGCGTGTTCTAGAAAATTTTAGGGATGTATTCTACGTCGTTTCTCCAGAAACAATGTACTCGATATGAACAGCACGCCCGGTGCCAATCCTCAAGAAGAAAATAAAAGAAGACACCCTGCCTTGGGAACGCGACCAACTCCTTATCATAAACGAATGAGAGTTTACGGTCATGCCTCAAATTGAAAGAAGAAGGACTTGGAAAGATTGCGGGTCACCCACTTATCATGAAGTTATCGGTAAAGTCTATATAATCATTCAATACAACAGTATGAACACGTGTTTTAGGGTAAAAAAAATAAACGGTAAAATCGTACTTTTAAGTAAGTTCGAGAGATCAAAATCGAACATGACGAGCCTAAACCAAGAAATGGCCGTTCACGCCCTGCTTCAATCAGAAAGGTGGAGAAGATTGAGGTAGGTCTTAGGGGAGGGAAGCAAAGAAGGTTGAGAAATATTAGTGTGATAGGTAGTGTGTGAAGGAGAAAGGATTATCTTTGAGATGAATCGTTATTTCTGTATGTTTAGTTTCTCCTGACTTGTTATCTTGTATGTCTTATTTTGAATAGATGAGAATTATCTATTTATAGTTCAAAGGAGACACATTGATTTCTCGTAAGTCTTGGAATTTATGGAGAGGTGGAGAAGGGATGATTATGGAGATTGTAGTGGGGTGGTACCCGGAAAGTAGGGAAGACCTGTCTGACCACAACTCCTCATCCTCTCAACTGCTCTGTAACCGTCCCCACTACTTGTTACCTTCTTGTTCATGGATGTGTTGTCACAACGCACGATTGCCGTAGACCGCAAGACCAATACCCCAATGAGATTCCCCCAATATGTTGTATTTGATATCTCGTGGAAATAGTGGAGTCATAAGCCACTATTGTTTTGATTAAATCAAATCAAGTCAAATGACTTGCTAAGTCAGTGAGACAAGTTGTGCGACTCACTGGATTGATAAACATACTGATTAGTGTCGAGTCTGGGAAGTTTAGTGGTCATGTACTTGCTTGAAAGTAACATGACACATTTAATAGCTGAGTATTAGCTCAGAAGTGACTTATCGTAAGTCTGGGAGGCATTTGAGGCCAAATGTTGTAAAGGGCTTCTTAAGCAAAGGGACCTATTAGAATTCATATAAGATTTAATGTTGGACTCATATTAAGAAGAAAGGCGTATTTCTGAGACAAGTAGCTAGCAAAGCTATTACTATCTACTTAGCGCAAATAAGAATTTGCTAGCTCTTTTAATATAAAAGGATAATGTGTTAACCTCTCAGGAGTAAGACCAATATGCACAACCCCTAGTAAATATCAATTATACTATGGCTAGAAAGCTAATGTCAAGGAGGTTTGAAGATAGCACTTCAATAGTATAGTTAGCACTAAGGTATTAACATTAATGCACTTGTGTCTAAGGCGCTAAGTATGGACATGCTAAGCCAAGGGAACATTGGCCATGGGTGTGCTAGACTAGAGATGCTGAAGAGATGATTCCCGGAGGCTAGTAGGGCCAAGCTAGGGACGCGTCGGAGAAGTAAGGGGAGTATTGGCCTTGGAGACGCATTAACCTTGGAGACGCATAATCCTTGGAGACGCATAGAGAAGCTAGGGAGCGTCGGCCTTGCTAGAGTCGCATAGGCCTTGGGGCATCCAAGAATGGGACGTCATGGAGAATATGAGACACGTTTTGGCCTTAGCAGCGACCCGCTAGAGAAGCTAGGACACATCGGCCTTGGGGCGTGCTTGAGCATGTTAGTGACACGCGCGCTATCCACTAGGGACACTCTAGACTTTTCTAGAGGCGCATCAGGCTTTGGGGGCGTGCTAGCTAGAGGCGCACTGGAGCATGTGACGCACTGGTTAGTGGCTAGTCATGAGAGGCGCTCTTGAGGATGCGTTGCCTAAGGCAATTTCCCATAAAGAGTTAGCGTTTTTGGCGCTAGAGTTAGGGTTAGGGTGCCAAGGTTGTGACGCGCTATCTCAGGCCTCATTAGGCCAAGATATGCTAGCTAAGACCGTTTTAGGTTAGTTGGCACTTCTTAGGTTCTAGGGTTAGCCTAGCTGAGAGGTTCAATGTTTTTTAATGATATTTTTTTTTGATTGTGGTACATCCAAGAGGAGTGGTGCATTATTTGTGGCTTATATTTAAGGAAGGTTCTATAATAGCATATTTAAGCTCAGAAGAGCAATTTGAGACGAGTTCATTGCGAACGAAGCGTTAATCTAGAGTATATTTTGGGTTTTAAGCATTATCTACTCACGCATTTGACAGATATTACCAGAACATCGATGCGCACTCGAGGCAAGTTCAAGGAATTCAGCCGTGGAATTTATGCGACTTGAGACCAGTTCGATATGGTATAAATATTATGAGTATTGAAGAGGCTGCAAGGCTAGTTTAGAATATTTGTGGTTGTTTAGAGAAAAATCAAGTTGCTCTATACTAGTGGGCAACCCATCTAGGAGGTTGAGACTTATTATGTAAAGATTATAGACTACATTGTTAGCATAGAATGCATGTATCCTTTTGTAGAGACTGTATCCTCAATTCGCCTGCGGAATATAAGTAGGAATACAGTATTTTGTATTTTGATGTGAAGTTAGAAGTATGCGCATAAGTATGTGTGGATATTTCTATGCTCCTGCAACTAGGAAGATGAGCGATTTTACAATTCTGACCCTTGTCAAAAACTCACCGTCTACATTAAGTCCCCTGCTTAGTGAGGAACAGTAATGTTGCATAGTGAGCACTAGATGGTGACAGTATGCTTATAATGGTTATATATGCATAATTTAAATTTTAAGAGTAGAAGAAGGTATACTTAGCTTCTGGCTTTTAGTTACTGGGATAAGTGTCCCTTAGCATGAATCTTTGTTGGGATTAGTAGATACCCACGTTCTTGCCCGGAATTTTTAATTCATGAGCCAAGGGAAGCGTAGCTGGGTTGAACTTATGATCCAGTCACGTTGGTTGAGCAGCTACCAGCAGGGTCATGGAGAGTGCGTCTACGAGGAACACCATTGGCCAGGAAAGAAAATTGGTTAGCTCTGTCTTACCTAAGACTGAGATATGTACCCCTTAATATTAACCCTGGTTGGGATTAACAGAGGTCCATGTCCTTGTCAGGAATGCTAGATTTCCCGTGAGTAGAGAGGGGATATGGTCGGCGTTTTTCTCTTTCTTTCTTTTGAAACTGGTCTGTCTCATCTCAAATAGAGTATCAAGTAAGCTGGATCGATTCTTTATTTCTGTGTCCAGCAAAAAGAATTCTTAGCTTTGTCTCATCCAGTCAATGTCTTTGATGCGGAGTTAAGCCTTAGATTTAAACTTTCTTGTAAGCAAGTAGTTGGTTCCGGTGCTTGCTTAGGTTTTGAGTATGCATCGATCAAGTGTTGGTGATAGCACCAGCAAAGCGACAGTAAATGAGAGACAGGTAGCCCGAAGACGATGCTTTGAGTTGTAGTTAGAGGCATCAAAGTTGGAGATGTTGGAAACCGTCAAAAGAAACTGATGGTAGGTCAAAACTGCAGGTGAGGCTAGCGGTGAACTCCATTGCTCTTGTCGTAGAAAGGTTGATGAGGTCTTTTAGTGTTGTGAGATCTTCTTGGGAGATGCACTGTGACCTGAGATGATGGTATATCTGAGAAGATGAAAGTCCACTGGCAGATGAGGTCTCTACAAAGCTGAGTCTTCTGAATCCCGTTTGGAAACCCTAATTTGCACACCATTCGCTTCAGAAGTTGTTGAAGTTTCATACGATGTTATATATTTATGTTTGACCCCAACTTTTGAAACCAAGAGACCAAGCTATGCAAAAAGAATCACCCAACTCGGAGTTTGCTAGGTCATCCAACCATGCGTAAACATTTGTGATTAGTAATCCCGTGTGAATTTTCAGATCCTATCGACTTTAGTGTAAGATCAACATCTCCTAGATCATGCCTCCAATTGATGTTCCCTTCTGGAATGTCATATTAGAGATTTAGATGAACATTTCTTGTGGTGGATGTTTTGACCCTTCCTCACCGATTGTTGTCGATTTCTGAATTTGTAAGTTGAAGAGGTATTGACAGGAGCATCAAGGAATAAAGAAGTGGACAGAGTTGGTGCCTGAAGGTGTTGTCGTGAGATGTTGCCGTCGTAAAGATGCTGGCTTCGGGATGATGTTAACTCGTAGAGAAGGACATGTTCTAGAGAGAAGGAAAGCACTAGGCGACATGAAAGGTACCTGGGAGCAAGACAAGTACCATGGAACATGATAGGTACCAGGAGACAGGACAGGTACCAGAAAGCAAGACAAGTACCATGAGACAAGGCAGGTACGATGAGACAGGACAGGTACCAAGAGAACAAGGTGTGCGAATTTCTCCTGGGTGACCCTATTACTGGACTTATGATTGGCAACTTGTTAACCAATATTCGAGAAGTTCAGAGGAGAAACCTAAATCTGATGAGTCTGTGTCTTTGAAGTTCTGAGTTGGAGATGGTTGTGGTTTCCAATTATGGTACGTATCCAATAGTAGGACCATGTGGTTGAAGTAAGTGGCATCAACAATAGAAGGGTTACCGTTCTAGATGTGATCAGGTAAGAAGAGGAGGCTTCCCAGTCGTGTGAGTACTGATGTAGAAAAGGCTTGTTGCTTGTACTGTTGCTGATCAGACCTTCGAGTTGATTGATGTTGATAGGTGTGTAATTTACATGTTTTCAGTATCATTTTCATACACTTGTTTGATAGTAGTCCTTTCCAGGACGACTACGAAGAAGGCTAGTAGTCCAGACCCGTACGACTATGAAGAAGGATAGTCGTCCAGACTTGGCCGACTGAAATCCACTTGGTTTTCTAGTCGCTTGGGAATGGACGACTAGGATGGCATATGGTCGGCCAGACTTGGCGGACCAGGCTCGGATGGTTGAGGATTTTTCTATTCTATGTACGGGTTTGATATTTTTGGAACCTATTTTGACTGGGATTTCAACACGGGTTCTTTTATATTTAAAATACTATATAAGGGACACTTCTAAGGAGATTGGGGAGTTCTTGGATCATATCATATCTTTTGAGGAGAAGAGAAGACTTTGGAGTTGGAGACTCTTCAACAACCTAGGGTTTGCTTTACTTTTCTACTTATTATTTTTCCATGGATTTTAAGAAATTCATGAGTAGCTACACCTTTCATATTGGTTAAGGATGTAGTCGGATATCATAAACATGCTACTAAATTAATACATTAGTTTTATCATCTTAATCAAATCATTATTGTCTTGTTCTACTATTTATGATCGCTAAGTATGATTGTATGAAAAAAAATTTAGGAGCGCTATTAGATAACCATGAATGCATATCTATTGCTAGACTAGGGTTTTGAGGTAAGGAATTTTTGATGAACCTTGTCATAAGTAGCATGATGCGATTAACAATTATATTCAAAACCTTTGTGTGAGTGCATGTAGAAGCTTGACCTATGTTAAATATATTACTCGTAGTATATCTATTGCATTGATTAGCCTAATTCATAGAACTTAAAGCTCTTGAGGGATTAAACTTGATAGCACGTTGCATTAGGTTGTTCTTGAGTAGTAATTACATATTCATCGTTATGGTATGTGATGACATGAGGAATTTACCGGAGTATGCTCTCGATGGGATGCTCTAGGGATCTTGATAATGAATGATTAAGTGACAAATCTAGTTATTAGTGAAAGTGTATGTATTATGATTGAAGATGAACCCTTAACCAGTACTCTAAACCTATTGATTCTCTTTACTCATTATTTTTTAGTATAATTACTTTAGACTTGAGTTGTAAAATTCTCAATTACGAATAACAACCCATATCTCTTGTGGATCGAATCTTTTCTTATAACTATACTCTTATTTATAGTTGTGAATTGAAAGAACTAAAAATAACTTTGATTGGCTGACAACCGACCAAATTTTGGCGCAGCTGCCGGAGAGGCATAACGGATTGTTATTTTGTTTTTGATTTCTTATTTTTAGTTTTTAATTTCGTTTCGAGAATTGTTTTTCAGGTACTTTTCTTCTGGCTCCTAAGCCGAGACCGAAACCGGAGCCTTTCGGATTTCCATAGATTGAAATCGAGACTCGGAGAGGAATTATACTAAAATATAAATCAGAAGAAAAACAAGAGGAAGCAATGGGTGACGCAAACAGTACACTCAAGTACTTAGCTTATCACAAGCTGGGTACACAACAATGGTGTATTCAAACAACATCTACATTTGAGATCAAGCCAGGGTTAATCCGTGAGATACCAAAGTTTCATGGAATGACTAATGAAGATCCAAACAAGTATCTAATGGATTTTTATAACATAGTCATGGCTATGCTACCAAAGGATACAGATGCAGATGGAGTCATGTTACGAGCTTTTCCATTTTCCTTGATGGATACTACTAAGGAATGGTGATACTATTTACCTTCTGGTAGTGTCACAACTTGGAATAGTTTGAAAAAAATCTTCTTAGAGAGATACTTTCCTGCACTAAAGGCAACTCAGATTCGCAAAAAGATTTATGGTATTAAGCAGATGACAGGAGAGACATTGTATGAATACTGGGAACGTTACAAGAGATTGGTGGCTAGATGTCCGCATTATCAATTCAGTGATTTGTTAATCATCCAGTACTTCTACGAGGGTCTTCAAGCAAGTGACATGAATCTTCTCGATGCTGCAGGTGGTGGTGCACTAGTGAACAAAACATTAGCTCAATCTAGAGAGTTAATTGAGAACATGGTAGAAAATTCTCAATAATTCTCAAGTCGTGGATCAGAACCACTCATAATGAGAGTCAAAAAAGTGAGCGAAGTTTCTGAACTTCGTCAGCAAATGGGAAACATGGCAACAATGATGCAACAAATTACAGCTGTGATGGTGCCAGTATCTACCCGAGGTTATGAAGAAGGGAGTGATCAGGTCAATATTATTTTCCCAAATCAGAAGAGACAAATGTATGATCCTTATTCTAACACAATCCAGGGTGGAGAGATCATCTGAATTTCAGCTAGCAAACAAGCAAGCTGAAAGTCCAGGATCGGTTTTAAATCGTCCTAGTGGTTATCAAAAACAAGTACAACAACCACAACCAGTTCAAAACTCAGAATCATCGGAGATGCTTGCCATGATAAAGAATATGGCATCACTAATGTAAAAAAATTAGCAGACGACTGATAATGCAATCAAAGAGCTACAAACGCAAGTGACCAGCATAGCAATTGAGATCAATCATCTAAAAACATAGAATAGTGAGAAATTCCCTTCTTAATTTCTTAACCCGAAAGAAACTGTCAACGCTACATGAACTGTGCAACCAGAAGAGACTGTAAAAAACAAAGACCCTAAAGGGCCGGTTTTGGAGAAAGAGATTACCGATTCTTCCCAAACCGATAAGGTACCTAAAGAAAATTCTAAACCTCTTGTTTCTACTTACGTTCCTCCTTTACCTTTCCCTCGCAGGTTTGCTAATTCTAAAAAGGCGGAACAAGATAAGGAAATCTTAGAGATTTTCAAGAAGATTCATGTGAATATTCCACTTATTGATGCAATAAAATAAGTCCCCAGGTATGCGAGAATACTGAAGGAATTGTGCACCAAGAAACAACGGTTAACCAGTAATGGGATAATAAGTGTGGGGGAAAACGTTTCATCTATCCTCCAAAAGAAACTCACACCCAAGTATAAGGACCCCGATAGTTTTGATATACCTGTTGTGATTGGTAATAGAAGGTTTGGAAAAGCTATGCTTGATTTAAGAGCATCACAGAATGTTATGCCTGCATCTATTTATGAGTCTCTGAATTTGGGTCCATTGAAAGAAATTGGAGTTGTTTTGCAACTAGATGATCGTACTAATGTATACCCTAGAGGTATTGTTGAAGATGTTCTTGTGCAGGTGAATCAACTAGTTTTTCCAGTCGATAACTGTGTATTGGAGATGGATCACGGGTCTGATGCGTCTATTCCGTTGTTACTTGGTAGACCATTCATGAAAACAACAAAAACCGTGATTGATGTTGATAGAGGAACACTCAAAATGGAGTTTGACAATGAAAAAATTTGTTTCAAAATTTTTGATACAATTCAGTACCCTAGTGATGTTCATTTAGATGTTCATGCTAATGAGTTAGACACGGGATAATGAGTAAGGATAAGTCTACAGTCGGGCTGACGATTTTAAACCAAGCGCTAAATGGGAGGCAACCCATTGGTTTTGTATTTATATCTTTATCTTTTTAGTTATTTTTCTTTTGCATATCATATTAAGATTTCCCACCTTGAAATTTACATTGGAAGAGTCAATTTACATTGAGGACAATGTAAAATTTAAGTGTGGGGGAATGGTTAAGCATATTTATTATAGTATTGCTTGCTTGTGTAGGTAGAATTTTTGAACTTTTTGTACTTGTTTGCATGAAAACCTCCAACTTTTAGAGATTTTAGAGTCACTTGGTAGATTTCTAGCTAAGTTAACATGCGAAGTTCTCACTGAAATAATTTGACTTAGAAGTAATAGAGAACGACATTCATAGTTCTTAGTTGTTGAGAGGTAATAAGGACAAAATAGACTTAAATCGCCGGTAGAGTATACAGTTTTGAGAAGTTGATCATTCAATACCCATGAGTGAGGCACCAGACTTTCAATTCTTTGTAGCTGTCTAAAAATTGTCCGTTTAGAGTGTTTCATCTGCGCAAACTCTGGGTAGAATGATGAGCTACCCAATTTTGCACCAACTTCAGCACTACTTTTTGATCTCTTGAGTGTCATTTCTATCAATCATGAGGGTGTCATCATAATTGCTAACTTTAACTTGTAGTCTTGTTTGCAGTTGGCACCATTCTCTCGACAACAACAGGTCCATAGAAATATCATCATCAACAAACGGAGCATTAAAAATTTGAAGGAAAGTTGAAGACGTTCAAGGTTTACGAGTAACAGTACAAGAAAGAGCAAATTTCATACTCAAGTAAAGCAACAATACAATGAGCATAATCATATATACATGTTGAAGACTTATGTACAAGAGCAAAGAAAATCAAAAGATGTGAATTGTTTGAAGTTTATGATACGGGGACAATACAAGTTGTGAAGAATCAAGTGATAAAGTCATTGTCCCATGGCCATAGTAGTTTCATTATATATTTTTATTTTCAGTTATGTTATTTTGAGTCTCTGAAAAAAAATTATATTTTTTTAGTGTATATTTGTTTTTGTATTTTTTCAATAAGGCCGCGGGAAGAAGAAATCTATAAAGAAGTTTCAAACAACAAGGAATTGAGAAAAAAAGTTACAATTGTCAAGGTTCTACGAAGTTCAAGAGCTCATCATCAATAATTGAATACCAAAAATTGAAGACGTTTCTATTGGATGTTGTGAGAGTGGTGTTGACTGTAAATCGGATAAGAAGGTAAGTAAGCATTCTCATCCTTATATAGTGGTTGATTTCCTTTCTTAGAGGTCATCAGAAAAATAAAAAGGGTTCTTTTTCATCCCACATCTTTATGAGATAACATCTTCATGATTCAGAAGGTTACTTTTCCTTCCTACCATTTAACGTGTGTAGGATTTCTATCTTCACTCCTTCCTGCACACATGATAGAACCATAAAGTGCATCTTCTTTTGAGTGTCAATTTCATAAAATCTTATTGGTAAGGCAGAATGTTCATTCGGTCATGCCTGAGGTTGGATTTTTTATATAGTGGTTTTCTCCTAACTCAAGGGTTAAGCATAAGAATTTTGTTGTTTATACTTCAAACATCTTATTGTTAGTGTGTATAAACTGTATGTCGTCGTATCTTTTTAGATGCATGTGGTTTGGAATTTTTGAAAGTTGGAATATAGGTTTTGTGGGCATACCTCTTGTAAACCCTCACGAGACTATGACTCGTCCACTAGGGACACCTAGGGGTTTAAAGGCTTGTTACACATGTTAAGTGTAACCGTATCCTCAACGAAACGGAGTTGTTGTAGTTTAGGTTAGTATAGATTTGTAGTTTTCTCAGGGACTAGAAAAAAGCAAGTGTGGGGGAATTTGATTGGTGCATAATTTACATATTTTAAGTATCATTTGCTAGTTTTTTATGTAAATTACTTTATATTATTCTTACTTTTCTATTTTATGTCTCCTATTAGGTGAATCATCCAAAAGAAAGTGGAACTTGTTAAAATTCAGGATTTATTCACACCATGTCGAAAAGAACGAGAAAATGAAGCTAACATCGAAAGAATGGAGTCGTTCCGACTTTGTATGAAGAAGATATAAGTGAAAAGGCGAAGTACACAAGCAAGTCGTCCAGACTTGGACGACCAGGAGCAAGGATAGTCATCCAGACTTGGCCGACTAAAATCCAGAAGAAAAAGACCGATAGTAGTTTATTCCTGGACGACTACGAAGATGGCTAGTAGTCCATACCTGGACGACTACAAAGAAGGCTAGTGGTCCAGACCCGGATGACTAGGAAGAAGGATAGTCGGCCAGACTTGGACGACTGAAATCCAGAAGAAATTGGTTTTCTAGTCGCTTGGGAACGGACGACTAGGATGGCACATGGTCGGCCAGACTTGACGGACCAGGCTCGGATGGTTGAGGATTTTTTTCTTCTATGCACGGGTTTGATATTTTCGGAACCTATTTTGACTGGGATTTGAGAACGGGTTCTTTTATATTTAAAATACTATATAAGGGACACTTATAAGGAGATTGGGGAGTTCTTGGATCATATCATATCTTTTGAGGAGAAGAGAAGAAGTTTTGGAGTTGGAGACTCTTATACAACCCGGACGACTAGGAAGAAGGATAGTCGGCCAGACTTGGCCGACTGAAATCCAGAAGAAATTGGTTTTCTAGTCGCTTGGGAACGAACGAATAGAATGGCATATGGTCGGCCAGACTTGGCGGACTAGGCTCAGATGGTTGAGGATTTTTCTCTTCTATACACGACTTTGATATTTTTGGAACCTATTTTGACCGGGATTTGAGAACGGGTTCTTTTATATTTAAAATACTATATAAGGGACACTTCTAAGAAGATTGGGGAGTTCTTGGATCATATCATATCTTTTTAGGATAAGAGATGAAGCTTTGGAGTTGGAGACTCTTTTACAACCTAGGGTTTGCTTTACTTTTCTACTTATTATTGTTCCATGGATTTTAAGAATCCATGAGTAGATAAACCTTTCATATTGGTTAAGGATGTAGTCGGATATCATAAACATGCTACTAAATTAATACATTAGTTTTATCATCTTAATCAAACCATTATTGTCTTGTTCTACTATTTATGATCGCCAAGTATGATTGTATGAAAAAAAATTAGGAGCGCTATTAGAAATCATGAATGCATATATATTGCTAGACTAGGGTTTTGAGATACGGAATTGTTGATCAACCTTGTCATAAGTAGCATGATGTGATTACCAATTGAATTCAAAACCTTTGTGTGATTGCATTTAGAATCTTGACCTAAGTTAAATAGATTACTCGTAGTATATATATTGCATTGATTAGCCTAATAATTTAAAGCTCTTGAGGGATTAAACTTGATAGCACGTTGCATTAGGTTGTTCTTTGAGTAGTAGTTACATATTCATCGTTATGGTATGTGATGACATGAGGAATTTACCATAATATGCTCTTGATGGGATGGTCTAGGGCTCTTGATAATGAAAGATTAAGTGACAACTCTAGTTATTAGTAAAAGTCAATGTATTATGATTGAAGATGAACCCTTAACCAGTACTCTCAACCTATTGATTCTCTTTACTCAATCTTGGTTTGTATAACTAGTATAATTAATTTATTCTTGAAACAAAAAATTCCCCCAGTTTACTTAAGTTTTCAAATACGAATAACAACCCATATCTCCCTGTGGATCGAATATGTTCTTATAACTTATAATTGTGAAGTGAAAGAACTTAAAATAATTTTTCTTAGCTGACAACCGACCAAATGTCACTATGTTAAAATTTCAAAAGTGAAGGAGTCATCAGTCCCTAAGCGTGATCACTTGGATTCGCTACCTGGCAGAACATAACTTTTGGGTGTTGTCAGAGGTCAATGCTTCCAAGAATTTGAGAGGACATGGGAAATCATGAAAGTTGGTGTCGTCCTTTGCTGTCGTTGAAGTATTGGGACTGGGGCAAGCATCTGAATTGAAGTTGAATCCATTATTGTCGTCCAGGCTTTTAAGATGCAACAATTTTCAATGAAGACACGGTGACGTGTCCCTAAAACAAGTCTGAGAGCGGCTGGCTCTGGCTCTAATTGTTGATGCGTCCCTGAGGGACAAGTGCTAGAGTGAGGCAAATAATTCGAGGTCTTCCATTAACTTGGATCCGCGTCAAGTAAGCTTTTTCTCTTTATGAACATGATAGAACATGTGAATTCTTCAAACTTCTCATATAAGCATAGTTGTATCTGAATTTATAAAACTTTATGGATTTTCGTCATTAGAAAATTTCATAAGTATAGTACCTGGGAAAAACGCTGTAGAATCTTCATACGACCTCCTTTTCATAAGTATGAACATGACTTACCCCTCTATCCTTATTACAATTTCTTACATCCAAGTAGGAATAAACCCCAATTTTTAGCTTTTTTGGGGCGTAAAACGACCGAACAGTAGAACTCAGGAAGTATCCAGGAAAATCCTGACAGTTTCCGTTTTTGCCATAAATCTTAGTTCGTTTGTCCGATTAATGCGCCCTTTTAACACAGTGTAGTGGACACTAATAAGAATTGTTTTATATAAGAACCGTACCCAGATTCGTCACCAATTGTTGTCATCTTTGGTGTTTCCGAAAGGTAGCGAAAAATTCTTTTGAGGCGTTTTTTCTGTAAAACGTCTTGTAATGGTTTGAGCTCATGAAATACTTCAAATATTGTATTATAATGAATATATATGATGTTTATGGATATTTTTAGTAGGTTTTGTGGTTCATGCTCAAGAATTTCATGTTTGAGATGCTCTGACCTAATATGCATGTAACCTCTCTACCTTTAGGGGCGGAATAACCAAAATCAGAGAGCTAAGCTTGTTAGGGAAGGAACAAGAGTTACCGTTGATTTTGATGTGGATAGTGCACTTCACCATAATGAAAACCATATGTGGGCTCCCCTTTTTGTACATGTTGAGGATAATGCTCTTATTGACGTTGATGTGGAGAATGGTAGTGTAGCAGGGGATGTGTTAGTTGAGTATCCTAACACGGGTATTTTCGTTGATTCCTCTTCAGTGGGATCCTCCATGGTATTCACGTGATGGTGGATTTCACCTTTCCATCGGTTTATGCTGGTTTGTAATGATCCATCTCCCTTAGAATGAAATATGGATCGTCCTTGAAATGGAAAAAAGTTGTAGATAAAGATGAGAAATATGATCTTGGAATTACATGGATTTGTCATTATCTGGGAACTGCATGGGAGCGTGAAGTAGGTAGCGCCTTGCTGAAGGGACTGATACCAGAGTGAAGCAATCGGTACCGGAGTGGAAGGGATTCGTACCAGAGTAAAAGGGTTTCCACGTGAAAAGGAAAATTTAAGAATGTGATAGCCGGCTTTGGATTTTGTTGTTGTTGTTGTAAAGTTTTATCTGGGACATGGAGCATAGCTTGTCTTTTGGCTGGTACTGAGGCTGAGGCTGGAGCTGGGGATGAGGTTGATGGTGAGCGTTCGATTCATGACGCTTGCTGAGATAAAACCTCCCTCTTGACAACTTTGTTCTGATAGGACCTCATGGATGGTTGGATGTTATAGTGCTTACTAACCAGAAGGCTGCTCAAACAGATATCTCTACGACTTTTTGACCTTGAATCGGCATATATAGTCCCTAAAATATTCGTCATTCATCTGGAACAGTCTTTTCAAATATGAACATTCTTATCCCCTATTATAGAGGGAGAATAGCAAGAGATATATCCCCCTAGTAAAATAATCTTTTGAATAGCGAGAGGGTAAAAGGTTGGTGCTGATGAAGTGGGACTGGTCCCTCTTTTCCTTGAAATTGTAAAAGTCTTTCCAGGTCTTCATGGGTGACAAGGTTGGATCGTTGGTATCTTGTTGTCTTGTATGTCTTATTTCGAATAGATGAGAATCATTTATTTATAGTTCAAAGGAGACACATTGATTTCCCGTAAGTCGTGGAAGTTAGGAAAAAGGTGGAGAAATGATGATTATGAAGATTGTAGTAGGTTGGTGCCCGGAAAGTAGGGAAGACCTGTCTGACCACTACTCCTCATCCTCTTAACTGCTCCATAACCGTCCCTCTATTTTTTACCTTCTTGTTCGTAGTTGTGTTGTTATAATGCACGATTCCCGTAGACCGCTATACCAATACCCCAATGAGAATATCCTCATGTGTTGTATTTGATATCTCGTGGAAATATTGGAGTCATCAGTCAATATTGTTTTGATTAAGTCAACTCAAGTCAAGTCAAATGTCTTGCTAAGTCAGTGAGGCAAGTTGCGCGACTCAATGGATTGATAATCAGACTGATTAATATTGAGTCTGGGAAGTTTAGTGGTCATGTACTTGCTTGAAAGTTATATAGTACATTTATTGGCTGAGTATTAGCTCAGAAGTGACTTATCGTAAGTCTGGGAGGCATTTGAGGCCAAATGTTATAGAGGGCTTCTTAAGCAAAGAGACATATTAGAATTCATATAAGATTTAATGTTGGACTCTTATTGAGAAGAAAGACGTAATTCTAAGGGAAGTAGCTAGCAAAGCTAGTACTAGCTACTTAGCACAAATAAGAATGTACTAGCTCTTTTAATATAAAATGCTAATGTGCTAACGTCTCAGGAGTAAGACCAATATGCACTACCCCTATTAAATATCAATTATACTAAGGCTAGAAAGCTAATGTCAAGGAGGTTTGAAGTAAGTACTTCAATAGTATAATTAGCACTAAGGTATTAATGTAAATGCATTTGTGGATAAGTCGCTAAGTATGGCCATGCTAAGCCAAGGGAGCATTGGCCATGGGAGTGCTAGGCTAGAGACGCTGAGGAGATGAGACACAGAGGCTAGCAAGGCCAAGATAGAGACGTGCTGGAGAAGCTACGGGCGTATTGTCCTTGAAGACGCATAGAGAATCTAGGGAGCATCGGCCTTGCGAAAGATGCATAGGCATTGACGCATCCAAGCATGGGACGTCATGGAGAATGGGAGAGACGTTCTGGCCTTGGCAGCGATGCACTAGAGAATCTACGACACAACATCCTTAGGGAGTGCTTGAGCATGGTAGCAACGCATAGGAGCCAAGGGGTATGCTAGTCACTAGGGATGCGCTATCCACTAGCGATACGCTACACTTTGCTAGGGGCGCATCAGGATTTGGGGGCGTGTTAACTAGAGGCGCACTGAAGCATGTACGCACTGGCTAGTGGTTCGTCATGAGAGGCGCTCTCAAAGATGAATTGGCTAAGGCACTTGGAAAAGAAGAGTTAGCGCTTTTGGCGTTAGGGTTAGGGTCCCAAGGTGGTGTCGCGCTAGCTAAGGCCTCATTAGGCCAAGATGTGCTAGCTAAGACCATTTTAGGTTAGTTGGCGTTTCTCAGGTGCTAGGGTTAGCCTAGCTGAGAGGTTCAATGTGTTTTTATGGCATTGTTGATTGTGGCGCATCCAAGAGGAGTGGTGCATTATTTGTGGCTTATATTTAAGCAAAGTGCTATAATAGCATATTTAAGCTCAGAAGAGAAATTTGTGACGATTTTGTTGCTAACGGAACATTTAGCCAGAATTCATTTTGTGGTTTAAGTTAGCTACTCCCGCATTTGAGAGATATTACCAGAACATCGATGCGCCTACGGAATATAAGTAGGAATACAATATTTGTATTTTGATGTGAAGTCAGAAATATGTGCATAAGTGTGTGCGGATATTTCTATGTTCCTGCAACTAGGAAGAAGGATGATTTTACAATTCTGACCTTTGTCAAAAACTCACCATCTATATGAGCATAAAATTATCTTTTATTTTCTGCAAATGTTCAAGGTATGTATCAACTTTCTTTACAGGCTCAAGATTCTGAATAATATAGAATTGATTATTCAGGGCCTGAAATTGACTACTTAGACTATTAATTGTATGGTCAATATTTTCGAAATGATTAATGTTCCATTTTTCTCGATCAAATTAACATTTCCGAGTTTATTGACTTGTTGATAGGCAAGTGACCCCCATACATCACTGGAATAAGTATTTCTTATAACCTCATGAGGTGGTATCACTAAACCAATATTTTAAGTATCTATATAGTCTTTTACCTTGGCGAGAATGTGGGTTAGTTACCAAAATAATTGGTGAATGGCCAAAGCCTATTGTATCAAAATGAAATACTTTGAAGTTCCCATAGTGATGTAGCCACAAACCATTCACCAGAATCTTGTCCAGGACATTACTAGCATCACCATTGTTAACAACAACACCATTTTGATCCAAAACATCATTTTCCACCTTCCCCTCATCTTGCTCAAGGCGATATATGTCATATTCTTCAGCAGATATCAAGTTGTAAATGATTTGCTACTAATCCACGAATTTCATCTGAGTGATCTATGATGTAGCATTGATCACAAAGATTGTAAGGCTGCTTCTCCCGGTGGTATTTAACCCAAGCCTCACTTCCAGCTACCTCTTTTTATAGGCTTAGTGAGATCCATCTCAATTTGAGCTTTTTCTAATCTTTCTCTCAAAGTGTGAACATTGGATGGACCTATATCAACTTTCTTACCAAATCTTCAATGATTTCATTCACAATGAACTCATTTAGATGTTCAAGTAGCAGGTTTTTAAGCTTCACCCAAATAATTTGGTGGGTGAATCTGAAAAAAGATAGAGTGGTTCTAGCCCCATCCTTTTCCACTGCTAGTAAATACCCCTTAATTGTCCATGAGGACTTTTCCATATTGTAATCTTATTTTTTGGGACTAGAGATTTTGAAGACATAAAGACTATGTGTCATTACCTTGATTTCTTTGTTTCTGAATCTTTTCTAGATGATGTTTATCTCCTCTTGCACTTCTCTTACTTTAAGTATGTTAGGGAATATGATTTTGCCTCGAATAATATTAGACCATTCATCATGATCATCATCTAGGGATTGAGAAGATCCAAGAGTATTCCTTTGGGATCTAATTATAATGGATATGTTTTTCATTTGTAAAGTAATATCAGACACAATAGACTGAGAGTTCGAGGCCATGGTTGCTCTTACAATGTTTTGCAAGGATACAAAATGAGTAAGATAATATAAGGTAGACATATCTGGTTAGTTTTACTTGCATTCTTTACCCTTTCTCTTTGTTTTCAGTTTTCGGGTATTGGTTATTGGTTTTTAGGTAGACATAAAATATCACATGCTTGAGTAATAATATAAGGTAATATCACTATTATTATATTTTATTAAAAATACAAAATATCGTCATTATGCTAGTGAACTTTAGCTAAAATTCTCATTATTTAAGACCGAGAGTGAGTCGATTACTAGAAGGTCTAATTAGTAGTTGATGATGATGATCGATCAAAAACAAAAGAAAACAGTAGTTGCCCATGATGGTAGGAAAAAAAAACCAAGATTGTTTAGGTATACCCCTAAAAGTTTGAAAGCTTACATAAAGGCTGTCAAGTTGATAGAGGGGCTTTCCATGTGAAGATAAAATAGGGATATTTGAAGGGAATTTCAAAAACCCCTTATCCATGATATTTTCATAATGGCTAAACTACCCCTGATTAGTTAATATTAGTAAAACTAATTAGGTAACAGATTATGCTAATAATAATTAATCTAAAATAATCTTATACTTAATCAAATCAAATCAAATTTTTCTTCTTTTTGGTTTGGTGGGAAGAAAAAGTAGAAGAAATGAAATATAATTTTTTAGGGTTTTTTTTAAAACTGTATATTTTGATTCACTCAACCACAATAGTCAGGTATGCCTCTAACTTAAACTCTTGGTCTTTTTATGGCTAAAATTTGATGAAATTACGTAAAAAAGTATGAATTTTTTTATGATTCAGGCAACATTACGGTTAGGTTTTCAGCATCGGACCTAACCGTAACTAACAATTACGGTTAGGTGTTCATCCTTATCTAACCGTAACCGTATTTTCATGGAACAATCTATCGTAACAGTTTTACGGTTGGGTTTTAGCATAGGACCCAACCATAACTAATCTTCAAAAAAAAGTTTTCCTATCCGGGATAATTTATGGTTGGTATTTGACAAACAAACCCAACTGTAAATACAAATTTTAGTTTTACATAGAGGTCTATACGGTTGGTTACGGTCCTACAAACCTAACCGTAAATTTGTCAACCGATTTCAGCCAGTATTTACGGTTGGCTTTGGGCTTCCCAACCCAACCGTAAAACATCCTTTGGAGCATTGAGTTTAAGGTCAAATTGGGTTTAAAAATAAAAAAATTTAAACTTATTCAATCATTTTAACTAGATTAAAGGTAAATTAGGTCATTCAAACAAACAAAAACCGAAAACAACACAAGTACTAGAATACAATTTTTAATGATCCAGGAATATTTACGCTTGGGTTTGGCTTTCCAACCCAACCGTAAAATTGATATCCATATTTACGGTTAGGTTTTGGCTGAAAACCCAACCGTAAGTCTGGCATGAAAAAAAATGTCAGTTTTACGGTTGGGTTTTGACTCAATAACCCAACCGTAACTCTGGGAATTATAATACTGATAGTTTTACGGTTGGGTATGGACTTGCGAATCCAGCCGTAAATAATCAGTTGTTTTGTTTTTTGAATTGATTTCTCCTTTGCATGGACAACTTGAAATTTTTGTAAATAAAACATGAAATTTAGCTAGACCAATTTAAGATAAAAACTTTCTCATACATTCTAACTAAATTGAGATATGAATATTGTCGCAAGAAGTTATAATCCACCTACAAAAAAAAACACCTAAGTTTGGCGCAATTGTTATAATCAACATAGAGTTAGGGAGAAGGAGGAGGGGTATGTCGATCACCACCCCAAACTCTTTTTTTGCTCGTGCTACAACGAATACGAGGACCGGCACGACCAACACGAGTACGAGCACTACCTTGCACATCCTCGGCTTCATCATGTGTATCTTCATCACTAGGTTGCGGCTCTCTTTGGTTAGTATTCTCATCTCTTGTACCGGATCTAGTCCTCTTTAAGTTTCGTACCGTCTCATCTTCGTTTGATTCATGAAGCTTCCTCATTTTGGCTTGCAGGTTCTTTAATTGCTCAAACGTCATCACATCACCTCTACTTAGGCATGGAGTCATAGACTCTTCCAATGCAAGTGCTTTCTTTTTGAATTTTTTTTTCTATTCACATATGAAAATAAATGTTGGTTGAGTCTTTAGTAATAAATCTTAAAAACATTAATAACATAAGTAAATTACGTACCAAATTGAAATATGCCTTTTTCCAAACATCAATGACGCCATCTCATGTGTTGTTTCCTTGACCCCTTTTAAGTATTCTCATAGATTCTGGATCAATATTAATCACATTTGGATGACCAAAATGGCGATACCAATCCAAGTAATCTTCTAAGGCCTCTTTTGTGCCCGGAGATGGATTTACCTCCTCCCTTTGGGTTTGGTATTCCGGTTGATGGAGGTTGTTCCAAACCGCGACCGAAGGCGTTGGGATGTAGTTGATCACGATGCTTGGGCCTTCGATCATGGAGCCATTCACACACAATTTAAAGGCTTCGGTTGTTACCTTGGTTTGGACATAGCCATATTGGCGGAGAGTTCGACGAGGGTTGCACATCACGAACCCAAACGAATGGTACAAAGGCCCGTTGTAGCCTGATACGTCCGATAATTGACGTCAATCTTCTACTACTCCATCATCATCTATGTCAATCTTCACATAAGTATCAAACATCACATCTTCTACGGTGAAAGCATCAATTTCACTTATCTTCTTCGCTATCTGCACTTCTTTATGCTTTGACTAAGTACCGGTGAATCTGAATTTCTTTCCTGTAGATCCAGTAAAATCACCGCTCCACTCCGTCTTCGGATCCAGACTCGGAAAGTGATCATAGACCCATGCCTATGAAGATAATAAATATTAATATAAGATAATGCGCAAAAAAAAATAAATTTAAACATTGAAATTCCAACAATAAATTACCTGAAGAAGATCAGTATTCCCGGTAATCTCAGTACCTCTAACCCTCGAAGCTTTTCTAAGGTTGGAAAGTAGGTAATCGAGGTGGTAGTTCCCTATGAATACTCATGCGTCTTCTGGAGATCCGTCAACCACTTTAGAAAGTGAGCGTTGACCTTATTTCCTGAGTTGTCAGCGAAGAAGATGGTACCAAGCATATATAGCAGATACACCCTGGATGTACGCATAG
The DNA here is from genome assembly GCA_023531435.1 of Papaver californicum. Taxonomy (NCBI): domain Eukaryota; kingdom Viridiplantae; phylum Streptophyta; class Magnoliopsida; order Ranunculales; family Papaveraceae; genus Papaver; species Papaver californicum. The sequence goes on along the minus strand of JAJJMC010009994.1, from coordinate 6,295,905 downwards.
CTCTAATTTCATCTATGACGACCCCATCCTTTTCCAATTGGAGGGTTCCTCCAAACTTCTCCCTCATACTACGCAACAAGATCTTCTTGGTCATACCTAAACCTTTCTTTGTTGCTACACCCGGTTTATCTCCAGCAGCCAATTTAAACTCTAAATCGGCTTCTGTCTTCTCCCATCCAAGTTTATCTTTGACAAGGACACAGATATGACTCCAAGACATGTTTTTATCAAAATCTTCATACACGGCTTTTCCTTCAACTTGTAAGCCAAGAATTGACTTGACATCATCCGCCGTTATTGTCATCTCGCCGAATGAGAGATGAAACGTATTGGTTTCAGGACAATAACGTTCAATGAAGGTTGTGCATGTAACACTGTCATATTCCAACATAGAATTGGTAATTCCGAGAGCTAACCCTGTATCATTTACGAGAACTTGGACGAACATACATTCTTCAGCTAACGGCCAATGTTGAGCCCTTTGACGAACCAATTTCTTCACGGCCTGTGTATGATCCTACAAAGAATAAAAACAATCTTTTTTAACTTGAAGTTAAATAAACGGAATTTAACATAACAAGAGAAGTTTTTAGATTAATACCCTAGTCTCAGCAACTTTGGCAGCCATGACTGCGGATAACCAAATAATATTGCAGACCTGTATGGGGCCTCACCCCAAGGTCTTCCATTCTTCTTCTTAGGAAACAACACGTCTTTGCCTTTCGGTTCTGGTTGCTTCCTTGGCTTTTTTTTCTTCAAGTGAGGTTGAGTAGAAGCAACAACAATTTCTTTACCTTTTCCTTAAGCGAAAAAGTGTTCTCCGTATGTCTCTTCTTCATCACAATGTTCCTCTTGTGGTGGTTCTCTAATCACAAGCGCACCTCCATTGAACACCGGTAAATCTTCGAAGTCTTAGAAAACATTATATTCCTCTTGAGGTAGTACTTCTTGAGTAGAGCTACCACCCCCTACCTCAAAATTATTCTTCTTCTTAACGTTCTTTCTCAAGCCTCTATTATCTACCCCTAAATGAACTTCGTGGCGAGGGGTTGGAGTGTGATCAATTGGTGTTAAATTATTACCCCTCTTCTTCTTGAGTTTTGCTCTATCCTTATTCCTACAACATACAAGAAATACAAGTTAGATAATTTACAAACAGTTCAACACAAGCGTAAATAATCCTCAACACAAAAAATTTGACATATGCAGAATAATTTACGGTTGGCAATTAGAATCAAACCCAACCGTAAGAAGAAAAAAAATTCTTTGAGTGCAAAATTGTTTATGGTTGGGTTCAGAATCGAACTCAACCGTAAAATATCACCTTCATCTCCTTCCTTTTTATTTACGGTTGGGTATTTTAATAACCCAAACGTAAATAACATACATTTACGGTTGGGTTTTCCAATCGAACCCAACCGTAAATGTTTCTGATACCTATTTTTTTTACAACTCCATCAATCAAACAAGAAAATCAATCACTTTAGGGTTCTAAAAATAACATGGGTTATGTTGAATACCCTATATACACCATTTGTTGTGGTTTCGGAGTTTGATTTTGATTATCACCACCGATTTTTTCTTCAATCTTTTGATTAGGTTGTAAAGTTTGATTTTGATTGTCATCACTACTACCTTCTACACCTTTAGTATGATTCTTCATCACGAACTTTAGATTTTAATCGATGAAGAATTTTTCGAAATCGACGATTAATCGACGAGGAATTTCGATGGAGAAAAAAAGTTAAAATGGAGAAGGATGATATACGGTTGGGTGGTTGGGTTGGAGAAGAAAGGGTTTGAATTGAAATGAAAATGTATTAGATTAGAAAGGTTTTGTTTTGTTTAGGTTTTAATAGATTGAAGGGTAATATGGACATTTAACATAGCCCCTAGGATACCCCCTAACGAACTATTAATCACCCTGAATCCTAAAGGAACCCTCTATCAAGGTGGAAGCCCCTATATAAGCTTTCAAAAGTTTAGCTTTCATTTCTAATTTTAGCTTTAAACAACATTTACTTTGTGAAAGTTTAAAGGAGCAATTAATCAATAATTATTTTATTTTCATTTTTTAAGTATGTCATATAACATGTTCGTTATTAAAAGATGAACAGATGACATACGCATACAGATAAGAGGTAACAAATCCTAATTTTTGTTACCATACACCCAAGGTTAACTCGTACAAGTGAATCGCATCTCACTTTAAAAAGGAATTTTAAATTTTGAATCGTATTTTCAATTCGAATATTCCCTCTCTGGGCAGACACCTTACCCACTGTGACGATCGCTCTTTGCTGATACGTAATGAATAACTATTAGATATATTACTTTACAATCAATCGTAAAAATATATTTAAAAAAATATGTCACCAAAGCTAATTATAAATGTATAAAAAGAATTCTCATTATATATATAAAAGTGACCATTAAAACTCTACTTCACGTTTCAACATACGAGTCGATTTTTCAAAATGAAAAACGAATTATTTTGCGCTTCACGTTTTTATAACCTTATATAATACATGTACTTCAAAGCAGTTAAAAGTCAAAAAAGGTATGTATAATTGGTAATTTAGGAAAGGATCACGAAGGGTTATTTCTGTTAGAGAAAATGAACTTAAAATGTTTTGTTTTTTGGTCTTGGTGGGAATGGATCTTAGGACCAAGAGGTCACTAAGGCAACTAGCTTATTTTCACTTTTGTAAATGAACCTTTAGTCCCACATTGGATAAACTAAAGATGATTCCTCTCCTTATTACCAAGAAAGTTGCATCTAAGGGAGGGCCCTTAGGGGTTTAGAATATTTTGTGGTTGAGAGAGGACTAAGGATATGGGCTAGTTGGTGCAACCATACTTTTCAGACGCGCGCGGTGCTTCGCACCGAAGCACGCACGCTCGGGTCCGACTCGGGTTCGGGTTCGCGCTTGCGGGTGCGGACGTGACTGAGCCTGCAGGTCTACCAAGGCTTGCGGGAGCGGGCGTGGCTGAGGCTGCGGGTCTACCAAGGCTTGCGTGTGCGGGCATAGCTGCGGCTGTGGGCCAACCAAGACTTAGTGTGCGGGCATAGCTACGGCTGCGGGCCAACCAAGACTTACCTTTTTGAACAGAATATATTTTCCTTAAAGAATTTAAAATTAAATTTTGTTTTAGTGTGGGGGGCGTCTGACCAGGCGAGATTTAAGCTGAATTAAAGAGAGAATAAATTGACCGTTTTAATTCCGTTTCAAAATTTATGTTCGTGCTTCATGCACGGAATTGATTCTCATTCAATTACATTTAAAAGCTATTCTCTTCTTTTGCCTATAAAAGAAAAACGGAATTTGTGCATTTCAACTTACACCAGAAGCAACTACTATCCTGTCTTCTTTTCCCCTCTTTTTGCTTTGTTTTACCCATTGCTTGTTTATTTTCCTTCCACATCTATCTTGTTGTTAAGTTTTTGAGGGTGATTTGTATTGTTCTTATACAAGTCAAAACGGGCAGTTCTATCGTGGACACATCTCCGTTGTGGGGGTATAACATCTCTCATTCTTGATGGGGACCCGCGAACTATTGTGTTAAGGATAATTTGCTGAGCAGGTGACTCTGTCCATTGTGTGTATATCAATCAGAGATTTCATTAACCTTAACAACTTCTTCTGTTTAGAGCTTTCTATTGTTGCAGTTCCAACAATCTTAACACAATACCACTTCTTCTGTAACAATGGGTAAAAATGATGTGGACAGACCAGAAAAATTCAGTGACAAAGATTTCAAAAGATAGCAATCCAAGATATTGTTCTTTCTGAGTTTTCATATGTTAGATGATTAGTTTTGAAATCTTTTGATGAGACTTTGAATGATGCTGGAAATGAAAGGGAGTTGGAAAGTTGGGTTAGACAGAATTATATGGCAAAGAATCATATTCTAAACTGTTTAGAAGATGCATTGTATGATTTTTATAATGCAAAAGATAACTTTTCTGCTTTTGATTTATGGGCTGCTTTAGAAGCAAATTACCAACCTGAAACTGCTGGAAGTAAAAAAAAAATGGTAGATAGGTTCCTAGAATACCAAATGTCAAATGATAACTCTGTAGTTGATCAATTCCTTGAACTTCAGCGCATTATCAATGAGATTTTTGCTGAAGGTATGGTAATAGATGAAACGTTTCAAGTGTCTGCTGTGATTGAGAAATTACAATCTTCTTGGTCTGAATACAAATGTAGATTGAGACATGAAACTGGTGAAGTCAGTATGGTTGATTTGGGTAAGAAGATTCAAGTGGAAGAGTTACTATGCTCCAAAGACAAGAACGTATCTTCTGCAAGGGACATGTCCAACAAGGCTCATGTGATTGAACACAAGTCTTCCAATACTGAAAAGGGCGACATCAGCAAACGCAAGCCTGGTCCTCACAAGAAAGGTATATTTCATAAACCCAAATATGGCATTGGTAAAATTAAAGGTGCGTGTTATGTTTACGGAATTCCTGGTCATATGGAAATTCACTGTCGAAAACGTAAGGACTTTATTAATAAGAAAAACAATGCTAATTTGGTTAAAAACAACAAGAACGATTTTTCTGGCACGGTGTTTGAAGTCAATTTGGTAACCAATGTTGAGAGACTGGTGGGTAGACTCTGGTGCTACCAAGCATGTCTGTGGAAACAGAGATATGTTCACCTCCTATCAGAAGGTAGGGGAAGGGGAGAAACTCTACATGGGTAACTCATCTGCAGCACAGGTTGCAGGAAAAGGCAAAGTTGGGCTGAAGCTCACTTCTGGCAAGACTCTCACATTGAATGAAGTTCTTCATGTTCCGGACATATGCAAAAATCTTGTTTCTTGTGGTGTTTTAGATGATAAGGGTTTTCAAATTTTAATTGAATCTGGAAAAGTTGTTGTCACACTAGTTCATTTTCACTATTTGTGAATAAAACGTTTAGTCCCATATAGGAGAAACTAAAGATGTTGTCTCTCCATATTACTAAGAAATTCGCATCTAAGAGAGGCCCCTTGGGGTCAACATACTTTTGTGTGAGGGAGAGAACTTAGGTTATGGGCTAGTTGGTGCAACCGCACATTTCACACACGCGCGGTGCTTCGTACCGAAGCACGCACGCCACCGCCGTCCATCCGATTGGTCGGTCGGGCCAGCTCGGGTTCGGGTTCGGGTGTGGGTGTGGGTCAACTAAGACTTATCTTTTGGACAAAATTCTTTTGCTATATTTTACAAATGAATTTAAATATAAAAACTAAATTGTCTTAATGAGGGGGCGTCTAACCCGGCGGAATATATTTTACTTACCAAAAAAAATTTGTTGGCAGTAAAGGCTGAATTTGAATTGATTTAAATTTGCCCGTTCTAATTCTGTTTAACAATTTATGTTCGTGCTCCATGCACGGAATTGATTCTCATTAAATTTCCATTACTGCTATTCTCTTCTCTCTTCCTATTAAAGAAAATCGACTTCTTCATTTCAACTCATCCCAGAGCAGGCTACTATCCCTAGCTCCTTTCCCTTCTTCTTGCTTTGCTGTGCTTCCTTCCTTCTTCTATTGTTGTTGAGTTCGTTGAGTGGGTGATTTGTATTGTTCTTATACAAATCATAAAGGGCAGTTGTATCCTGGACACATCTCCGTTGTAGGGGTATAGCATCTCTCATTCTTGAGTAGTACCCACGGACTATTGTGTTAAAGACAATTTGCTGAGAAGGTGGCTCTGTCCTTTGTGTGCAAATCAGTGTTTCAATTTAGAGATTTTGTTTTATCATTAACATCTTCTGTTTCAGTATTTTTATTGTTGCAGATACAACAATCTTAACACAATATCATTTCTTCTATAACAATGGGTAAAAATGATGTTGACAGACCAGAAAAATTCAGTGAGAAGGATTTTAAAAGATGGCAAATCTGTGAGTTGATCAATTCCTTGAACTTCAGCGTATTACCAATGAAATTCTTGTTGAAGGCATGGTGATAGATGAAACTTTTCATGTGTCTGTTGTGATTGAGAAATTACCGTCTTCCTGGTCCGAATACAAACGTATATTGAGACATGAAGCTAGTGAGGTCAGTATGGTTGATTTGGGTAAGAATATTCAAGTGGAATAGTTATTGTTCTCCAAAGACAAGAACGTATCTTCTGCAAGGGACATGATCAACAAGGTTCATGTAGTTGAACACAAGTCTTCCAATAATGAAAAGAGTGAGAGCAGCAAACGCAACCCTAATCCTAGTCCTCACAAGAAAGGTATATTTCATAAACCCAAATATGGCATTGGTAAAATTAAAGGTGCTTGTTATGTTTGTGGAACTTCTGGCCATATGGAAATTCACTGTAGAAAACGTAAGGACTTTAATAATAAGAAAACAATTCTAGTTTGGTTGAAAACAACAAGAACGAGTTTTATGGTACGATATCTGAAGTTAACTTGGTAACCAATTTGAGAGACTGGTGAGTAGATTCTGGTGCTACCAAGCATGTCTGTGGAAACAGAGATATGTTCACCTCTTATCAGAAGGTAAGGGAAGGGGAGAAACTCTACATGGGTAACTCATCTGCAGCACAGGTTGTAAGAAAAGGCAAAGTTGGGCTGAAGCTCACTTCTAGCAAGACTCTCACATTGAATGAAGTTCTTCATGTTCCGTACATCTGCAAAAATCTTGTTTCTTGTGCTGTTTTAGATGATAAGGGTTTTCAAATTTTCTCTGGAAAAGTTGTTGTCATAAAGGGTAAGGATTATGTGGGTAAGGGTTATAAGACTGAGGGTCTCTATAAACTTAATGTAACCTCTGATGAAATGAATAAAATTGATTATTCTGCTTATGTTTGTGTGTCATTAAATGTTTGGCATGGTAGACTTGGACATGTAAACTATAAGTCAATGCATAAACTAGCTAGCATAGGATGCATACGAAATTTAGTTTGGATAATGAACATAAATATGAAGTATGTGTAGAATCAAAATATGCTAAAACACCTTTTAGAAAAAATGTTCAGAGAAATTCTAAACCCTTAGAATTAATTCATTTAAACCTAGTTGACATGAAATCAGTTCAAACTAGAGGTGGTAAGAAATGGTTTGTCTCTTTTATAGATGATTGTACGAGGTACTGTCACATATATTTTCTTAAAGGTAAGGATGATGCCTTAAAATCCTTTAAGATGTATAAACAAGAAGTTGAAAACCAAATGAGTGCTACCATTAAAAGAGTTAAGTCTGACCGTGGTGGTGAGTATGTAATTCCTATAGGATATTTTTGCATAGAACACGGTATTATACATGAAGTAACCTCTCCTTATTCACCACAATCTAATGGTGTGGTTGAACGGAAAAACCGAACCCTTAAGGAGATAATGAATGCATGTTAATTAGTTAAGGATAACCTGCAAAATTGTAGGAGGAGGCCGTCCTCTCATCTTGTTATTTCTTGAACATAGAACCCTTTAAGGGATCAGACAAAACTCCATATGAGTTATGGAAAGGTAGACAACCTTCTTATACATACTTTAAAGTATGGGGGTGTTTGGCAAAGGTTTCAATTCCTCTACATAAGAGAACAAAGATAGGACCCAAAACTGTTGATTGTGTCTTCATAGGGTATCCTGAACATACTACTGCATATAAATTTACGGTTGTAAGTTCTGAAATTTCTGAAATTGGTGCGAATACTATTATGGAATCTAGGGATGCTGTGTTCTTTGAATATGTTTTTCCATTGAAATCCGATTCTCGCATGATATGTGTTGATCCCCTAGATGTCCCTTCCACTAGTCAGACATTACCTTTAGAGGAAGATGAATTTGAATTTGAGCCTAAAAGAGGTAAAAGACTTAGAACTGAAAAATATTTTGGGCTAGACTTCATTGCATGCTTAGCTGAGACTGATCCATAGACTTATAGAGAATCCATGACTTCTTCTGAAGCTCCATGGTGGAAAGAATCCTCCATTGGTGAAATGGATTCCATTATACAGAATGGTACTTGGGAGATTGTAGATTTACCTCTAGGGTTTAAACCCATATGTTGTAAATGGATCTTCAAAAGGAAACGTAAGGTGGATGGAACTGTGAAAAATACAAAGCTAGATTAGTAGTTAAAGGCTATAAACAGATAGAAGGTGTAGATTTCTTTGATACTTATTCACCTGTTACGAGAATTACTTCCATTAGGATGTTAATTGCTATTCACTAGTACAAATTTGGGCTTATGTGACAGTTAAAAACTGCCACCAAAATATTTATGTGACAGTTTTGAATAATAATTGCACTGTCATTAAAGCCCCTGTTACGAAAGGGTCTATAAGAAACTGTCACGGAATCATAACTATAAGTATCAGTTTTTTCATAAACCTGTCATTGTTGACAACATATAATAACATTTTCTAAATAAAACTGTCATTAGTAACTTAATTTCTTTTACTAAGGTGACAGTTTCTCCGTAAAAACTGTCATTGGTAACTTAATTTCTTTTACTATGGTGACAGTTTCTCCATAAAAATTGTCATTAAAATCTTAATTTCTTTTACTAAGGTGACAGTTTCTCCCTAAAAACTGTCATTAAAAACTTAATTTCTTTTACTAAGGTGACAGTTTCTCCATAAAAACTGTCATTTAAAAACTTAACTTCTTAGACTAAGATGACAGTTTCTTCATAAACCTCTCATTATTGACAAATTACTGTAACAATTGTTTAAGAAAACTGTCATTAAAAACTTAACTTCTTAGATTAAGATGAAAGTTTCTTCATAAAACTGTCATCAATGACTCAATTCTTATACTAAAGTAGCAGTTTTCTTTATAAACCTGTCATTGTTGGCAAATATCAGTTACATTTTCTAAATAAAACTGTCATAGAAGAGTCAACTTTGTAGAAGGATAATTTGTGGCAAACTAGTTCCTGATACGACATATGCTCATCGAGGTAATTATGGAAAGAAAATTTAGCTTTTAATAAAATTGTCATTAGATTACTCAATAAACTGTTTAACAGTTAGCTAGTACGGAACTAGTAAGTTCAAATAAAATAAGTTAACTAGAAGTGAATGTACTACATAATTCAAAAGACTTGATACGAAAGTAGTCTTAGTACTAACTAAAAGAAATTAACAGTGAAGTTGGAAACCACATCCATTTTCCGAAGTGTTGATCGAAATATACTCCTGCCAATTCATGTCCCCGAAATTTACTCCTGCCAATTTATATACCCTGGAATTATAGGATAATCAGTCCGGTAGCCAATGAATATAGCAAATTCAAGGTCCTAAATCTTTGTGGAATGTTTGCACCAATAACTAAATAATGAAGTTCATGCCGTAGACAAAACCAATGCAGGATAGCTTCAAAGAGAAATGGGGAAGTACCTGGCTCAATGCTTGAACGGAAAGTGCCTCCAAAATACCCTCCTGCATATATTTCAACAATCTCGATCTAAAAATTTGGATTCATTTATGCGAAACAGATAAGATATTTAGATAGAGCGAGAAAATAACCAACTAAAAAACATACTTCATTTCGTTTGGAAGTGGCCAGTATACTCCCGACTCCGATCACAAATATCTAAGTATCCTAACGCTTTTATCACTGTAGTAACATGAACCCAGTTCTTCTGGTTGATCTTATGACCAATCTTTATCTACCGTGAGTTGTTAACCAGCACTAACAGAGTGGGAAAATCGGATAGATGGAGGAACCACGATCACCCACTGCCATGTGACTGAGGCCTGAGCTATTCACTACCGAATTTTTCGTATCAGCACAGTTTCCTACGCAAAGATGATTAACAATAAATAGCCACTACAACCCAAATAAATACTAAGCAAACGAACACATAATACTTTTTCATATCTTTTGGAACTAAGCAAAGGAACACATAATACTTTTCCATGAATCCTATCACAAGGACAATAATCATTACCTGTAGAGTTATTAATGCCACGTTATCAGGTAAACTGTAGGAAGGATCAATCCCGGAAAAAGTAGGAACATGGGAGCTAGTCTAGTTAACTCCTTCCTGCCAAATCAGAAGTTAAGAAGCAAGCATAGGAGGATCAACGGCACACCAGTAAAACGATAAATAATAGATATTCTTCCAGTCACCTGTTCACCGAAGGATAAAAGAAATGGAGAATACAACTCTTGTCCAAATGATCGGTACCACTTGGAACCCTCTCCTAAAGGATCAATTCGGAGATAGAAGGTTCCTTGGATCTGCAGTAATGCGGACAACCCAGTAAGAGTTTGATTCCGTTCAATAAACCACATAATCATGTGACTAAAAAGGTGGGAAGATGCACTTATTGTTAGTCCTTTGCACTCTCTAAGGACACATACTGTTCCATTTAGTGACTCTCCAACTCCTTTACCATCATCATGGAGAAGCCTCATTTATTACCAAAAGGAGAGAGAAAATGAAAATAAGGTATGAGTCTAACGTTTAAAGTTAATAACTAGTGAAACCGAACGTAACCAGGGAAATGAAAAATAATGAAGATCATATCACCTAGACACCTATTTCTGCACTAACACATAGAAAGAGAAGATGAAAACCTGTGGAGCATGAGCTTTATTTATCCATCCACTAAGCTGGATCTACCTACAGCTCGGTCCACTAAAACTGAGAGCTCTATGGTTTTACCTTCAATGTATAACCCGAGGTTAATCTGAATGGGAAAAAAAACTTGGTACATAAAGTCCAAAATATTTCTAAATACAAACAAAACACTGAATACAAATGCTTCACTTATTCCTTTTACAAGAAACATACAGGATAATAATTTCAGGAAGCAGGCTGATGCACTTCCAGGTCCCAATCTGTTTTATAATCTCGAATCTGGAAATCAAACATGAATTCCAACTTTAGTATTTACTCAAAATTGACGGTAAAAAAAAGCAGTAACGTTTATACCAAAACTTTCCTATCAGCACAGTTGCCAATTCATGCCATCTCTTTAACATTGCCATCCGCATCCAAATGGCTACCTACGGGATAACCGTAGTCACATGCAAGCTCCTGTTTGCAACACCAACACGTTATCTTTACTTGTGGAATTAACATGGAAAAATGCTATTGATATTTCAGAGAGGCAATAAATGAGCACATTATTTAGATTTGCACGTTTTGATTGTTTATTAAAAGAAAAAGATGATATGAGAGCATGCGTAAGCACCATTCTTTCTATGTTTCCACAAACTACCACTCACATAGAGGAATGCCTATAAGCTATGGGCTATGATCATTAAAAAACAGGTTGGAATGCTAAGACGGCTAACCTGCAGTGGAGGTATGTTTTCTGCAGCAAATAGCATGAATTGAGCAAGTTTAATATTCATATGGGAGCTCAATACACACTGGACAAACAGGTTAGGATCACAACTATGATTGATAAATCTTCCAACGTTGCCAACAGGGCCTGTATCTACACAGAACTCAGGTTCTAGCTTCTTGACATTAGTTTTGATATGAGGATGGAAAGGAGTTGGAACCTCTTCTATGCGCCGCTATCAAAGAAAAGAGCATAAAAATCCATCATAAATATGTAAACAAATGCATCAGTATCTAGATAGGAAATTTAAGACTTGACTTCCTAGGAAGCAAAAGACTAAGTGAAGAAATATAACAGTTAGGAAGAGGTAATTTGGATTGGATATCATACCTCTCTTTCCTCAAGACCATTCATGGTCTGCAAACAATCAATATCGAGAATGAAGTTATGCTCAATAGTGTTCTATATGTCCTTAGTCCTCATCAATAATCCCGCGTATTCACAAATAAAGGACCCAGTCGGAATAAAGTCCCAAGATCTTACCGCCCAACCTTTCTTTGGAGTACGGAATACCTTTTGAGAGACATAGTAGTATATAAAACTGAGATCTTGATAATTCAAATGTTATCAACATAGTATACAGAAAAGAAATTAAATATACAAACCCCAAGAGTTCACATCGACGGGAAGGTTTCAAGAGACATAGTAGTATATAAAAAGTTGAGATCCTGATTATACAAATGTAATCAACATATTATACACTAAAGAAATTAAATATACAAACCTCAAGTCGGTAGTTTATCCCCTGTTGTGATGTTTTGTTCACGCAAGAATCCTTGCAACCACACTTCGGCCCACATTCATACACAACTGACTTTGCTTCAACAAGTCTGCCAATTGAAGTAAATCTTACTCTTAGACAATATATATATATATATATATATGACAAAAAAACTGATAACAACCTACAACAGTACAACAAAAATTCAAAGGGGTGTGGTGATGGTGGATATATCCCACTCAATCAACTATAAGACTAAACCTCCTTATATATATTGTGTCAGTTTGTTACGTCAAATAATGAGATTCACACCTGCCACCACCTGTGTGAACATAAGGAAAATCTGCTCCATTGAGCTTTTCACAACTACAGATACTAGGATCAGTACAAGTCCCTTCACATCCACACCTAGAGACTCTTATTGGGAGCTTCACATTTTTGGCAACTTCATTAGACTTGTAATATCTATATCCTGCAGTTTTGAGATTTCAACATCTGACATCTGAGTTATGATTATCCATTTAGTAAAGAATCCAAACTTCACTTCATAATATACACCAACGAGGAATTAAAATTGTAAAAAAAAGTTTGAAGTTTGACCTAGCCTGTAGGTGGAACAGGAGGATCATCAACTAAATTTGAGGTCGGAATTGGATGGCTTCTTGGCCTACAGACATGTCTTTGCATACCAACCTTCGATAATATGATGTTTAGATCAGATACATACTTGAATTACATCCTTCTGGGGGAAAAGAAAAAAGAAAAAAAAGCTTGGCCTTGCAACACCACACCCACGTAATTCAGCAATAGACTTGGGAACATATCCTTTATAATTTGTGGCATGTGCATATAAAATTTATTTCAGAAAACTGTATTAGGAGTATCAGAAAATTAGCAATTTGGTGTGAATAGAAAAATGGTGACCCAGTAAGTTGGTCCTTAATTAACCAACTTATAAGATAAAACTAAGACCTAAAATATTGATGAAACGTCAGACCTGGTTAATTGGCAATGGAGGCTGCCCTTCAAGACGTTTCAGGCCAAACTTAAAAACATTGAATCCAGGAGTACCTTTCTCTGCTCAGTATTTAACAACCTACAAATACATTAATATACAAACAATTCACAAATTAGGAAAATCATAATTGAAGGGAAACTCAACAAAGCAGATTACGGAACATAAAGGCATATAAGCTTCAAAATTTCAAAGTGACTACTGTATACGAACCTTGTACAACCATCTGCGCATGCTATCTGTATATTCTGATTGCGAACGAGTTAGTCTCACAGGGACATGTTGGTCAACATTATTCTGCCAATGGACAACCAATGTGAGAAACTAGAAGGAAAAATTGTTCCATTCAGTAAATTGAGCTCTTAAGCAAACGTATTTACACTATAACGTTATAAAACTGATTAGGTTATAACAAAAAAAATGTAAAAATTTGATAACAAACGACACATGCAGAAAAAAGGTCCATGAAATATGAGACCAACATAAAAGAACATTTAAGCTACGCACCTTGAGTGCTAAATAACCACCCTTGAGATTATCCTTAAGATTAGTGCCACCTTGATTAGTATAAACTATATCATATTCATTATCCACGCCATCTTCATACTACCATGACATAATGATCGATAATGCAAGCGGAAAAGTGTACCGTTTAAACTTTTCCTGGAGACAGAAAAAGAAAGTTAAATTTAATGAAGTAAAACCATAGACAGATCATAAGCAAGACATGATTGAAACCACCAAAAACTCCCACTATCATCCATTACACACAACACAAAGGGAAAAACAAATTTTTAAAACTTTATATGCATCACCATATTTGCGTAGGACATTGACATGCAGTCGACTACACTGCTCCAGTGACCATGTAAACCAATAGCAACCATTTCTGCCCATGTTCCAAACTACTGACCAACATCAACACCTGACTGACAAGAACGAACCAGAAGATCCAAGAAAATTCATAAGAAGAAACCAAACGACCTCTTGTGATCAACTAAAACTTGTATTGGTTCACATGGGTGATAGCCAAAGAATCAGCTCAATCAACCGACCTGGAAGACGACCGATTTGGTTTTCTAGGTACAGAGTGGTATTAGTTTGCATCATCTGTAAAGGAACAAAATTTAGCAAATTAGAAGAGAAACCAATATAATGTTTCCTAGTCCTACTGGTTTGGAGACTACCGACCACATTTTAAAACACTAGGACAATTGCTATAGAACATAACTGTTATTTTCTAGCAGCCTCTGTTTAGAGCAATATATTAAACATGTGTTTCCAACTAGGAGTAGGAAATGATACAATAAGTAACTTCCCGGGATCAGGACGAGGGTGTCTGTCGACAAAAATAGGTTCCTACCAACATCAGATATCAAGAAGATAGTTTTCTATTATCTACTATCATCCCTCCGATATATCAAGAGAGGAGAATTCTTTGCTCCCCCAAATTAAACACAACTAAACCCAACATCATGGTCATCGTTAGCAGACTGGCTAGGTAGAGTGATGGAGAGGCGGCAGATAGCTATGTCCCAACTCCATAGTAACTATTTCAGGTACAAATAAATAAACTTTTGTAGGAATTCATAAATGGAAAATAAGTCGAACATTATTAGTCCATGTCAATTCACATACATTGCACAGTGTCCTTGGGCAAGCAGGATTCTGACGCAACATTGGTTTGGATTTTGAGCTAGTGCCACAATGTGTACATCTGCATATACAACAAAAAGTTACTAAAGTTCTTATAATAAATAGATAAAAGTATACTAACAAACAACAAAGAGACAGGAAGTGCTGTGGGAAATATTGGGATGGCCTTGAGGTCATTTAAGAGATGGATTCTGGCGGTCAAAGGAGGTCCACCTTTGGCCCAACCACCAACTCCCCTCCCCTCCATGTAGCATGTCTCAACTTAGATTCCTTCCACGTGGTAAAAAAAACGACGTTTAACTTCATTTCTTATTTTAAACAAGAGATAATTTAAGGACTGTCATACATCAACAAAAGCATTAAATGGTAAACTAGCCCATTAGATGGATACTAAGGATTCTAGAATCTCCAAGAAAGCATTCCAATAAGAGTGAGATCCATATATTCTTTTTAATTAAACCACAAAACTCTTTACCAAGAAGAAACAAGGAACATTTTACAGTATACTTAAGCCAAAAAGTGGGATAGATATGAACTTACAAGTTTTTTAGCTGGGAGTCATCCGGTATACCGTTCAAGCTTACAGAACCTGACTCCTGATGTAGTTTCTTAAATGGTAAATAAAGTGTTCGATTCTCGAACTTGTGATGGTAATGATTTTAGAAATAATAAAAACAAAGCAAAATAAACTAGAGATGTTTTTAGAAAATATGGAGAAAACCAGGAATCAGGATTCAGTTATTTCCCACAACTATGTGATTAATCATGTAATTCTTTTTAAATACTAAGCTCAGATATTACCAAAATAGGTTCTTATGCAAACAAGTAGAGGTAAATCATAAGCATGGATCATCAATGGTCGTCAACCCAGCATGATCCATCAAACAAAAACACCACTACTGAATGAAAACCGTTTTTTTCTATTTTGAAACTATGCAATTTAATAGATAAAGAATTATAAATAAATTCAATAAAATAGACTTACCACATAAAATTGAGAGAAAAACCTCCTCCATCATCCCAGTAAAGAAACTTAGCTCATGGTGGAGAAAACTTGCTCAAATAATCTTTTCATTGCTCAAAATATTGATTACAAGGTTGAATAATGGTGTAACAGTCGATTAGATACGCTTATAAGTGTTGCTCAGCCGTAACAAAAGGTATTTGAAATAATGGAAAGAAAGACGGACTGCGTTAATGAACGACATTTCTGTTCGTTAATGAACGACAGTTCTACCGTGTATTATGTTCTTCTTCTCCGTTTGAACAGCAGCAGAAATGTGTTCTTCTGTTCACTTTTTTTCCGCTGATTCCAACCTATTCTAAGCTTCCCGATCAATTCTCCCTCTACCAAATTGATCTTCCCCTCTATTTATACCATCCCAAGCCTTAAATCACATTAAAACTTCCTTATAATTCTTTTTAAAAATCACCGAAACAAATTCTAAAAATAGAATTTTCTTCCCTTTCTCTGTTGGTTTGATTCTATCAAGAGAATGTTGTTTAAATCTTTCTCTTCTTCCTTCTTATTACCCAATTTAATTCTGCTTTCCAAACCAAGAAAAAATTTCCAAAAAAACATGATTTCCAAAAGCCGATGGTTTCCTATTTACGCTGTTTGGGTGAAGAAGAATTTTCTTCCCGCCAAAATGCGATTCAAAATCCTGGGTGTGGCTGCCCTGATCCAAAAAATGGGTGCCTTAATCCAAGTTGAGGGTGCCTTTAACATTTCTCCAAAAATACCTAAAAAGCAATAAAAACCATAATGAGTACAAAAATTAAATACCAACAACATATAAAATTGAGACTAAATCGGACACAAAAATGTGTCTATCAACTCCTGCACCTTAGGGTTTACATTAGAAGATGTAAATCGAGCCTTCTTACGCTACATCCTAATGCATATTTCAGGAATAAACTGACACGATAAAAAGAAAATTCAGTTTTCAAAAGAATAAAAAATAAGCTACTGGAATTTTAAGTATTGGTAATCTCTAATAAGCACACAAAATAAATAACTCATAAAGTGTGATGTGTATGAAATAAAAATCTTTGCACTAGGTGACCAAGCTACAAATCGTTTAACAAAAAACTTTATCCAAAAAGCATCAACACAAAGAGTTAAACTAACACCGAAAACAACCCAAAACTTCCTCTTAAATTATTACTATACACTAAGTAACTCTACATATACATGCATCTACAACAAGCCAACAAACACAACTTCGCTATGACCGCAGCAATAACCAAATGACTTTAAAAATAGGCTGTTGGCATTCAGGATTCATGAACACAACTTTTAAAACCATCCAAAATAGGTTCCCTGCCTGAGAGAGTCTTAGACAACCAGACTACCTGAGGTCCACGAAGATCGAGCAATGTATACATTGTCCTGTAATAAAAGTAGAGAACTTGATGTTGAGTTCCCATTTTTCCTTATGGATTCTTTCAATTATTGAAATCAAAAAAGAAAAATCAAACAACAAAACTAATTAGTGCATCTTCTTCATGAAACCTTTTCGGTGAAACCGAGGGCAGTCCAAGTAGAGTATCACCTGCAGATTTTTTAAAAAAATAAAAAACTAAAAATTGATTTAGTTAAGGAGTATGGAAACCTAACTACATTTTACTTATCCAAATAAGAAATGGATTGTTGGATAATATACCTGATGAGCGCTCGGAGAAATACTTTTTTGTTACTATATAAGATGTGAACAATGAGATTCATCAATCGACTAACCTGTCAAGACAAAACATACCTAATTCCATAAGCCCCATGAACCAGAATAAGATTTATAAAAAACAACCAAAAAAATCAGTTCAAGTGTCTTACTTCTGCTTGGTACTCAAATTTTTCAGCAGGTGGTGAATCTGTAGTATCAGATGCTTCTCCCAGTGGTTATTGATGAATACCATCTGCTTGTTGACTGGTTAGAAATCAGTGACTCCAGCCTGAAACAACGAAGCAAAAACCAAAATTAAACTAATAAGTTCATAATAACATTTATTATAGTAATCGAATAAGATGTCAGTGACTACAGCAGTATAGCCTTGCAAGATCTCAGTGAATGCGTCGATAGGGACTTGCTGGAGGCTGGTGGCAAAATCCTAGAAAAAATAGAACCTCAGTTTAGGATGCTAAGATACAAAAACTTATTGATCATTGAAGTGCTAAAATTATCATCAATCTTTCCAAATTTACAAATATCTAAGGTATGGACTATTTGGGATGTAATTTTACCAACTATCTCAACTAACTTAATCACTACGATGTACGTGTCCAGATAGAGACAGTCTGAATCTGTCCAGGAAATTTTACAAACTTGGTTAAGTTTAACTTTTCAGTAACCCACTTTAGAATTCTAAACTTGAAAAGTTTAACCCAACCTTGTTAGTTTTTCAACTTCTAGACTCTGTCCACAACACATCCTAAGTAACATCCTCGTACAATAATTCCATAAACTAAAATAGTTCAATAACCGAAAGAAAGAAATAGTAATAAGAAGAAAGATTAACAATCCTTATTATTCATGGGAGACGCCCTAGATTGTTTAGAACTGATGTGAAGGTGTACTTAAAAAGAATTGCATTAACAAAGTATAGCTTAACACACCTAATTGCAAAATGTTCAGTGGTAACGAACTAAGGATTTATTTGCTTCAATTTTAAATTATCAGCTAGATTTCTACGGATATAAAAGTTCTAATTATCGAATTAGGAGATCCAAACCCAAACTGAGACATAAATCACACACCTGGAGACTCAAATCGTCACATTTAAACATTGATTTCTCCAGAAAACATGTCGAGAACTCCAACAACTGTTTGAATATCGCTATAATTATAGGTTCCACTTTCTCAACTGTCCAAAAATAACCAAACAACAAATTGACTTACATCAGTGTCATATTTATAGTTAGAAAAAAAGAAAAAACTACAAACAGAAACATGTTAGGATGAATAAATAAGAAAAGAAATAGTACATTATGTAAAAGAGATCGAGTTGCAGGAACAATTGATGTAGCGATCGATATAACTGGGTGAATCTACAAGTGATTCCAATACTCAAGCCCTAATTTTCGATCTTCGATCTCCTCGACTCCATTTTCAAGTACGAAATAAAATTTCTCTAAGCCTACTTGAACCGAATCATTACAAAGTCTTTGCTTACTCAATTCATAAGTTCATAAGAAAATGATACCGATTTTGTAATGATTCGATTAGTTTAATTTCTCTAAGCCTACTCAATTCCAATTCCAAAATTTAAAAAAAACACACACAAAAAAAAAAAATCTCGGCAATTACATTATTGAGAAGAATAAACGAAAGGAAACGACAAAATGTTTTATTTGGAGCATTTCAATGATGAATCATTAAGGATAACAGTGTTTAGGGTTTTACCGAATCAAAATGAGAAATCCAATTCCACCTTTGAATATGATTTCAACCCAACATTTCCAATCATATCAGAACTGTAATTCGAGATTAAGAAGATAACTACAATTACATAGGGATTGAAGCAAACCCAGATTTTGGTAAGAGAAAAAACCAAGAGAAGATCAGAGATGGGATTTTCCTGATTTTTCTGGGTGAGAAATCTTGAGATGGGATTTGCCTGATTTTTTTGGGTGGGAAATCTTCTTCTAAGTTAAACGAGATGAGAGGCGAGAAGACCCACTAACAGACAGCTAGCCCACTCTTCAGAATTTTTTTTAAGAACTAATAAAACTAACAATCGACAGTTTCTAAGTACTAATAAAATTTGAGAATGATAAATAGCAGCAGTTTTGGATCAAAACTGTCACTATAAATGAAAATGACGGTACTTAAAAGAAATTGTCATTTATAGCTATACACTTCTATAACAGTTCTTATATAAAACAGTTCATATAGCTTAAGAATAGTAACAGTTTATAACTGTTATTATACATCAATCTACACTAAAAGTTTTCTACAAAAACTGTCATCGTATAATAATTATGTAAACGGTAATAAACTGTCACGATTTTGTACCATTATTAGTGTGAGTTTTGATAAGAAACTGTTTAACAATTTATTTTCGTGCTCCATGCACGGAATTGATTCTCATTAAATTGCCATTACTGTTATTCTCTTCTCTCTTCCTATAAAAGAAAATCGACTTCTTCATTTCAACTTATCCCAGAGAAGGCTACTATCCCTAGCTCTTTTCCTTTCTTCTTGCCTTGATTTGCTTCCTTCCTTATTTTATTGATGTTGAGTTCGTTCAGTGGGTGATTTGTATTGTGCTTATACAAATCATAACGGGCAGTTCTATCCTGGACACATCTCCGTTGTGGGAGTATAGCATCTCTCATTCTTGAGGAGTACCCGCGGACTATTGTGTTAAAGATAATTTTCTGAGAAGGTGGCTCTGTCGTTTGTGTGCAAATCAGTGTTTCAATTTAGAGATTTTGTTTTACCGTTAACATCTTCTGTTTCAGTATTTTTATTGTTGCAAACACAACAATCTTAACACAATATCACTTCTTCTGTAACAATGGGTAAAAACGATGTTGACAGACCAGAAAAATTCAGTGAGAAGGATTTTAAAAGATGGCAATCTAAGATGTTATTTTTCTGAGTTTTCATATTATAGATGAAATTGTTCTGAAATCTTTTGATGAGGATTTGAATGATGCAGGAAATGAAAGGGATTTGGAAAGTTGGGTTAGGCAGAATTATATGGCTAAAATCCATATTTCGAATTGTTTAGAGGATGCATTGTATGACTTTTATAATACAAAAGAGAATTATTCTGCTTTTGATTTATGGGATGCTTTAGAGGCAAAATACCAAGATGAAATTCTTGGTAGCTAGGTTCTTGGAATATAAAATATCGAATGACAAATCTGTGGTTGATCAATTCCTTGAACTTCAGCGTATTATCAATGAAATTCTTGTTGATGGCATGGTGATAGATGAAAATTTTCAAGTGTCTGCTGTGATTGAGAAATTACCGTCTTCCTGGTCCGAATACAAACGTAGATTGAGACATGAAACTAGTGATGTCAGTATGGTTGATTTGGTTAAGAATATTCAAGTGGAAGAGTTACTATGCTCCAAAGACAAGAACGTATCTTCTGCAAGGGACATGTCCAACAAGGCTCATGTAGTTGAACACAAGTCTTCCAATACTGAAAAGGGTGAGAGCAGCAAACGCAACCCTAATCCTAGTCCTCACAAGAAAGGTATATTTCAGAAACCCAAATATGGCATTGGTAAGATTAAAGGTGCTTGTTCTGTTTGTGGAACTTCTGGCCATATGGAAATTCACTGTAGAAAATGTAAGGACTTTAATAATAAGAAAAACAATTCTAGTTTGGTTGAAAACAACAAGAACGAGTTTTATGGTACGATGTCTGAAGTTAATTTGGCAACCAATGTGAGAGACTGGTGAGTAGATTCTGGTGCTACCAAGCATGTCTGTCGAAACAGAGATATGTTCACCTCCTATCATAAGGTAGGGGAAGGGGAGAAACTCTACATGGGTAACTCATCTGCAGCACAGGTTGCAAGAAAAGGAAAAGTTGGGATGAAGCTCACTTCCGGCAAGACTCTCACATTGAATGAAGTTCTTCATGTTCCGGACATCTGCAAAAATCTTGTTTCTTGTGCTGTTTTGGATGATAAAGGTTTTCAAATTTTAATTGAATCTGGAAAAGTTGTTGTCACAAAGGGTAAGGATTATGTGGGTAAGGGTTATAAGACTGAGGGTCTCTATAAACTTAATGTAACCTCTGATGAAATGAATAAAATTGATTCTTCTGCTTATGTTTGTGTGTCAGTAAATGTTTGGCATGATAGACTTGGACATGTAAACTATAAGTCAATGCATAAACTAGCTAGCATAGGTTGCATACCCAAATTTAGTTTGGATAATGAACATAAATGTGAAGTATGTGTAGAATCAAAATATGCTAAAACACCTTTTAGAAAAAATGTTCAGAGAAATTCTAAACCCTTAGAATTAATTCATTCAAACCTAGTTGACATGAAATCAGTTCAAACTAGAGGTGGTAAGAAATGGTTTGTCACTTTTATATATGATTGTACGAGGTACTGTCACATATATTTTCTTAAAGGTAAGGATGATGCCTTAGAAGCCTTTAAGATGTATAAACTAGAAGTTGAAAACCAAATGAGTGCTACCATTAAAAGAGTTAGGTATGACCGTGGTGGTGAGTATGTAATTCTTATAGGAGATTTTTGCATAGAACACGGCATTTACATGAAGTAACCTCTCCTTATTCACCACAATCTAATGGTGTGGTTGAACGGAAAAACTGAACCCTTAAGGAGATGCTGAATTCCATGTTAATTATTTCAGGATTACCTACAAACTTGTGGGGGGAGGTCGTCCTCTCATCTTGTTATGTCTTGAACAGAGTACCCTTTAAGGTATCAGAAAAAACTCCATATGAGTTATGGAAAGGTAGACAAACTTCTTATACATACGTTAAAGTATGGGGGTGTTTGGCTAAGGTTTCCATTCATCCACCTAAAAGAACAAAGATAGGACCCAAAACTATTGATTGTGTCTTCATAGGGTATCCTGAACATACTACTGTATATAGATTTATGGTTGTAAGTTATGAAATTTCTAAAATTGGTGCGAATACTATTATGGAATCTAGGGATGTTGTGTTCTTGGAAAATATTTTTCCATTGAAATCTGATTCTCGCATGATATGTGTTGTTCCCCTAGATGTCCCTTCCAATAGTCAGACATTACCTTTAGAGGAAGATGAATTTGAATTTGAGCCTAGAAGAGGTAAAAGACTTAGAACTGAAAAATCTTTTGGGCTAGACTTCATAACATGCTTAGCTGAGACTGATCCACACACTTATAGAGAATCCATGACTTCTTCTGAAGCTCCATGGTGGAAAGAATCCGCCATTAGTGAAATGGATTCCATTATACAGAATGGTACTTGGGAGATGTAGATTTACCTCTAGGGTGTAAACCCATAGGTTGTAAATAGATCTTCAAAAGGAAACGTAAGGTGGATGGAACTGTAAAAATACAAACCTAGATTAGTAGTTAAAGGCTATAAACAGATAGAATGTGTAGATTTTTTTGATACTTATTCACCTGTTACGAGAATTACTTCCATTAGGATGTTAATTGCTATTGCTGCCATTCATAACTTAGAGATACATCAAATGGATGTAAAAACAGCTTTTCTAAATGGTGAATTAGATGAAAAATTTATATGGACCAACCTGAGGGATTTGTAGTGAAAGGTTGTGAGAACAAAGTTTGTAAACTGAAAAAATCTTTGTATTTTTTGAAACAAGCACCTAAACAGTGGCATGAAAAATTTGATCATGTAATGATTTCTGGTGGTTTTAAAATTAATGAATCTGACAAGTGTGTTTATACTAAACTTGTGAATGATGCCTGTGTGACTGTATGCTTGTATTTTGATGATATGCTTATACTTGGTACAAACATGGATGTAATTAATTCCACAAAGAACATGCTAAATGAGAACTTTGACATGAAAGACTTAGGCCCCACCGATGTGATCTTAGGGATGAAAGTTAGAAGAAATTCTAATGGATATAGTCTTAGTCAATCTCATTATGTTGAATATGTGCTTAAAAAATATAATCAGTTTGATTGTAAACCTGCTTGTACTCCATATGATCCTTGTTGTAGACTCAAAAACAATAAGGGTAATGGAGTTTCACAACTTGAATATTCACGTGTTATAGGAAGTATGATGTATTTTATGAATTGCACGAGATCAGACATTGCTTATGCTGTGAGTAGGTTGAGTAGGTATACCTGTAATCCAGGGCATGAGCATTGGGATGCACTTATTAGAGTGCTAAGGTACTTGAAGTACACTTTGAACTTTCGTTTAAATTATGAGAGATACCCTGCAGTCCTTGAAGGATTTTGTGATGCAAACTGGATATCAGACTCATAGGAGTCTAAGTCTACGAGTGGATATGTTTTCACTCTAGCAGGAGGGTCTGTATCTTGGAAGAGTTCCAAACAGACATGTATAGCTCGATCCACTATGGAATCGGAGTTTATTGCGTTTGATAAACCAG
Organism: Papaver californicum; assembly: GCA_023531435.1. Lineage (NCBI taxonomy): Eukaryota > Viridiplantae > Streptophyta > Magnoliopsida > Ranunculales > Papaveraceae > Papaver > Papaver californicum. The sequence continues at coordinate 6,272,114 of JAJJMC010009994.1, read as the reverse complement.
GAGAGGAAGCCGCTTGTCTATGATGCTTTTTAGAAGAGATTCCTCTCTGGCATAGGCCTTTGCCAGCTATATCTATATATTGTGATATTCAAGCTGCAACAGCTAACGCTAAAAAAAAAACTATAGTGGGAAGTCTATACACATTCGTATAAGACATAATTCCCTGAAAAAACTAATCTCAACTGCAGTTATTTCTGTTGACTTTGTGAGGTCTAATGAGAATATCGCGGACCCTTTGACGAAAGGTTTGTCCAAGGAGATAATTATTAATGCATCGAAGGGGATGAGGGCTTAAGCTCATTAAATAAACTTTCCATGAAGGATACTCAACCTTGCTGACTGGAGATCCCAAGATCAAGGTTTTAAATGAGACAACTAATTTGTGGTGGGTTAAAGGAGACACTATCAGAGAATTTCATTCTCTGTCCCTTCCCTATGGTATAGACGTGATAGTGTGACTGCATGTGAAGGATGACTTTTTATTAAGTCTTAATGAGATTTATAGTTTCAATTTAAGATTGAAGTGGGGTGTAGCAGTAAACACTCTTAATGGAACTCACCTATCTGAATGTGGAAGTGGGCCGCTTCCTATGAGAATTTAGCTGATTCTCTAGAGTATTCTGAGAAACGGGATACGTCCAGGGCCAAATGGACATAACGGCACGAACTTAACAGCACCTAGAGTGATATCACGCGTGGAAGTTATTGATGAACTACACCAAACGATGGCAGTTCAAGACATCGCGTTCACTGTCCATCAAGTAGTTCCGTTAATTTCTCACTAAGCAAAGGTTCAAGACCTTATGGACACCTATTGCCTATAGTGGTATTTCTCGCTTTCTAATTTCTGATTTTCATCGGGTTTTCATTCATGTGGAGGATTTTTAGAGAAAATGGGCTTAAACTAATAAATGTTTGTTCTTGGTCTTGGATAAATGGGCTTAGGACCAAAGGGTCACTAAGGAAAAACTAGCACATTTACACTTTTGTGAATGAACCTTTAGTCCCACATTGGAGAAACTAAAGATGTTTCCTCTCCATATTACTTAGAAATTTGCACCTAAGGGTGGCCCCTTAGGGGTTTAGACTCTTTTGCGGTTGGGAGAGGACTAGGTCTATGGGCTAGTTGGTGCAACCATACTTTTCACACACGCGCGGTGCTTTGCAACGAAGCATGCACGCTGTCGTCCGTCCGGTCGGTCGGTCGGGTCGGGCTCGGGTTCGCGTTTGCGCTTGCGGGTGCGGGTGCGGGCGTGACTGTGGCTACGGGTCAACCAAGGCTTGCAGGTGCGGGCGTGACTGTGGCTTCGGGCCAGCCAAGGCTTACGGGTGCAGACGTGGCTGAGACTGCGGGTCAACCAAGACTTATCTTTTTTTGAACAAAATATATTTCCTTACAAGAATTTAAAAATATTTTTTGTTAATATGGGGGACGTCTAACTGGGCGAGATTTAAGCTGAACTAAAGAGAGAATAAATTGACCGTTTTATTCGTTTTAAACATTAAGACCGTGCTCCATGTAAAAAATTAAATTTCAAAATTATGTTCGTGCTTCATGCACGGAATTGATTGCCATTAAAACTATTTTTGCCTATAAAAGAAAAACGAATTCTTCATTTCAACTTACTCTAAAAACAGCTATTATCATGTCTTCTTTTCCCCTCTTCTTGCTTTGTTTTGCGCACTGCTTGTTTATTTCCCTTCTACATCTTGTTGTTAAGTTCTTGAGGGTGGTTTGTATTGTGCTTATACAAGTCATAACAGGCATTTCTATCCTGGACACATCTCCGTTGTGGGGGTATAGCATCTCTCATTCTTGAGGAGTACCCGTGGACTATTGTGTTAAGGACAATTTGCTGAGCAGGTGGCTCTGTCCATTGTGTGATATCAATTTAGAGATTTCATTAACCTTAAAAATTTCTTCTATTTAGTATTTCCATTGTTGCAGATCCAACAATAATAAGAACAAACAAAATTATAAGACTTGCAACAACAAAATCAAAATTCAAGATCAAACAAACTGAAGCTACAAAAGTTTTATCCAAAATTTCCAATTCATGACCAAATTAAACAAATTTCTGTAAAAATTCAAGTTCTTTTCTTACCTTGAGAACCCCCAAGTTGTTGCAAAGCACTAACAAATCGTCTATGTAAATCAGGAGACCAACATCTCCTATGCTTCCTAGAAGGTGGTCGTGGGGTTCCATTCTATAAATAGACTGAAGGGTTTGTTGTTGTGGTTGTTGCTGAGGATTGAATATTTCGGCTATGAGAATTCAATTGTTCTTCACTAGAAGGAGGTGAAAGAGATAAAGAAGGTGTTGTTGGTTGTGGAACTTCTTTATCTTCCTTCCTTATTGTCCTTGGCATTGTTACTGGAAAACCATTAAAACCCTTAAATGGAAAAAATGCTCCATCAAGTTTCTCAAATTTGCGCATAGGTAAAGTGTTCAGGCCTTCACACTCATCAGCAACTTCTTATACAGGTCTCTGTAATTAAACAAAAATAATAGCAGTTCAGAAAAACCTAGAAAGTATAGTCATAAAAATCTCCCTGTAACTCTCTCCATTATTAATCTATCTGTCTTTCTTACCTCTAATGGTAATTTCTTTTTCTCATCCTAGGAAGAATTACTACTCCAAAGCTGAGCAGAGCTCATCCAGCTCATTTTATCCTTAGATACTTTTTCCTTTTTTACCCCATCATCTGAATTATTCTTCGTTAATGGAATAAATTGCTCCATTACAAATGGGCATCTATTGTTGTTGATGATGTTGTACAATGTAATGTTTGTTCCTTTAAAATCATAAAAGCTGCAAAACCAAAATCGAAAATCATAAAAATTAAAAACCCATCTTATAAAAATCAAAACAATAGAACCCACTAATCAAAACCTCTTAAAATTAGAAGAAAAAAAAAACAATTTATATTAACTAAATATAAAGATTGGTTACCATCATTCGAAAGTAACATGCAAAGAACTGTCTTCTTCTTCTTTCACACACAGAGAGTAAAGTAGAAAGACGAAATTTGGTTCAGTTTTCTTTCGATCGAGTTAGACTACGAGTATCCTAACTTACAACAGACGGATGAGACTGAAACTCCAACATCTGATCAATGGTTAACAACCTTCGGTTCGATACAGGTCGGTTCCTAGGTAAAACCTGTACCTGGTATACGGATGTACTCGGTTCTCATTTTGTGTACTTGTACCTTGTACCCTATACTTTCAGTTCGATTCGGTTTCGATCCGATTTTGTCGATTCCGGTTCGGTCCTTCGATTCCGGTCGGTTCCTGTGCAGCCCTAATAATGGCAATGCTTTGTGAGAGAATTTTCAAGGTTTTTCCTTTTACTAACCCTATACTATCTATTCCCAATCTTTTCAAATCTCATCCCTATGTTTCCTAGATTTTATCGTATCACTTCTTATAAACTTGCAAATACTATTTATATCTAATTAAAATTTCTTCGTATCACTTCTTATAAACTCGTAAATATCATCCACAATTTCTTACATCAGCGATGATGGAAATATTAAATAATCATCTTATTCATTATTATTTGTTCACATGACTAGTATACTAAATCTATTAGCATTAACACTAATAGTCATGGTTATTTTTCAGAAGAGATCAAATGTCTTTTTCTAAATTTTCGTTAATACACTTCATTTTTCTCGTTAGATAAATCTAACCAGCGAATCATTTTCAAGAAATATAAACTTACAAAATTATAATCACCCACGGTTGTGAATGAAGGACTTTCAACGACTACAACTGTTATCTTTTCTATCACCCGATTAGCATGAAAGGCAAGTCGGTTGACAAGAGAAAAATAAGAAACATGAATGTCTGTCATACCTCATGTGTCATGAGCTACCTCACTTGGAGAGACTACCACTGCAGTTTCCTAAGTTAATTTTATTTGTTGCACTTTCTTAAGGACTAAGTATTATTATTCATAAAACCACTCGATTTCTCACCAGATATAGGGTTGACCGTATTATTTGTATCATTAACTAGTATCTTAGTTTTTCGCAATAGAATATACAATAGATGTTTCGTCGTCACATTAGAACTATCTCTGAGAGTTTATTTTATTTACCATTATTTTGTTTTGCAGCAACACAAGTCCTAGCAGAAAATGGACGACGCTATTATTCACCCAAGCTGTGACCAATAGATAGTAAGTACAAAATGATGGCAACCTTTCATAAGTCAGACAAGCCATGAAAATAACCCATATCTCTCAACTAAAATTTCATCATGCAATATTATCGAGAGATCGAATTCCACAAGAACTCTCACAAAGTATCCATAGCATCTTTTAAGTGCATTATCATCAACTTTTAAAGGAGTTCTCGCTGGGATTGCAATTTTAAACAGTGTTTCTTACACCAGTACTCAAGGCTAACAACATAGATGCGAGTCTACACTTGTATAAGGGTTTGGCGTTGAGAATCAAGACTGTAATCTTGAGTCCATCGATGTAAGTGAACTATGCCAGGCTTCAGAGAAACTAAAAAATTTGCATGTGTACGAATCAAATATACAACCTCGACTGAATTGAAATAGAACCAAGAATAACCTTTACCGGGAGACGAGAGGTTTCAGGTAATGCTAGAAGCCAAATTATGGAATCTTTTTTCTGATATCGTCTGCCTTCATAGGAGGAGATCCTGTAGGAAGAGTGTAGGTTATTCATACACTCTTCAATACCTTAAATTTAGTTATTTTAAAAGATTTTGATTGATGATTTCCTTTAACATAAGGTTTCAGCAAGTGCAATGGAGATATTTCTTGAGTTTTAGGTCCAACTATCGTATCCGCATTAGAAATAGGTTTCACCACAGCTGGTTGTTTGAATAAAACAACAGTATCATGATCGTGATTACTAGGTTAACCAAAGAGGGGTCTAACATCATCACATCACCATGATTAGGTAGATTAAGATGCAACATGATGAAGAATCGCCATGAAAAAAGTTAACCTCAGAAAGTTACAGAGCACATTCTCGACTCCTCAAAATGTAACTTAGGGATAACTCTTAAGGGAAACTGCAGCGGTTGGAGTATACCAAAGAGCAAAGAGGAAATTTGTTTGTTCTTGAAAAAAAAAACACATTGGAAAAGTCGACTAAATATGATCTTACGCTCCTCTACACGAGCGTTTACCGACCAAATGCTCTTCTACACGAGCGTTTCGACCAAATGCTCTTCTACACGAGCGTTTCAAAACCAAAAGCTCTCTTAGAGGAGCGTTTCAAAACCAAAAGCTCTCTTAGATGAGCTTTTGGACTAAAAGCTCTCTTAGAGGAGCGTCTCTAACAACAACGCTCTCCTAGATGAGCGTTACCAAACTTCAGCCGTTACAACGCTGTGACGTTTAACCCACACGCTCTTTTTATCCAGCGTTAGAGAAACGCTGTATTGAGAGAACGTTTCACAAAACGTTCTCCTACAAAATCGTTTTGTGTTTAGAACGTTCTCCTACAACAGTTTTTGAGTTAACGTTCTCCTACAAGAGCGTCCGACTATATTTGTGTTTGGTCCAGTTGCTCGACAAAAATTGATCGAATACTGTTCAAAAACTAGACCAAATCGTATATACCCTCGTCCGTTGCGGCTCACAAAAGTGGATCAAAGAGTAAAATTGGTCTTTACTCTTTGGTTTACTCGACCGCTGCAGTTACCCTAAAATCATACATTTGAAGTGTTAATAACTTAGGGATAATTGATAAAACTTCAAAATGTTAATGTTTAACTATCATAAGTAAAGTGGTAAATATAAAATTTTATAATTGAAAAATAAAAATTTATAGAGAAATCCTGAATGAGATAGTACATGGGTAAGGTGAGGGCGATAAATAAAGAAAACCAATTTTACGGGATAAATAGATGGATGTGGTTGCCAAACCTGACAAACTTTCACATGCGATTTTTAATTTGCAGTTTTCAGTTTTCTTACAAATTTTACAAGCCTTTTTTTTCGCCGGAGAAATAGATATATCTTTAATGGAAATCTCAAATATGACAATTAACTATTTAATTTATAAGTTGGACAGTTAACTATCTCTTTACTTAAATGGTAGAAATGTTGGTCGAAGATACTTATGATCTGAAACTTAAATAACCATTGCTGACTACAAACTCTTACAAACATTTAGTTTTTAATTTTTATGTACTCCCTTTGTTTTTATTTTTATCTACTCCCTTTGTTTCATAAATGTTAACTTATTCATTTTAAAATTTTATTTTATAAAAATTGATATTTATCAACAGGTTAATTTCTCTAAAATTATCTTTTTGATTGATTATTGTTATTAAATTTTAGTATAGTAAATATGTATAATTTGATAGTCATGTTTATATTCATTATATATGTGTTTTAAAATGTTTTCCGATGATGAAAAGTTTATTATACATGTCATAGTTTGAGAAGAATGTTATTTTTGAATTTTACTATTTCGTTATCCAGAAGGATATAATTAGAAAAAAAATATTCAAAAATATATTCTCTCCTTATTTCCTTTAAAATTATGCAAATTTAAACTAGCTCATTTTTTATGAAACGAAAAGAGTGAAATTTACTGGTGAATAACTCCATTCATCATATTTCCTTTGAATAGTTAATCATTTGTTAACACAACAAATCTATGATAACTATTGGTCGGAGAAAAGGAAAAAATACATTATAATCTATGTTGTTGGACATTTTTTTGTAAACTAGATAACAACTCGTCCCCTGTCTGACTAATATAAAATGCATCTTTACTTGAATCCACTGAATTCCCATGTAATATGACTAACGACCATTAATAACTTTCTAAAACAGTTAATTGTATGACATAAAGAGATGAAACAAAGAAGTCTAAGAGATAATAATTTTTTTTGGAAAACTTTATTAATTGGTCAAGCATTTTTGTTAACAGAGAGGCTAGTGGAGTGACAGATGGTCTAGCAAAATTTGTGAAAACCAGTATTCTTAAAGCAATTCCAACGGATGACTAGACCAAAAATCAAACCATATATTTGGTCTTTGGTCGTCAAATTTGAGGCACAACGGACGAGGTTAAATGGTATTTGGTCCAGAAAAAACACTGTTCGGGACCAAACTTGGTCCCAAAACTGGACCAAACCTATATACACTCGGGCGCGCCTCTGGTGTAGCATAAACAATAAAACGTTATGTTAAGAAGACTTTCGAACCAGACGTTCTCGTAAGATAGCATTCTCAAACACGGACGCAGGAGTTGAGCGACGCCTGATGAAACGGCCACACAAGAATGCGTCTGATGTAACGTTACACTAACATAACGCTCATTGGAGAAACACAACCCAAATGTACGCCTGGTTCAAACGTTCCACCGCAATAGCGCCTTTATATCAGGCGTCCTCTTAACAAGACGCCAGACAGCGCACGCTTCCTTAACAGAGCGCCGACGAAGCATACGTCTTTCTAAAACGACGCCTATAGTTTAGACGTTATCATACACTTGTGCCGGTGAACCAGACGTCCATTTAAAGGAACGTTTATAGCAAATGTTCACTTAACAGGTTAAACACGAGAAGCAAATGTTCCGCTTAATGTTTATAGCTAGCAAATGAACGTTCCATTACTTGAACGTTTATAGCAAGTGCAACGTTAAGCAAATGAACGTTCCATTACTTGAACGTTTATAGCAAGTGTATGATAAGCGTTAACAACATATAATAGCAAATGAATGTTTATAGCAAAAGAACGTTTATAGCAAATGTTAGCTGAATGTTCCATTACGGCCAACATCAGGCAAGCGTTCATGTAAGGGAACGTTTCGTATATGGGCGTTCTTATAAGGGAGCGTTTGTGATTTCGGCGTTTGACTGGGATGACGTCTGTGACTAAACGTCTACACAAGACAACGCTCAATTTACATACGTTCGCATATGACTATGCTTGGATAAGAGATGCTACTTTGTGTTGACGCTTAAACATACGTTTGGTTAAGACAGCGTATGAATCTGCAACGTTCCAATAGAAGTGCGTCTGGTTTCAGGCGTTTCTTAGTGTAGCGTCTAAAATGAAGCGTTACCCAAATCTACGCCCAACACCAATACGTTACACCAGCAAGACGTCCGTTCCATCTAACGTTCAGCTAGAATTACGCCCAATAACAAACGTCTGGTTAGAAGAGCGTATGAGCATATTTTGGTCGAAAACCGTTGTTTTACGGGTGGACCAAAGAGCAAATAAATTTAGGTTATGCTCTTTGGTATGCTCGTACCGTTGGATTTTCTCTTAGGGAATGGTCTGAATCTCCTCCGGATTTCATTATTAGATGTTTGGAGATAGACAATCTATGTACTTAATCCATTTTCTTTAATATATATATACCTCTCTTATAGATAAAAAAAAAAGATGATAAAATATGCCGATGACCCTAAATATGCTCAATGATCTAAAACTTGTTTGACCAAATATATACATGATGAAATCGGTATTAACTATAATCTTGCAACGAAATATAAATAGAACGAGTAATCAGTAAAAGGGATGAGAATTGATTGATCTTCGGGGATATCTCTAAAATATAAGGGTTATATAGACCTAGTTGATTCACTATGAAAAATGATAATAAATATGAGATTAATATTCATATCTCAATATATATATAACCAATAATGAATGATAATCAGACTTAAAGAAACTCAACAAGTTTAATGAACCCCTTATATTGATAACTCCTCCCAAACAAACCCTAAACCAGTCAAAAACTCAAAAAACTAGTTTCCTAAAGTATATCTACTATCTTTACGTGACTTTACTACTTATTAAAAGTCATAAAGGATATTTCTAGATTCCTCTAAAATTACCCTAATTAATTAAACAAATTATATATATATATATTATATATATATATATATATATATGTATATGTATATATATATATATTAAAAATATTACCAATAAAATATAAAAAACAATAACACAATAAAAAATTTATTTTTCATAAATATCCCTTTACCATTTTCCTGGTGATGGAGAAGATCAGTCCCCAAATCTTCACAGGTTGATGTTCTGCATATATATCTTGTTGACTACAATTTTCAAACATATAATTTGATTAGAAAAAACTTGTGGAAACAAACAAAGAGATTTGTGCTTGAACGAAAGACATTAAAAAACCCAATAAAGCTCAATATATCAAAATTAAGTAAAGCCTTCTTTGTATTGGTATATAATAAAATGGGTCTTCATAAATTCGATTACACATAATCCTCATCGCTAGGGCCTATGTCAAAGATTTGTGGTGAATCTCAATCAACAATAACTTGATTTTCTTGATCTTCTCACAGGTAAAATCATTCTTCTTTATACATCTTGAAGGAACATAACTAGCTCTGATTCCTAATTTTTTTTGTATATAATTCCTCATAAACAAACTTTAAACTTGTCAAAAGATCAAAAATTTGTCTTTTTAAGATATCTACTACCTTTAGGTAATTTTCTTAACTTATTAACTTAAAGATATATTTCTAAACTCCTGTAAAACTATCATAATTAGTTAAAACGGAAATTATTGAGTTCTCTACTAAAAATATCATCAATAAAGTGCAAATAATACTAATAAAAAATGAACAACTTTGCTTTTCGAAAATCTCCCTTCATCAATATTCTAATATATACCCGTCACCCAAAAATCTTGGACATACTCCAAAATATTTCAATGTAATCTAATATTTACATCATAACTTACAATGTGCTACGTAAACTTAAATTTATTTAATAACCCAAAATCTGCCTTATATTATAATATTTGACAAGTGGCCCAGAAAATTATGTTAATGTCAATGAAAATAAAATTTATATTGTGATAATTTTTTTTTGCTAATCAACTTTAACTTTTTCATTATATTTGACTCAATATTTATCATGTGATCCAAATTGAATAGGTGACTCAAAATCAACCTCACGGGCTAAAATACTAACTCGTTATATTCACGTGATATAAAATCTGCCTCGCCATGTAAAGTCGTCACTTAAACTGAAAATTGTCACGTGACCCAAAAAGGCAAAAACTGTAAGGCTAGGTGCATTGTGCCCAATGTAGTCCATACCGGCCGGTACGGCCGGTATACCGTCGGTTTTACAGGTTTCAGAGTGCAAGTGCGACGAAATCCGGTATACCGGTGAACCGTATTTGACCTAAAAATCGGACGGTATAACCGGTACGGCCGATTTTTTTTTTTCTTTTTTTTTTTAAGAAAAAAAAAATTATCCTTGTTTTAGGGTTTTCAATTGTTACTCATATTTTTTTATGGTATTTTAGAATTGTATATGCATATGATAATATCTATAATTAATCTAATGATCTTGATTAAAATTATAATATCTTTGTTTAATTAGCATTTTAGACGATGAACTTTGAAGTTGTTCCTGTTTCTCTTGTGTTTCCAGTTTGAACTTTGTATGGAATCTATGGATCTATATATTTTGGATGAGTACTAGTTTTTCTTTCTAAATTTTGTGAAAAAACGTTTGTTATAACGTGTTAAAATATATTTATAGTTATAAAATGTGAACTAGTATTTTTTTATAAAATTATAGGTATAAAATATATGGACCGATATTTCACCGATATTTGAAACCGAAATTTCCCAGGTATACGGCGTACCAATGTATCGTTCTCGACCGATACGAATCGAAATCCGGTATGGACTACATTGATTGTGACCGAATATTACACCTACGACAAAAAAAATTGTCCTAAAGCATTTGTATAAATAGGCGGTTGTAAGTTTGTAACAATCGGGTTTATAAGATCATAAGATCACTTACTCAAAAAATCTACAGTTAGGTAACCTAGTCTTCCTTTTTTATCTTTCTTCCCAAAGGCTAATACATTTTATAATGGAGAAGTTATGTTAATGATCACCTTGGTAAATGATTAATTTATTTCCGACCAAAAATAAAAAATTGGAAGAAAATAATGTATTTATAGTTATCATAATCTAGATGCTTAATGGATAATTTTAGTAGTTAATTTGGAGTTCATTAAGAGAAAACTAAAATTTTCATTGATTGATAGGAGTGAAGGCGTTTCTAATTGATTCTGTTGGTTTATATCAGTGGAGGCTAACCACATGATTAAAGCTTACTTCATCATCAAAATTTGCTAATTTTTAGTAATTAAGTACTTAAAGCTTATTTAAAGATTAACAATTAGGTGTGTGGTGTAATTAGGCCTTTAATTAGGACCCAATCATTTAACATAAAAAATACTATCAGATTTTGAATGAACATAAGATTTGAGGTAGTTGTATGGATACAAACTTTCAATGAGCACAAATTAGATACCATATATGAAACAGCAGTTTTCCGGTAAGATTTAACAGTAACCTTTTTCGATGGAAATTTGGAGCAACTGGACAAAGAAAAGCATCCAGCTCAGCCGTCACCTGCAATCTCAAATTCAAGTTCAAATTCAAATTGTGAGTTTTTTGACACTCTCAGAAATGGTAAGCATCAAACTGCAAATTTAGACGTCTATAAAGACACCACGTGGAGGTGAGTCAGCATTCAGGTAAAGATTTAACAGGCAACTATCCAAAACCCACTCTAGCCCGAGCAGGGAAATTTGAATAGTTGCCGGTATGTCTTGAGCTAAACATTTCACCCTTAGTTTACATCAGTTTTGATTTCTTTGGACCGTTTCTTGATCAACTGTTGCTAAACCATCCATGAAGTCACCAATTTTGTCAAAAGACTCTTTGGACCATTACTGAACTGGCAGTCCTTTAACTTTGATCCAATTTTGCATCAGCATATCTATGGTAACATCATCACTGACCCATCTTCTCACTTCAATGCTTGTGTCTCTGAAACTCCATTTAAGAGGTTTCCAAAGACTTTCCCATTCTTGATCATTTGGTGGTTGGAATGATGCTATGTTGTCATCTAGTACTGTAATCTTCAGATATCTCTCTCATTTCAGTTTTGAATTTGTTTCTCGTGCTACTTGGTTCCAGGAGCATGTACCATATAATGGAATATGAGAGAGAAAGTGAAAGATTGTTATTGATTGCACACTTTATAATATAGACTGTACACCCTTATTTATACATTTAGAATAACATGTGTATATCATGTCCTACGTGTAATATTGACATGGCACTATAACAGACAGATCATAATGCCAACTCACTGTACTGATTCTGTATAGCTAACATCCCCCCTCAAGCTCATGAGTGGTGGACTAATCTTGAGCTTGGATCGTAAAGTTGAAAATGTTATTGTTGACAGTGATTTGGTTAGTATATGAGCCACTTGTTGTGAAGTGTAAACATACTTGATCTCTAAAGCTCGTTCCTGGACCAGCTCACGCACAAAATGATAGTCGATATGGACATGTTTCATCTGTGAATGTTGTACTGGATTCGAGGCTAAACTAGTTGAGCTTTTGTTGTCGCGCCCAATTTGAGGAACTCTTGTTTGTTGGAAATGTAAGTCACGCAGTAAGAAACTAAGCCAGACAAGTTCTGATGATGTGTGTGCAAGAGTGCGGTACTCTGCCTTTGTACTTGATCGTGCTACGGTTGTTTGTTTTCGAGCAGACCACGATACTAAATTTGATCCCAGAAATATACAATATCCCCCTGTTGATCGCCTATCATCAATGGAGCCTGCCCAATCCGCATCGGAATAACCTGTTAGATGTGTTGTTCCTTTAGTAAACATCAAACCATTGTTGACTGTCCCCTTCAGGTACTATTCATTTTGCAGCTTCTAAATGTTGTGTTCTTGGGCTTTGCATGAATTGGCAGACCAAGTTAACAGAAAATGCCACATCTGGTCTAGTCCATGTAATGTATTGGAGTGCCACAACTAGTGAACCATACTTTGTCGGATCCTTTATCAACTCCCCTGATGTTTTGCTGAGTTTGGTAGACGCTGCTAATGGTGTTTGGTATGGTAGTGCAGCCCTCCATTTTATGCTTTACTAACATATCTACTGCATATTTCTCCTGGCCCAGAAATAGTGAGCCCTTGTTACGCTTTACTTCTAGACCCAGAAAGTAATTTAAGCTGCCCAAGTCTTTAATTGGAAAGATAGCCTGCAAATTTGTAATCACCTGTCTAAGATGATGTTCCGAATTTCCTGTTAGTACTATGTCATCTACATAGACTAAAGCCACTGAAATGGTTGTACTTTCTTTATGAACAAACATAGATGAATCTGATAAGTTTAATCTTACCAGGCTTGTACTTAGCTTCTCATACCAGGCTCTTGGAGCTTGTTTGAGCCCATAGATTGCTTTGTGGAGCAGACAGACAGCTTTGGCCTGGTTGAGTCAATGTAGCCTGGTGGTTGTATCATATATACCTCCTCTTTGAGATCCCCATGTAAAAAAGCATTAGATACATCTAGTTGGTGGAGTTTCCAATCATATTGAACTGCCATTGATAATACTACTCTTATTGTAGTTGGTTTTGCAACTGGGCTAAACGTTTCCTCATAGTCAAGTCCTGGTTGTTGATGATAACCCTTTGCTACTAACCGGGCTTTATATCTTGATATACTTCCATCTGGATTATACTTGATACGAAATACCCACTTACAACCAACTATGTTTTTGATTCCTGGATCATCAACTAGTGTCCATGTTCCTGCTTTCTTTAGAGCCTGATACTCACTGTTTGTTGCCTCTTTCCAGACTGGATTTTTGTGAGCAGATGTGATGCAAGTTGGTACTGACACAATAGTACTAGTAAGAGCTACGTTTAATGGGTACCTTGTAGAGAAATATGCTTTGGGCTTGTTGTTGCCAGTTTTAGCTCTTGTATGCATCTGGTGTATGTTTGTAGTTGTTTCACTTTGCTCTGATCTTGTACTATCAACCACTGATGGACTATCATTGAGAAATGTTGTATAGACTGTCTTTTCTGGAAATGAAAAATTCTGGGCAGATGAAGAGATTACTGAATATGGAAATGTTGACTAATCAAAAAATACATGACGCGAAATGTATATTTTTCCTGTAACAGGATCAAGACATCGATAGCCCTTTTGATTTATGCTATACCCAATGAAAATACAGTGTCTGCTCCTTTGCTCAAGCTTGTTGGTTGTATACGGCTTCAACCATGGGAAACATGAACAACCAAAGACTTTGAAGAATTCATATGCAGGTGGCTTTCCAAATAACAATTCATATGGAGTCATAAAATTTATCGACTTAGCTGGTAATCTATTGATGATGAAGTTAGCTGTGAGTAATGCATCTAACCAAAAACAAGAAGGCATGCTGGCTTGACATAAAAATGTTCTTGTAATCTCCAAGAGATGTCTATGTTTCACCTCAGCCACTCCATTCTGTTCTGGAGTGTGAGGACAAGTTAACTGATGTGAAATGCCTTTTGAATCACAGTAGTGCTGTAAGAATGTATTTATGAATTCTCCTCCATTATCTGTTCTTATTGCAATTACAACAGTAGACAACATGTTTTCTAGCTTAGTAACTGGTGTAACAAAAGCATGTTTGAATTCAGCTTTATTTGACAATGGAATCAACCAACAAAATTTTGTGTATTCATCTACTACATTTGCATAGTATAGACTTCCAGAAACCGAAGATACATGACATGGCCCCCATAGATCTATATGAAGAAGTTCCAGTGGTTTTATAGCTATTGAATTTGACATTCTAAATGGTAGTTTCTTTGATCTACAAAGTTTACATTCATGACAGGTAAGAGGTTTTGAAAGAATGTTGGACAGATGTAATAGTGAGCATAACCTTAGCATCGTCTGGAATGACGGATGACCAAATCTTTTATGAAGCAGGAGAGTATCATTTGTTGTTGAAGATAGAGCAATAGATAAATTAGATGATGTCCCAAATTTGATTGGATATAGACCATTCCTATGAGGCCCTCGGAAAAGCACCTTCCCAGAGTTCTGATCCTTTACAGTAAAACCAGCCGAATCCAGTGTCAAAGATACGTTGTTATCAGTTGTGAACTTGTGAATAGAAAAGAGATTATGATAAGCCTCAGGCACCACTAGAACATCATTTAGACCAAAAGAATATGTATTAGCAAATTTATTTGAGTTACCAGTATGTTTTATAAGCATACCTGCACCATTTGCAGTTTGTATTGTTTCTGGTCCTTTATAAGTTTCTAAGTGTTGAAGAGTCTTCCCATCAGAAGCAATATGTCGATTTGCTCCACTATCTGCTATCCATTCTTCATCAGCAAATCTATCTGTTGTAGTAAACATGGCTTTTAGATTAGAAGGTGGTGGTCTTCCTTGATAGTTATAAGATTGTCTTTGTGAGCATGTGGTAGCAATATGTCCTGCTAAGTTGCAAATTTGACATATAGATTTGTTTCTGGATAATTTCCCCTGCCATAATTTGATCTAGGAAAATAAGAATGATTGTTAAATCTTGAACCATTATACTGACTACGATTGTAGTTCCTTGAATATCCCCTTGTGTTTGGGTAACTGTTTCTTGAATAGCCTCTTCCAATATTAGCAAGAAATTCCTTTGCAGTTTGTTCCTCCTGTTGTGCTTGTTGTCTCTCCTGAATGACGGACTCTTCACTGAGTAGATTGTTGTGTAATTCTATACACGTTACAGGAGGATTCATATGTCTCATTGAAGTTGCAAAAGGAACATATTCATCATTCAGAGATTTTAGAGTTATCACTACCAATTCCTTTTCAGACACAAGTTCCCCAGCAGAAGCTAGTTGATCAGATAGAAATTTGATTTCACTTATCAATGATGAGATAGTTTTGTTACCTTGCTTTATGGAAAGAATTTTTGTCCTCAGCTGAATGGAGTGAGTAGAGGAGGCTATGCCAAAACGATTTTCTATGTTCTTCCATAATTCAGCAGATGATTGAGAGCTAGAAAAGTATGGAATTACAGACTCAAAGATTGTAGAATTAATCCACATAATGATTGTTGAATCCTCATCCAACCAATCTGTGTACAGTTGATTTTCAACTCCATTTTGTTGATTTCTTGGACTTGTGAATTGTTGAGGACAAGGGTAGGATCCATCTAGAAACTTTCTGATCTTAAACTTTTGAATCACAGGATTCATCAGGTTTTTCCATGTGATATAGTTTTCTTCCTTAAGTTTGATTTGAACAAAACTAGTGAGAAGATTCAAGGGTACTTTAGAAAAAGAAGTTGAAGTAGGATTTTCCATTGAATTTGAGGCAGTAGAGAAAGATGAAGTTGGAAATGTTTCAATCATAAGACTCTAAAGATTTACAATTCAACGAAATACTAAGTATTAGAATATTTGTAAAAAAAACAGAAAATAAGATCAGAAGATATACTTTGATTTGTTCTTGAGCATGTAGAAGCAACAAGACTTACTGATTTGATCAAACAGTACTACAAACAAGTATTTCTGGTTTAAGACTATTAAGATTCGATTTAACAAATCCTCTTCTTAATATTAGAAAACCAGGAAAAATTGCTTGTAAGAATGATCAGAGAAAGAAAATGAAGAACAAGAACAGTAAGACATTTAATAAAAAATGGAAGTAGAGAAATATGAAGAAGTGAACAGAGAGAGAAATTAAAAAGAAAACTTCTCTGACGCGTCTTTTCTTTCTGCTATCACGCGTCTTCAATTACCGTGTGCATTAAAGTATTTCTGACGCGTATACCACGCTACTGATGCACTGTCGGCCATTCTTTTGATTTCTTCACTGACAAAAGTTAAACGTTGAATACTGACAATTTGTGGATTTCCAAGAACTGATTCAATGCTGTTGAATCAATTAATTGCTTGATTTTCAAGAAATAACGAGTAGATCTAGAATAGTACAATTAATTTTTTGATTGCTGCTTCGATCAAGAACGAGTAGATCTAGACTTGTTTAATTTCTTCACGCGTTTTCTGAAAAGAATTACTGATGTCTCGATTCTTGATGTTGATTGTTTTCAAGAAGAGAAAACTTGATGAATTTCTGTATTATATTTAAGAGAATTTAGTTAATCGATGAAGAAGATTATTGTTTCAAGAATATGACTTCATTAAAGAACAATTGTTTGAAAAGATTCTTCTATCTATGAAGAAAATTAATTTCTTTCTAGAATTTTCCCAAGAAATTTTCTTGCTCTGATACCATAATGGAATATGAGAGAGAAAGTGAAAGATTGTTATTGATTGCACACTTTATAATACAGACTGTACACCCTTATTTATACACTTAGAATAACATGTGTATATCCTGTCCTACGTGTAATATTGACATGGCACTATAACAGACAGATCATAATGCCAACTCACTGTACTGATTCTGTATAGCTAACACCATATGCCAAGATTACGAAAGTACGAGCTGGTCTTGAAGTTGTAATGCTTGGATTTCTGGGAAATTCTGAAATTAATGGTGTTCTTTGAGGCTTTAATGCTTTCTTACCAATTAATTTGTTCAACAACTCAATAAAACTTATCCAACCGAAACTGTCTTTTCCATTGGGTATAAATAGAGGCTTTTTTTTTTGCCCTGTTTTCGTCTGTTCTGTCAATCTTTATGAATTCTCCTCTTGTATTTTGTAATCTCTCATAATAAAAGAGAAAGAACCATCTCTATTTGTCCATCTCCGTTTGTTGTTGTTTGGTTGCATTATTATTTCTATGGTGTTGCTCATCCATACTCCAATTGCTCCAGAGAATATGATTTTGAAGTTTAAACCTCCTGCTCCTCTTTCAATGATTTTGTAACCCGCTTGATTACCTAACGCTTGATCGGAAAATTCAAATGTTTTTGAATCAATCTGAGTGATTGAATCAGAGTTTTCTCTCTTCTTTCTGACACTCTCTCTCCTCATAGTTTTCTGATCATTCCCTTGAAAGAAGTTGACGTCCAGTATTAGTGTTGAGAGGAGTTTCATTTGCTTTTCTATGCCTTTTATGTGATTAGTTGATTAGGAGTAGTATATTACTACGCGTTAGTTACTTTGAAACAATAGACCACATATACCCTTATTTATAGAGAGAAATTCTTGATATTCGAAACCGAAAGTTAGTTACTGCGCGTGATCCGAAACACACATATAGCCTTATTGTCAATGTTTGTGTTTCCATCGAATGCTAGTTTTATGTCGTGGGTTGCGACTTGCGAGTTATATTTAAATCATAAAAGTTGTGACTTGGAGGAGGAAACACCCGAACATCTTCTCTTTCACCGACTTATCTTTCGAGGTAAAAAGATTATAATTCTATTAAACATAAATGAAAAGCAGATCCCTTCAAGGGATATAGAAACCATTTATTCTAATTACGATTATTGTTTACTATTGTTTTCTAATGAGTCACCGAGTTCCTAAATTTTTTTATTTTTTTTGAAAAATAGAGAATTTTATAGAAACTAATGAGATATAGCACGTGGGTACGTGGTACTCATAGAGTCATTCAATATAATTTGTCTAAGGAAGGTTGGGATCGTGTGTTCCCAAATTTGTGTTGAGAAATTGTCGGTTTGACTTCCATCTTCCGCGTGATTGGCCAGACCATCGGCCGATTGATTTCCTTCCTTATATTTGCGGAGGATCGCACAATGTGGAAGCTGGTGCAGTTTTTGCTTTATTTCTGTGATTATTCCATCAATGTACCTAGGTGGGGTCGCATTAGAGGTTTTCGGAGTCCGTTTCGAACATAATTTTAGGTCATCGCCTATCAGATTAGTTCTAGAGGCTAATAGCATGGCCCAGGTTTCTTCTGATAAAGTTGTGGTAATTCCCAACGTTGTGTTACAACCAACACAGTTCTTGCTTCCGATTCTCTGCATATGAATCCTAATCCTGCAATTCTCGGGTGGCCCCCTTGGCCCTGGAAGCTCCATCTGAGTTGATCTTAATCCAGCACAAGGTTGGGATGGTCCATCCTACCGAAATAATTGTGGTTCTTTGTGTGTTATTCAATTGGATAGAAGTTGGATTATCACCTGGAACGACCGGAGGAATGGTTTTGCATTCCCAAGTATATTATTGTTATTTCCTTAGTGCTCCCATCAAAATATCATCTAGTGTTGTTTGCATGCATCGATAAATTAGCTCATTTGTTGCTAACCATAAAGACCAGAGCAAGAAACAGAACGAGGTAATGGTTGTGGGTGGGCTTGTCTATTGCAAGAGTTGAAGAAGGGTTGTTTGGGGGGTTATATAGTTTGATAGGTTAGTGTTAGTTATTTGGGAGCTCGAGAGGCGATAGAGAATCGTGTTCCAAGTTATGACAGCTTTTGTACAACGGAGAAGCAAGTGATCTGCTGATTCCATTTCGGAGTTACGGTGAGGGCATAAGATGGAGTTGGTGATGCTGATGCGGTGTAAAATGGTTAGGGTGGGTAAACCCTTATTGATTGTTTTCTACAAGAAAAGACGAATTTTCGGTGTACAAGGTAGAGTCCACAAGAATTTGGTGGATTGAGATGGGTGTTGGCTTGATGGGTTCTCCAGATGAATTAGGCATTTGTAACCAGAAGCCGTAGTGTAGTTTTTGGTTTTGGAGTATAACCAGATAATTAAATTTGGGGGGGCTACCGTTTGGGTGAATGTTGATGATGTTTTGGCCTACAAGAGGTGGAAGGTTATTTAGTTTGTTGTGTGACCAGGTATGTGAAATAGGGTCTATGAGATCTTTTGCTATTTGGATATGGTAGCTTTGGGTTTGATCCAGGTTTTTGAAGTGTGGAATTCATTTGGCTTAGATAGGGGTTGTTAAACCATTACCAATGCGATAAAATGTTGGATTTTTAAAAGGAGTAATTAAGAAGGATAATTGTTTCCATTGAGAGCTAGAAGGTGAAGGTATGGGAATGGTGTTTCGGAAAAGTAGTCGTTGCTTGAGGTATTTCTCGTTGCATAGGGTGGCCCATATTGAGTGGGGTTGATCTAAGTGCTAAACCCTTTTCATGAGTAATAATAAGTTATGCACGCTACTCTTTATTATTCCGAGTCCTCTTTCTGAAATCGGTTTTGTCAATTTGTCCCATCCCAGAGGATGAAGCTTTTCGACTGAATTGTCATGTCCCCATAAAAAAAAATCCTAGTAATACGGTCTATCTTGTTGTGCACATGGGTGGGTAAGAGTTGGTTTTGCATAATATGATGATAGGTGGGTGTTAAGGAGGTTTTAATGAGAACTAACCTTCCAGCAAGTGTTAGGCATTTTTTCATCCATCCTTTTGTTTTCTCGCTAGCCGCTGGAGAAGAGGTTCGAATATACAACGAGATGATCTTGCTTCTTTGAATTGGACCCCTAAGTAGATAGGGGGATTCAAGGTTGTTGGCATGCCGAAGAGTTGATTAAGATTTTCCACTTGTTGTTGGTCCAATCTTGGATGATGGACGATTGTGGATTTGGAAGCATTGATTATCTGGCCTGCTGAAGTGTTGTATGATTGAAGTAAGTTTTTGATGATTGCTACCTCATGTTGTTGTTTTAAACGTAATGAGGAGATCAGCTGCATACATCACGTGTAAAATAGGTGGTTCCTTTTGGGATATATGAAGTCCTTCTATACACCTTTTGGATTCCAGGTTTTCTAGGTTTGTAGATAAGATTTCCGCACAAATGATAAAAATATAGGAGGATAGCGGGTCTCCATATCTTATACCTCTATTGGGAGTGATATATTCATGTGGCGTACTATTGATGTTGATTGAATAAGTAATTGTAGTAACATAGAACATTATATAGTCCACAAAGGTTGTTGGAAATCCTAGTTTGGTGAATGCTAGCTAGTTTGATGAAGCCCCACTCTAAGCTATCGTAAGCCTTCTGAATATCTAACTTTAATGTTATTTTTGAGTGTTTGGTAAGGGTTGAAGTTTTGATATGATGAAATAGTTCCCTCGCAATTACTATGTTATCATGAATTGATCATTGGGGTATTGGTGTAATTTTATATAGTGGTATAAAGAGGTTCGATTTTCGAACTTGTGAAGGTAATGATTTTAGAAAATAATGATTTAAATTAACTCTAGAAAATTCCAGGAGTATGAAAAAGACTAAATAACCTAAAGATGATTTTTGAATAATTTTAAAAGGAATCAGGAATCAGGTAATTCTAACAACCTGTGTGATTAATCAGATGATTCTTTTTAATTGAAGCGCAAGTAATTGCCAAAATTGGTTTCGTTATGCTAACAACAGAGGTAAATCACAAGCATGGACTATCAAAATTAATTAACCGAGCATAATCCATCAAGCAAAAGCACAACTGTTGAAAGAAAACCGTTTTCACTATTTAAAACTATGCAATTCTAATAATAAAAGAATTATAAATAATTATTAGAAAATAATTAAATCACATAAAATTGAGAAAATTACCTTATCCATCATCCCAGTAAATAGACTTAGCTCATGGTGAAGAAAACTTGCTCAAAAGACCTTTTCATTGCTCAAAAAGTTGATTACAAGGTTAAAGAATAGTGCAACAGCTGAACAGATGCGTTTATAAATGTCACAGAACAGGGTTCAGCTGTAACAGAAAGGGTTTAAGCAACAAAGGTTTAAAAGAATAAGCAACAGGAGCAGTTTGAATCAGAAACAGAAATAAATGTTGCTGAGTCGTCTTCTCCGATGGTGGCTGATGAAGAACACGCCGGCCGGAGCAGTAGCAGTAGCAGTGACCGGACGTTGACGGAGCTTCACCGGAAATTTTCGGAATTCTTCTCTAGGCTTTCGTTATGATTTTTCTTGGCTTCTCTTGGTTTATATAGGTAGTAGAAACCCTAGAGAGAGTTCTAAACCTAATAGAACTCTCTAAAACAACCCACAAATCTCAATCCGAATCGAAACATAATTCCGGCGATATACATGATTTCCGAGCTGATTTCACGAGATCTTTTGCTGTTTTTGACTTGTGTGAGATATCTATCAATGTTTGGAACAATCTGGAAGCAAAAGAAACTTGTTTCTGACGTGAACTCGAAGTGTGCAGTTGATGCAGGAAATGTCCGATGAGTCAACGATCCAGCTCGGACCGATCCAACTCGCTGGGTTGACTCGCCTGGTTGACCCGCTGGGTTGACCCGATCCAACTCAGCCCGATCCAAGGGTGCCCCAATCCAAAGTGTGGGTGCCTTTAACACTTTTGAGCCAATTTTTCCACATATCTTTATTCTTCTAATGTACCTACAAAAGCATAAAAACACGTGATAGACACAAAATCGAATACTAACTCATTAGAAATTAAGGTGCAAATTAGACACTAAAATGTGCCTATCAAATACCCCCAAACTTACTATTTTGCTAGTCCTCGAGCAAACTACTCTAAAAATAAAGTAAAAATCCTAACTCACTTTCGCAGGAATCGCGACTACATTTAGCATATGCAGTAAGCCGTTAAACCCCTAGGTGTCCCTAGTGGACGAGTTTTGTCTCGTGAGGGTTTACAAGAGGTATACCCACAAAACCTGGATCTAGATCTTAGCAACACGTGAACAATTAAGGATAGACACTAAACAAGCTAGTTAGTTGGCTACTTAATTATTCGTCTATAGGGACCATTACCCTTTATGGACCCAATCACTGTACACGAGTGTTAACTCAAGCATACTAAAATTCATATCTAAGACAACAGAGTTCTACTCAGACAGTTATCTAACCACCCATCACATGAAAAGACTTAGAAGATGAACGTAGACTGTAGAAAGTCGCAAATGTTGACTGAGGCGAACGATGTGTCCCATATCTGTCTGAAGGTCAGTACCGAGATGAAACCTAGTGTGTCGAGATACTCCCCATTTATTTTCAATGGTTACTACTAACTAAAATATTTACAAGTTCCCATGGATCCTGCGTTCCACGCTTGCTTAGGCGACGGAGACAGGGAGAACTTTAACATACCAAATACTATTTTTTTTCTCAATTTTTTTTTTAACTTTTTTCGATTTTTTTTTTTTTTTTCTGACACCTAATACATGTGTGTTCCCATGGATCCTGCATTCCACGCTTTCTTAGGCGACGGAGACAGGGGGACCACACACTACCGTATTATTCATGTGGGGCATGATCTCAACACACTAAATGTCATTCCAGTGCTAATTAACATGTCGATGCTAGGACCCACCAATACTCTCAGAGAAACACGAAATTGCAAATAATAAAACAGAACGTGATGTGGTGGTGACAGCTATCATGTTATTTCTAACACCTGAACTCTGTCTCCTTTATGAATAGACCT
Organism: Papaver californicum; assembly: GCA_023531435.1. Lineage (NCBI taxonomy): Eukaryota > Viridiplantae > Streptophyta > Magnoliopsida > Ranunculales > Papaveraceae > Papaver > Papaver californicum. Next base: position 6,248,906 of record JAJJMC010009994.1, on the reverse strand, counting down.
TCTAGCTGGGCACACCAATCCTTATAGCAAAATGGCTAAGTTTCCATCTACCTAGAGTGGTTAGTGTCACCCTGAATTGTTCACATGCTTCTAAATTCCAAATCTTATTAATCCTAAAAAGTCTCCCAATACCCCCAAACTTAAATTAAACAGTGTCCTCAATGTTTCTAAGTAAAGAACTGGACAAAAATAATAAAATGAGGGAAGATAGTACCGTGTTGCCTGAGCATGGGTTACCTCCCAAGAAGTGCTAAGTTTAAAGTCTCCAGCCAGACTAGAAAAGAATTAGTCACACCCTTAAATCATATAACAATAATCGGAACAACTGTGGGTCATCTGAATCAAATACTATGCCCCACAGTAGAAGTAAACTGCAGCAAGCTAAGAGGATAAACGATCTGAGTACACCTTGATCCCTATCTAGGTAAACCACATCGACCAGAGGATGGGTTTCTAGCAACTGAGGATCGGTAAATCTAGCTGGAGGATGATCTCGTAAAATTGCAGCGGTGCCTATGTCAGGTCCCAAGCTAGGGACCTTTCTACGAGTTAAAGGTACAACACATGGAATATGATAGTCACCCCCAAACTTAGAGTTTTCAGTGTCTCTAGATAGACTAATAACAATTTCCCTCATTTCCGGATCGTCAGATTCTCGAAAATAGTCAATTGCTTCTTCTAAATTACAATCCGGTGGTGCAAAGCCTAAAAAAGTACGCACCTCATCAATAACCCTATCATTATCGCCATTAAATCTGTAGTTGGTTAGGCATTTTTCTAATGGATCTTCTAATGGGTTGGGCCTAAGCTCCATCTCACTAGACGGTTTGGATTCCTCTTCTGATGGGCCTAACTCACTACTTATCAGGGTATCTGGTGGGTCATGCTTAAAGTCCAACTCATGAAAATCTAATCCAAAGTGGGCTCGACATTTCTCTAATGGGTCTTCTATCAAAGTGTTTGGTAATGTCTCTTGAACTAGGGTCTCTATCATGTTGACAGTTTCTAAGCTGGGGTCCTTCCTAGTAGGTGCTAACAACCTTGGATAAGGGGCTCTAGGCATAAATTCGGTGGCCCGAGGGGTTTCCTCAGGCTCATCAGAGACTTTATCAGTCTCTTCGGCTATTGGGTCAGGGTGAACTACAGTATGTCCACTATCAGGCCCAGTTACCCCGTTGTCCACCAATTTACCATTCCTGAGGGTCGTGACTGCATTCACGTGACTGGATGATTTCTCACCTGTCGCCATTTCATTGACGCCTCTTGGATTGGGTTGGGGCTCTAAACTACTAGCTTGATTCATTTCGACCAGTTCTAGCCTTCTATATAAGGATTCTAATGGGTTTGGATTTCTATTGCTCTCCCATTGCTGGGTTTTCTCGGCAATGTCACTCAGAAATTGCATCGCCTCAACAGGCGTCTTACTGTCGAGTTCTCCGATCGATAAGGACTCAACCAAGGTTACAGTCGCATAATCCAAACCCTCATAGAGAATCTGAACTAGACTTAACTCATCTAAACCGTGGTCTGGGCATTAGGACACTAAGTCGTTGAACCTTTCTACATAAACATACAGAGACTCTCCCTCTTGTTGAGAAAATGTGAAAATTTTCTGCCTAATTGAGGATATTCTGTTCTTAGGGAAGAATTTCTGAATAAAAGATGAAGTAAGTTGGGCATAAGTCTCAATCGACTGAGGGGCCAAGCTATACCACCATGACTTGGCTCTATCTCTTAGTGAAAAGGGAAATAGTCTAAGTTTAATAGACTCGTCATTCAAGTCTCTAATCCTGATTGTGCTACATATTTCCTCGAACTCCCTAACATGAAAATAGGGATTCTCGTTCTCTTTTCCTAAGAATAATGGAAGCATCTGGATGATTTTGGGTTTCAGTTCGTAGCTCGCTTCAGTAGCGGCTAACTTGATGCAAGATGGACGTAAGGTCCTGGTTGGATTCCACAAATCCTTCAGAGTTGTCATTGCTGACACGGTCTCGGGAGTGACTATTTCACTCTCAGTTGACTTCTCAAGGTTAAGGTGAACTACCATGCTTCCACTAATTAACCTACCTTGAGGGTCTCTATCCCAAGTTCGCCTTAAGGGCATTCTTGGCATGCAAAAATTAAATCCTAACAAGCAATTAATCAAACACAATCGTGCCCTGACTCAACCAAATCAAACCTAAATCTAGCAAACAACAAGCATGATGGCTCCACTTAGATTATTTCTAGACCAGCTTCTATTCTTTCAAAAAGGCAACTGGTTACAATTTTAGCGAACCTCTCCGAACAATCCGAGTTAAATCAAGTTGAAGAGAAACAGGAGAAGCTCGATGGAGCTTTGATACCCCTGTCTCTTTGGCAACGCTTCCCTGGGTTACAGGGCGGCTCTAATCAACTTTAATCTAATCTTCCTGCTTTTTGAGTTAGGCTAATAAGGTAACCAATACAGTCCTTCCAACCGATTTTCCTATAAGCTCGTTACCTTATCGGTCTCTTTCTAGTCAAGATTTTAAGCTTAGGTTCGTGTAGGTTTCGTTTTCCTAAGGCGGGCAAGAAGGAGACGGTGATGAAATCCGAAACCTTATCTTGTATGGCCAGGCCTTGCCCTTTACTATGAAGAAATTAAGTTCCGTATTCAGTCCTCAACATATATGCATACAAAAGCGTCCAGAAAACCCACTGACAGGAGATTCGTGGGTTGGTCGAAATTTACCTCCTGTACTAGACGGGCGATGAACCGTTGAAGTCGACTCGGGCCACTAATATCCTTTTCGATAGTGTGCGAACCCGAGGGGCCGAGACAATATCGTAATTGTCGTCCTTCCCTGCACACAGTTTGATATTTAAAACTACCCTTCCGTAGGGTTTAAAAATAATAAAAAGTCCAAAAATGTCCAAAAATGATGTCCAAAAATAAAAGGAAAATTACAGAAATAATAAAAATCCTAATACAATCTTCTAAACTAATTAAAACTAATTAAAATAAACTAAAAATCTAACTAAAAAAAAAAATAAAATCTTCGATCTTCTTTTTCGTTCTTTAAGCTTTTCCCTTTTAATTCCAAGCCTTTAGCTCTAATTCCAAAACTTTGGCTTACTTCCCTTTTCGATCAAAAATTCAACCTGTAGCAAAAAGAGAAATACCAAAAGAAACGTAAAATAGAACAAAGTAAAATAATAAAACTAAAAATAAAAACCTAAAAATAAATCTAAAACCCTAAACCTAAAAACAAGTCCGCGTCGGCGGCGCCAAAAATTGATGTCATAAAATATAGTGGTAAAAAGAGGTTCGATTCTCGAACTTGTGAAGGTAATGATTTTAGAAAATAATGATTTAAATTAACTCTAGAAAATTCCAGGAGTATGAAAAAGACTAAATAACCTAAAGATGATTTTTGAATAATTTTAAAAGGACCAGGAATCAGGAATCAGGTAATTCTAACAACCTGTGTGAGATTGGTGTGATTCATGACTGGGTTAATAATGAATAAGGTGAAGAAACTATGGACCATAGCTATCATCTGGTTGTGAGTGGTTTACCAGAAGAATTTACTGGTATAGCCGTAGGGCTAGGAGCTTTCTCAAAGCCTATGGAGAAAAGGGCATTTTTGATTTCAGATGGGGTTACCTCTTCTTTGAGCAGAACACGCTGCCTGGGAGTTAATCTAGAAGTGATTTCCGTAAAAAGATTTTCATATATATTTGTGCTAGCTACTGCGTATTGGTCCGAGTAGTGATCTAGGAGGAATTATATTATTTCGGCTTTATTGTTGATCCAGTTGTTTTGTGCATCTTGCAATAGTGCAATATTATTGTATCCTCGGTGGATGGTAGCTTTGGTTTGGAAGAATGTAGTGTTGTTGTCGCCTGATCAGAGCCATTATATCCTGGATCTTTATTTCCAGTAGGTTGCATGGCATTGGAGAAGGGTTATCTGCTGATTTAGAAGCTGCTTTCCGGCCAAAGCCAATTTTAATGCTCGATTCCTAAATGATTTTCACATTAGTGTTGCGCGAATTTTATATATGCTTCTGGGTTTTTGATTAATGTATATAGGGAGGTGTCCAAAAGTGCGTTTATTCAATTCGGTTAGCGTTTGTATACTGACGATGAGTTTGAGCTGTAGATCCAGGGAAGGTTCCAAGGCATTTTGCTAGGTCCATGTCGTGTGTACCACCTGCTTGAGTTGTAGGTGATCAGTAAGCTAAAGATATTCAAATTCATAGTTTTTTATTCCCTTCCAATCGATTGCTTTTGTTTGTAGTAAGATTGGGTAGTGATCATGCGCCAGTATTTTATGGCTAAGGCTCTATCCAGACGTTTTAAAACGTTATCTTGGCCTGGCTGGTTGTTTGTCCATGTGTATGGGTCCTTCTGGAATCCCAAATCAATAAATCCATTTGATCAATCATTGAAAGGAAATGTTAAGATTGTGCATAGGTTAGTTGCCTTCCTTTTTTTTTCTTTTTTGGATTGATCTATGATATCGTTGAAGTCACCGAGCAGCATCCATGGAGTAGTTGTAGTGATATTGCGAAAGATTGTTGGGAAGTCGTTCCAGAGGTTTTTTCTCGTATTTGGGTGTGGGGACCATAGATGCTGGAGCATAACCAGGGATAGCCTAGAGGAGGTGGAGTAACAATTGCATGAATATAGCTTCGGGAATGGAGCAGAATCTTAAGGTTGACGTTGTTAGTCATCATGAGACATAATCCTCCCCAACGCTCAATCTTAGGAACCGTGAAATGATTGGGGTAATTTAAAGATTGAATTAAGCTTCTCATATAATTTTTATTGGCCATGGTTTTCGATAAGAAAAAAATAGTAGGTTTATGGAGAGAAGTCGGTCCTTTTAGATGTTGGACGGTCATAGCCTGGTTAATTCCTTGGTAATTCCATGCTAGGATATTCATGGTTTGCGAGAAGGAGGTAGGGAATTTAGGTGGGTTATGATCGGCTTGGATATTCATAGTTTGAGAGAAGGAGGTAGGGAATTTAGGTGGGTTATGATCGTAATTTTGTTGGGTGAGGCCCAAGAGATTGAGGGAATGAGAGGTAGGCTAGTCACTAATGAATGGGCCTAAAGTTTGGGCTTAATGGGAATAACTGGAACGAGTAATTGTGTGGTGACAAAGTGAAAGGCTGGGAAGAAATACCAAATCTGACAGGCCAACCTTAAAGAATGCGAATGAATGCTGGAATGGTCTGCACAGAAATCCTTCTAAATAAAATAAATAATGAAATGAAGCAGTCAGCAGAGAAGAGAGAGTGGCAAAACCAGGTTAGTTGAGAGTGAAAAAAAAACAACTAAAGATTAATAAAAAGAAGGTTGAATAACACAAGTTGTGAAAGAAAACAAGAGTTGAACAATGAGAGAGTTCTAAATCAAAGCAGAATGAAGAAAATTAGGACACCAAGCTGAAAACTTAAAGCAACAGGTCAGATGAAACAAATCAAACGAATAAAACAGAAAGATTAGAACAGAAGAAGGGAATTTTGTGAGGAAATTGGACTGGGAAATAGGCTAGGATAAGGGTGAGCTGGTAATATTAGAGGGAGTCTGACTCAAAGGTATAACAAGTGACCGGATGTTTGAAGTAGGATTTAGCAGAAAAATAATAGAAGTTAATCAGCAAAAGCAAGAAGAAATAACAGTCAAAGATAGTACAAGAGCAAAACACAGAACAAGAAGTCCACCAATAAGCTAGCAGAAATAAGAATTAGTTTAGTGAGTTAGCAGTAAGGGAAAAACAAACACACTAATAATATTAATACTGATATATAGATCAAGATCAGGAAACACACAACCTAATACAATCTATCTATGTAGGCAGAATAATGTTAGGCTAGAAATACAAAGACCACAGACCATACAAAAGGTAATACACACAAAGTACTAACAACTATTAAATTATTAATACTAATACAAACTAAGACTAGGTATAACTAACTAATAGAGACAAGATAAAAGTAGGCAAACAACTATTCTAAAGCAGAGATACAAAATACAAGATGTGAATATAGGTAATAGAAAACATTCCATCGTCCCATAAGATTTGCCACTATCAGCATCTTTTGAGTGTAGTCAAAAGAAGTAATTCTTATAGGATGCAGCAATTTAGTCATGGTTGATAGGGTTAGTCTCTGTGGTTGGTTGATACAACTCTTGCTTTTGCTGAATGGATAAAGTCTCTCTTCCTCTTTGGTGATTCAAAATTCATGACCCATGGCTCATAGTCTTCAGTGGTAACTCCTCTAAAATTTCTTGGTGAGATGAGGGTCCTGCTTCAGAGTTAAGCAGGAACATCTGTTGCTCTGGATTGGGTCTCTTGATACCTTGTCTACCTAAGGCACTAGTTGGGTTAGAGGTTGCTGAGTCGGAAACGAAGTCAGCTTTAGTGTCAGACTCAAAAACAATAAATTTGACCGGGTTTTTGATGCGCATCAGGGATATGAATTTGATCAAGAAATTCTCAATCTGAATTTGATCTGTCTGAGTCCAAGGATATGTCTGGTTCTTCAAAGTTGACATGGTTGTTGCAGATTGATCCTCATCATCTGTGTAGGAAATAAATGAGTGGTCTTGGCTTGAAGATGCTGGGGACAATATGGTATCAAGGATGCTGGTTGAAGTTGTCCAATCACTGTCAGATTCTTCATCCTATAAGTTGAAGTTGTGCTTTTGATGAAAGATGTCTTCTATAGGATGCTGGTTGGCATAATGTGCAGGTGGTGATGGTTCTGGAGTTATAAGTCTTGGATGGCGGAGAAGGAACATGTCCAAGCAGTCTGTAGTTAAGAGGCCAAGCCTACGGAAATAATTGCAAAAAATCCTTGGGAGTTCATGAAATCCAAACGCTATCCAATTAACTCCATAACTGTTATTAGGAACATGGGTTCCAAACTTTATAGGTTGTAGTAAATCCACTCTAACTCTAACTTGCATTGATTTAAAAACACTGTAAGATTGGATAGGATCATTAAAAGCAATAATCTCTCCAAGTTCAGAAGTATTGTCTAAGATATTCACTAATTCAACCTTCTCTGGATAAAGATTATGCAATGTAACCTCAAAATCTGTTGTAGTAATACAAAGATGATATGGCCTTATTGAAGAATTCCACAATTGTATCCTAAAAATGTCCCCAAAAATGATTCTAGTTTCTTGCTTGATTACCCTAAATATTTCATGACGAAATTTGAATTTTAATGAGATAGAATAACCTGTCAAACTTAGAGACAAACAACAAACCATTGATACCCCATCTGGAAATCAGACATTCCTAAGGAAGTAGGAATTCTTTTCCATTCTGGTAAGGAAGCCACCATCCCATTGCCTAACTCGGTTGAAATTGTTTATGGGTGGGGTTCTGAATTGATTAAAATAGACATCTCTAGTCCATAAGCTGGACATAGTGATACAAATAAAATTACAGGGAATTGAATTGAACTTGAAGATGAGTTTATGTGAAGTAGGATAAAGCAGGAGAATATAATCAGAAGATAGGGGTGAATAATTCTGAGGGATTGAGGCCAATTTATAGTATATTTATTCAAATATAAAATAGGCTTGAAGAACATCATGATTATAGGCAAACTAGAGGAACAATATTGCACAATCAACAGAAAAAATGGAGATGTACTTAGGTTACGTGAATTGAATTAGGATTATGGTTGAAAAAGCAGTGGTTGTACAGGTGGTTTCATAACATTAAGACATCAATGTAACTGAAGTTCCAAGACAGAAAAAACCTTATGGTTTCCCAATAAAGTGATGATGTAAAATTATCTTTAACCATGAACAGTACTTATCTTGAGAATAGAATAAAGTAAGCGGCTGCAGCTGAAGACCAAAAGGGAAAGAAGCATCCTTATTAGCCAAATCAATGAGAATAGAGGAGAAGAGACATCTTTTGAAACCTTAAAAGCTAATTGGTCGAAACCCATATGAAGAAATCAGAGACTTTGCTGCTTGAAATCCAAAAATTCAACTTTAACACTCGTTTGCAAAAAGGGGATTTGAAAAACTGCATCATTGAGTTGAGCCCAAAACCACCATGACATCAGGATTACCTCTTATTAACACTCAATTACTTTGATAGGCAACATCTTTGTTATGGCCGGTGGAACGGAGATTTAGCTGTTGAAGATTGATTCAATCATAATCGGATTTTGTTTGAAATTAGGGTTTCAGGGGAAAAAACCCCCCCCAAAAAAACTGGTTCGTAGTGGGGAAGCGAAAGTTTAAGGCAATTGCGAAAATAATTTGTATTAAACCAATATGATTTGGCTGCCCCAATAAAAAACCAACTTTTTATTTCATTTATTAGGATGGGTGCCTCCCTCCTCTTTTTGTGTGTCATTATCCGTCTATTTTTCTCGCTCCAAATTATCCGATAGATTGCAAAAGACACCATAGCTCATAACTTCCTTCCTATGCCTCTAGCTTTTCTAAATTTCCAAGCTAACAGTTCATTCAAAAGATTATCAGCTACATCTATTTTGATTGAACCCATTGAGGATATAATCCCAAATTTTTCTTGTGAACTTGCAATGCAGCCAAAGATGACGAATACTTTTTCTTCTTTTTTGTACAAACAACATTGCTTTTCTAGTATATTGCAACCGCTACTGTCGATTCTCTTTGCTGATTTGGAACTGTTTTTTGAGAACCTTTAAAGTCAAATGGGTATTCTCAAACTCTTTGCAACAATTTTTTTTAGCTTGGCGTCAGGATAAGTAAATTTGAAGAGTTTTAGCTTATGTTATTTATTGGATACCATCGAAAAAATGAAATAAGACTTTATTGGGGGAAGGTTGAGGGACAATGAAGAATTTATTCAGGATTATATGGTCAAATTCCGATGTTTGTAGTAATTTTCCAAGGTTGCATATTTTTGGTTAATTAATCCTTGGATTTAAATTCCTGGGTCTAGAAAATAACTATAAAATGATATTGTTTTAATAATTAGAAATTTAAAACATGTAGTCATTATTACCTTTTTGGTTAATCTATCACGCTTAACACATCTTATGTATTCTTAATTTACCAAAAAGCCTTTGTATCAAAAATAGAAATACCAATTTCAAAATCCAGTTTGGAAACAATTTGAGAAGGTTTACGGGAAGAGATTCACCGGCAAAGTTATGGACTGATTGGATGAGAAGGTTATATCAACTATCCCGACTCAGGAGTTAACATTAACAACGTTAGCGCAAGTTAAGAGCAAGTTCCTAAAACCCCAAATCAGGAAGTACTATAGATATGTTGGTTTTATTACGGTTCCTCGGTGTCATGAAAACATATATATGGAACATACTTGGAAGGGAATTTTCTACATTTATATAATTGTGAGTACTAAAAATATATTTCAACACGTGGTAGACTTGTACATGACCCACTGGAGGGAGTTTTATTGCAACTGATGAGTGGGCACAGAATCTATGTTCCTGCTATACACCCGTAATGCCATCAACAGCAGTCAGTATTCACAAATGGGCTATTCCTTGCATTATGAGCTCTTCGTAAAAGTCGCAGCAGCAGAAACTGGGAGCCCAAGGTTACAACTTCATGAGCTACATCGATGTGCGGATTTCAGTAAAGCGGCAGTTCAATAAGTCACTAGAGGGACAGTGCAGCTAAGGTCGCAGATTAAAGCAAGCCCAGGGAAGGAGCCAAGCCACCTATTATAGGTTTACGAGCAATATGGATAGAGACGTAACTCAAAGCTCACCACAAGAGAATCATAAAGAAAGACATGCGGTTGCGAGTGTCACCACTTCAAGTTACAGAACAACTGACCAGAGCAACCCAAAATTCTGTTGAAGGCATTATGAGCTAATTGTTGTGGGAGTCACTAAGAGCCAAGTCCAAGGTTAAGGCCACATATGGGTTAAAGTGAGTTTTGTGAGGTGTTGAAACACAGAGAGACTCAAACAAGGAATGGGAACAGAGTTTGAACCGAGAAAATGATTTTAGGTTAACTGCCATGAATTGATCATGATAATCATGGAAGAGATGATTGTGACGATTGAGCTTGATTAAATGGCTCAGTGGGTTCATGGAGACGAAATAAAGCTTGGGTCATAGTCTGAGTTCCAAAAGATGAATGATGTTTCTCAAAGAGAAGAAGATGGCTGATTCCATTAATGGAACTTGAGGAGATGGTGAGCTGAGAGTTTGTGATAGTCTGTGATGAGTTGCCGCTGCAGCTGGTGATGTTTGAGTTCGAAGTTGAGATTGAGTTTGATGGATGAGTTGATGGTGCTGATACTCGAGTCTTGATGGCGCTGTTTAAGTGTGGAGTTAATTCATGACAGGGAAGAGAAGTCGAATGGGTTTCTGAGTTTGACTGAAACTGCAGAGACGTGATACTGTGGTTGTTGTTGAGATGGATGATTTGCAGTAGAGTCAGAGCTGAAGTTAGAGGTTAATGACGACAATGGTTGTTGATGTTGGAGAATGTTTTAGCGAGAAACAAGGAATGAAGGGAGGCTCACGCAGGAAGGCAGAGTTCAAAACAAGACGCATCTCATCTTACCTCCGCTTCCCGCAGCTCAACTTATGTCCACATCGCAGCACCTTTGAGGATGTTGATGATCCGTTGCTCAAGTAAGGACGCTCAAGCTCCTCAACTTGACCCGCTGCCTGCAGTTCATCTCATCCGCACCCGCAGCTCAGCTCCAAGAACAAATGGTGCCTGTTAGTCTAAGCTTGATGTCATCATTTGAGCGAGTGTTCAAGATCAGCGAAAGTCAAATCATGCTGAGAACATGCTCGTAGAGTGTGGTGGCAACATCATACCCGCACCACAGTCCCGCACCACCAACATCATGCACGCACCACAGTCCTGCACCACCAACATCATGCCCCCACCATCATGCGCGCACCATTTTATCCCGCATCAAAATTAGATTAAGATCATTCAAGGATAAGATCAACATTGACACATGACAAATCACTATTGACACATGGTAGATCACTATCGACACGTGGCGGACCTCTATCGACACGTGGCAAAAATTGATGTTGAAACAGATAGCTTAGTAATGCTTTGAGGATAAGGATAAAGGGGCTTTTTTGTAAAGACCATTTTTATCACCCCTTTATAAACAAAAACAAATGTATTAGAGAAGGGGAGGCTGGGCTGGTGTTTCTTCCCCAAAACAGAAACTCTTGAATCTTCTGTAACCTAACAACTTCAAGAACAATCAACTTTCATTACCCGTGGACGTATGTAGATCTCCGACGAACCACGTTATATAAATATGTCAATCTCATATTTTATTTGCTATATTGTGATTTCATCATAATTGTTTTTTTCTATACATCTGAACGATTGGTTGTGTTATCATGAAAATGGTAACCACAATTATCATGTAATTCAATATTGACATGGTAGTAATACAACAAAAAATCTATAACATAGGAAATCTTTGGAGATAATAACCTTGATGTTGGCCCTAAGCATATATAATCCATAGAAATTCATGAAACTTTCTTTATATATATATATAGAGGATCACTTCCAATTACCACAAAACTAACTTAATTATTTCGTACGGATAAATGAAGGTTAGACAAGTATTATCAACACAAGGTGTTTGAGGAAAGGTCTGAATGAGTATTATTAGGTTAAACCTAGATTTATCCACGAAGTACATAAAATGCACTGGAGTGCATAATATATATTATGACTAAAAAATAGTTTTTGTCCAGGTTATACCGGAGTGCATAATACATATTCTTATAGGAAATTAGGTATTACCCGAGTCTACGATCCGGGAATTGAGCTTGTAGTTTAGTCGTGGCCTACATCCCGTTATTTGTTCTGGTCAAATTAGTTGGGGTATACGTCCCTGAACGTGGATTAGAAAATGATGGGATTTTAATTATGACGCAAGTGCACAACTATCGATAAGATAATATATACATACGGGTTCGTCTATAGAGATTTTTAAAATTACAAAACCTAATTTTTAATTAATTAAAGTGCTAAACACAATTTGATTGAGTTGGTGATTATTGTAAAACTTGATTTTAAAATAAAAAAAATAAGGATGCTTTGGATTTAGATATGAGGAGAGTTCTAGGATGTCTGGATTCCACTATATTATGTATACGTAAGTATCAAAACGCTTCAAAAGTTCTCCAAAATGTCTGGAAACGATTTAGGGAAAAAATAACGTTTCGGAAAATAAATCTTTTTAAACCAATGACAATATTTAAATAATTGATAATTTTCTTCACTAGGTTTGCTTGTAAAAATAATGCTATATGACAAACTCAAGCTTAAGGACATATGAAGTTAATTATGATCAGTTTTAAACAAGAATAAAAGGATCATGGAGAAATAATTTAGAAAATTAATTAAGCTACTTTAGCATGCATAATATAGCTTCCTCCCTAATCCTATATGAGCTATTTAGCTACTCATGGCAAGAAGAACACAAGAAAATTGAAGTAACATATAGATTTATTGATATAAAAGAACTTACAATTTTCTTTGTTTCTTTAATGATTAAACGACACACCACAAAAGCATTAGAAGAAGATCAACTTATGGGCGCAATTGAATAAAAATGTTCTCTGGTGCAGCTAGAAAAGGACGATCTTTTCTATATTAAACTCAGAAACTGTTGCATGCACTATTCATGCAACTGTTAGGTATTGATATGAAACAATAGACAACAATATTTGCGACTGTTTCTAATAGTGCTTTGTTCTTCTTCTTCCTTCTTCTCGGACTGAAAACCCTATATATTTCTAAAATTTGTTTCTCTCGATTATGTGCTCCTTTATACCTCCCATATGTTCCCCTTGTCTCTCTATTTATACTACCACCCCCCTTAACTCTCATATCTTTGAAAATATCTTGTATTGAATGGTCTCAGTCTCGGCAGATCGAGAAATTTATCATCGAATATTTTTCTTTCTTTCCAATCTTGTCGGCATATGTTGATGTCTTATTCTGTTCTTATATTAAGACACGAGATAAGATGATGTTTCCTTGCCTAAACTCGAGAATAGAATCTCACAAAATATATCTTTTGATACACGGCAAACTATTATTGTTCGAGAATTTTCTTCTTGTACAACTCTTTGCTTAATAAGGCGAGATTTTATTCTTGCCTAAAACTCTTCAAATATTTCCAAAAAAGTATCTTAGCCAATTCAAAACTTCACGCAGTTACAATAAAAGTTCTCGCCAATTTGAATTTGAATTTAAAGAAGGTGGGTGTCTTTATCAATTCAATGGTTGCATTTCACGAAAATCCTGGGTGCCTTTATCATATTTTAGCCAACATTTCCACAGTTTTCAATTCTCCAAAAATACCTACAAAAGAACAATATTAGTACAAAAAATTTGGAATTAATAATATAAATATAAGATTAAATCAGACACAAAATGTGTCTATCAAATACCCCCAAACTTATACGTTGCTAGTCCTCGAGAAAATCTAATCTAGAAATAAAAATCTTAACTCATTTTCGCAGGAATCACGACTACATTTAGTATGTGTAATAAGCCTTTAAACCCGTAAGTGGCCTTAGTGGACGAGTTTTGTCTCGTGAGGGTTTACAAGAGGTATACTCACAAAACCTTTAATTCCAACTTCTAATGTCACAAGTATCCGAAGAGCTAAGAGGACATAAAGTTTCTCCTTCCAATGACAAGAAATTAGAAGTGCCATAGAAAAATACAAACTAATATGCTTAATTTATGAGAGAGAGAGATTGTGACGAGTTGAACCAGTGCCAAAGGTGTCTTTTGCCAAACTTAAATTTTGGAAATTTTGGTACAAGAAGTTGGAAATTTTGGTACTAATTTTTTTTTAAAAAAAAATTCTCCCTTACCCCCAAACTTATATTGAACATAGTCCTCGATGTTCCAAAAAAATTTATATGAATGCATGAACAAGGAGAAATACCTATCAAAGTAAAATAGATAGGGAAAGATGTTACCAGCACCGTGTACCAAAAGCATATGGGTTTCCTCCCATAGAGCGCTAAGTTTAATGTCTTCAGCCAGACAAAATGTACCTGCAGAAAATTATTCTTGGTAAATGGAATCCTCTAAATTTATATTTTTCACTTCAGGGTTGGTCAAATCAATAAATGGTTTCAACCGTTGACCATTGACTTTTAAAGTCTCTCTAGTATCATGGTTTATAATCCCAGTAGCATCATGCGGATACACGGTCTTGATATTGAATGGTCCAGTCTAATGAGATCTAAGCTTACCAGGAAAAAGATCAAGACGAGAATTATACAAGAGAACTTTTTGGCCTGGGGTAAACGACTTTCGAAGAATCAATTTTTCATGAAAAACTTTGGTTTCCTCCTTGTAAATTTCCACACTTTGGTAAGAATCACTGCCAATTTCTTCCAACTCATTGATTTGTAGTCTGCGGTTGGCTCCAGCAGTGAACATGTCAAAGTTCAGTTGTTTGATTACGCAATAAGCACGGCGTTCTAACTCTACAAGCAAATGACGGGCTTTACCGAAGACAAGTCTATACGGAGACATCCCTAGGGGAGTCTTAAAAGCAGTTCGGTAAGCCCACAAAGCATCCAATAAACGTAAAGACCAATCTTTTCGGGATGGTTTTACGGTCTTTTCCAAGATTTGTTTTATTTTCCTATTAGACACTTCTACTTGGCCACAAGTCTGTGGGTGGTAAGGTGTAAAAACCTTATGGGTAATGGAATATTTCTTGGCGAGGGCCCCAAAAGATTGATTACAAAAATGGAAACCTCCATTACTAATAATTGCTCGAGGCATACCAAAATGAGAGAAAATGTTCTCTCTAACAAACTTGATCACAACGTGGCGATCATTTGTCTTGGTCGATATAGCTTCAACCTACTTGGACACATAGTCAACCACTAGCAGAATATAAAAGTTGCCAAAAGAATTACCAAAGGGGCCGATAAAATTAATACCCTATACATCAAATATTTCTATTATCAAGATAGGATTCACTAGTATCATATTACGGCGGGTCAACTTTCCTAATTTTTGACAACTTTCACAACTTTGACAGAATTTGTGGGAATCCTTAAATAAATATGGCCAATAGAAACCATATTTTGCAAGACCTTAGTACCTGTTTTCTTGGAACTAAAATGACCCCCACATGCTCCAAAGTGTCAGAAAGTGAGCACACTAGAGATTTCGTTGTCAGGAATACAATGACGGATGATCTGATTTGGAAAATATTTAAATAAGTACGGATCATCCCAGAAAAAATGTTTGGCCTCAGATAAGAAATTTACTATATCATGTTTAAACTAATGCTCAGGTATTTGACCAGTTACCAAATAATTAACAATGTCAGTAAACCAGGGTAATTGAGTGGCGAAAAACAATTGTGCATCAGGGAATTTTTCAAGGACTGGTTTCTCATCATCTCTAGACTCAAGAAGGATGCGATATAAATGGTCAGCTACTATATTTTCAGAACCCTTTTATCACGAATTTCTAGAGTAAATTCTTGTAATAGTAAAACCCATCTAATCATTCGAGGCTTCGAGTCCTTCTTAGAAAGAGGATACTTTAGGCAGCATGATCGGAATAAACTATGACCTTTGACCCAAAAAGGTATGATCTAAATTTTTTAAGAGAAAACAGGATGGATAGATGGGTTTTACTGTCATAATAAATCACAGAAGGTGCTTAATCATGTCGTTTTCCAAGGACAACACCAACCGCATAATCAGAAGCATCACTCGTGAGTTCACAAGGGATGTTCCAATCACGTGGTAGGATGATAGGGGCAAAAGTTAACAAAGATTTAAGCTTCTCGAAAGCTTCAACACAAGCTTCATCAAATACAAAGGCAGTATCTTTAGCAAGTAGGTTTGACAGAGGTAAAAAAATCTCGCTAAAGTCTTTGATGAAATGACAATAAAATCCAGCATGACCAAGGAAATATCTAACACCTGTTACATTTTTAGGTGGCCTTAACTTTGAAATTAGGTGAACCTTGGATCTATCAACTTCTATTCCCTTAGCGAACACCACATGTCCTAACATTATTCCAGATTTAACCATAAAATGAACTTTTCCAGTTAAGGACTAAGTTCTTTTCTTTACAACGTTCTAGAACTAGTGTAAGGTGGTGCAAGCATTCATTCGAAAGAAGAACCAAAAACTGAAAAACCATCCATGAAGACCTCGAGAAATCGCTCGACCATATCCGAGAAGATACTTAGCATACAACGTTGGCATGTTGCAGGTGCGTTGCATAACCCAAAAGGCATACGCCTGTAAGCAAAAGTACCAAATAGACATGTGAAGGTTGTTTTCTCCTGGTCTTCTGGAGCTATTGGAATTTGGTTATACCCATAGTATCCATCTAGAAAAAAGTAATGGCTATGATCGCCTAATCTTTCTAACATATGGTTGATGAATGGTGGAGGAAAATGGTTTTTCCTAGTGACTGAGTTCACCTTACGGAAGTCTATACAAACTCTCCACCCAGTAGTAACTCGGGTGGGGATCAATTCATTGTTCACATTCTCAACTACTGTAATCCCAAACTTCTTTGGGATAACCTGGACAGGGTTGACCCACTTACTATCAGAGATGGGGTATATGATACACGCATCTAACAACTTGAGGAGCTCTGTGCGGACAACATCATGTTTGGGGTTCAAACGTCTTTGTATTTTTCTTGAAGTTTTGGCACCTTTCTCTAGGTAGATTCGGTGCATATAGTCAGCAGGACTAATACCTTTCGAATCTGCTATGGTTCACCCAAGGGAAGTCTTGTGCTCCCGGAGAACACTAACTAGTTTACTTTCATGATAAGGCTCTAAGTCAGAGGCAATTATGCTGGAAGAGTATTCTCATTACCTAGAAACACATATTTCAAAGTATATGGTAACGACTTTAACTCAAGGGTGGGGGATTTAATTAAAGATGAGACATGCTTATCTGTATGGGTGAAGGAGGTTCAGGTTTATGTTGCCATTTTCCATAATCCATTACTGGTACGGAATCTCACAGCACATTAACTTCTTCAAAATGATCATCTTCATTGTAGTATGCTCCAAAATGGCTAAGCAGGCCTCTAAAGGATCACTAACACTATTGGTTTGAAAATTATTCTCAGCAAGAGAATCAATCATGTACACAGACTCATAGTGGTCATGGTCCGAAGGGGCTCAGAAGGATTTAAAAACATTACTGAGATTTTTTTATTTCAAAAAAAAAAACTCCACTTGACCACTTTGACAATTGATTATAGCATTAACAGTTGCTAAGAATGGTCGACCTAGGATGGGAATATTGATCTCTTGGTCTGAGATAGGTTGAGTTTCTAGAATAACAAAGTCAACTGGATATGAAGTTCTCTACCTAAACCAGAACGTATTAAATGATTCCATGTGGAATCTTGGTTAACCTATCGGCTAACTGAAGCGTAATCCTAGTAGGTTTCACACTATCCCCAATATCTAACAATACATTTTTTATTCATTGATTCCCTATAGTACAGGTAACAGTGGGACAACCAGGATATTTGAATTTGACCGAGTATTGTTGTGAAAGTATGGAAGTAACTTGTTGGGTCAAGAATGCCTTTTTACGCACACTCATGTCTTGTTTGACCGTACACATATTCTTTAGTAATTTGGCATAAATTGGCATATATTTAATTGCATCTAACAACGGAAGGTTGATCTTAACTTACTTAAAGATGTCTAGGATTTCAACATAAGTACTAGGTTTTTTCTTGGCAAGTCCATGGGGAAATGGTGCAGGTGGTGTAAACACTCTTCATGGACATTTTCCTCACTTGGACTCACACATATCTCAGGCCCATTAGTATCACTAGGATTTTCGTCAACCTCAGACTCTTTTTCATTTTGATTACTCCCCTTAGGTTGTTTTACTATGTTTTCTACTGTTGTACCACTCCAAAGGGTAATGACTGCTTGAACGTGCTCAGTAGAACTACCTGACCTATTTACCTGGTGAACTCTTTTTGGATTCAGAGTTGGTTGGCTAGAAAATTTCTCATTCTCCCTATCATTTAGCCTGTTTGAAATTTGACTAATTTGAGCCTCTAATTGCTAATAGCTTGAGTATTATTTTGTTGGTTACATTGACTAATCAAGACAAAGTTATCGAACCTTTGGATGCTTTAGACAACTTGATTGGCTAAGAGTTTTAGAGATTCTTCTAAAGTCATCAACTTTGTGTCAGCTAGGCTTGGTTCTTGGGCTTGATTTGAGTTCCTAGGAAAACCTGATGGTGGATTTCTGGATGGGCCACACTGATTGGTACCTTTAGAACACGAGAAAATTCGGGTTATGTCTCCAACCAGGGCTATAGGTATTAGAATATAGGTCAAACTTATGTCTACCCTCATATTTAGAATTCATACCGCCATGCAAGATACTAACCTGGTCACGGGTAGTTTCACTTGGGTAAAATTGAGGCTTATTGTTATAGCTCATAACTTGACTTGACCATTCTTGGCTCATAATCTCTAAGGCCTCTAGACGCCTAAGGATATTTGAACCATTATCAACTCAATTGACCCTATGGATAGGATTCCTGGTTACTTCTGATTCTCTCATAGAAGACCACTGCCTAGTTTTCTCATCTAACTCAATGAACTAGTCAAAACATTTATCAGGATCCTGATGGGTAAACTCTCTACCACTTATTGTTTCCACCTGCATACGGGTTTCACTATCTAGGACCTCATACAAGATTTGGGACATATGGACTTTTTCAAAACTGTGATGCGGACACTGGTATAACAACTAATTACACCTGTCTACATAATCGTGTAGGTTTTCACCTAGTTTTTGCTTAAAGGTTTGAATAGACTGACGAACAACAGCAGTCTTATGGTGTGGGTAGAATTTCTTAATAAAGACCTCTACAAGACCATCCCAAAGTGGCGATTGTTTTAGCGGGAATGAAATGATGCCACTCTTTGGTTTTCTCATCAATGGAAAAAAGAAACAAATGCAACCTAAATACAAATACCGAGATATTTGGATAACTCATGGTCTCACAAATCATTTCAAAGTCTCTAATATGAGTATATGGATTTTTATTGTCTAACCCCCTAAATGTACGAAGCATGTTAATTGTTCCAGGTTTGATATCAAATTTTACATTAGAAGCGGGTAAAACTACCACAAATTCACGTGCTACTCTATAAAGGTTCATACGGTCTCTTAGGGTTTTGGTTACCTGGTTTTCATCATAATTACTAGCAAAGAAGCACGCGCAGTGCGAGTGCCGTACCCTTTCAAAACCCGTAAAATATATCATTTAATAATTTTCCTTTTTAAGTTGAATAAGACGCTCTCCTACATACTGTTGAAGTTATTGTATATATATATCAATTCAAATACATTACAAATTGAGAATAAATGTGTAACTGGTAATTTATTAGTAAAGTGAAACTGCACAAAAATATGAATACATTACAATTTGTATTAGTGTTCTCACAATCTGATGAAGCTTGTTCCACTGAGTGTGAGATCTTCCATCCAATGTCTGATGTTGTTACTTTCTATTTGGTTTGTTACCTTCTGCAAGAAAACTGAATGATTTTTCAATAGATGTTCAGAGATATATGTTTACAACCCACTGAAAATGATATGAGGCCAATGGGCGCTGAAAGAGAGATAAGTATTGAAGATATAAACTCATATGATCAATTTTTCTATACGGGTACCAAATATCTCCATCGTATAAGCATCTAGCTTCCTAAGGTATACTACTACTATCCGCAAGTCCTCAAAACATGTAAGCATATATGAAACTGACCGGGCATTATGCATAGATGTAGTTACTACATATCGAGCAATGTCGGAAAGTTCATTCATATGCATCACTCAAATATATTATCAGTGCCAATTTGTTAGTGCGAGATGAACTGTTTGGATGGTAATTTGGAAGATATGATATAACTGTTAGATTTTTTTTACTGAACTACGACCTACATCTATGCAAAAACAGTATAAATAAGAAAATCATGCAGAGATAAATCACAGAAACCTAAAAACAGTTAAAATTTGAGCTTGTTATTGTTCGGTGTTGGAAAATTTATGAAGAAAAGAACAATGCTCTTTTCAAAATTCAATTTTAGAAGTCCACGTGTGTCAGTAGTAGTACACAAATCTCTATAAGTATTGCACATGTATGTTTAGTTTTCATCCTTTTACATTACCAAATATATGGAACATGTCAACTACATGTAACTTAATTAATGCCATCTGATTTACCAACCCATATCCTATAGTTCAGCTAATCCCTTTTTGGTATCAGTCTGTACTCTATTTTCCAAAATATGAACCAACTAAGCTAGATATCAAGTTAATAATAACATGGTATAAAGTGGTTGTATGCAGAGTAAACACATCAAATTCAAGTAATTCGGTAAGCCGAAATTCTCCACTTACAAACATTTTTATGCATTTATGCGGAGATGCATTTATGCGGAGAGTTGTGGCTAGAGTGCAGTAGTGCACAATTGTGCATAAAGAGTGAGTCATTTTGACAACCCCCATCAACAATATATTGTTTCATAGTAGTCACCATACAGAGATTCCATTAACCAAAATCAACAAAATATAAAATTCTGAATTGATTCACAGTACCTTGAACTCTTGAAAGATGGTAATGTTGTTAAGTAAAACCCTAAGTATGAGTATGAGTTAACAACAATCATCTTCTGATTAATGGTGTCACCCTTCCCTGCAAAACCACAAAGACAATGAGTATGAGTTAAACATAAACATAAACATAAACAACAACAACCGATAAAATATTGACATACTTCAATCAATCAAGGGGAAACCAATCAAAAAAAGAAATAAATTAAACCCTTTATAAAACTCCTATCTTATTCATCCAATACCTTCCCTACCTAAGAAACATTATAATTTACTAACCAATCTAATCAATTATAAATGCAAATTACTTACCTATAAGAAAGGGTGAAATCAAATTAATTCTTCCCATATGCAAATTATTAGCTGGGATTTCAATTTAGGATACAAAATTCAAGTGAGGGAAAACATATAAGAAGAAGAAGAAGAAGTCGAGTTAATGGAAGTGGTGATGATGAGAATTGATTCTGAAGTTCTTAATGAAGTCATAAGAGATTGGGGGTTGAGATGATTTCGATATTGTTAACGGAGTCAGAAGAGATTTGGGGTTTAAGGTGATGGGTTAGCTCGGCGGTGAAAATGAGAGATGATTTCCATATTAATACTGGAGTCGGAAGAGATTGGGGATTGGGATGATTTTGATGTTGTTAGGAGTCAGAAGAGATCGAAGGAGGTTTAGGGGGATGGGTTTTTTAGTTGTTGTAATAGGGTGAGGACGAATGGAAAATAATAAAAATACCGATGGGTATTTTAGTCAGTTTACTGTAAACTGATTAAATAGGACATTTACATTATTATAGTGAGATTACCACCCATTGCATAAAATAAGGATGAACCACCAACAAACGTGTAAGGAGTCGGATTGAAATAAAAAAGATCGTTTTCTTCAAGTCTATTTCCTACACGTTCCCAATGAGGCATACACGAGCAAAAATACTAGTGTTTGACAAGAAATGTGCACATGCAAATAATGTTGGGTTCACTATTTTAGGTAAGCTTGGTTTACCTTAGCATAATATACCTACGGTCAAATACTAGTCAAAGGTAAAAGGCTAAGGCTTGTGGTAGTTCGGTTGATAACACCCAGAGGGTTCAGCGTACTATCCCACGTGTTTTCCTAAAATCGGTGTCGGAAGATACAGAATGATGTGCACTTTATTTTATATATATATATATATATATATATAAATAAAATGAGAAACAAAATATACACAAACACACCAAAAAGGAAATAAAATCTAAAAATAGAAATTAATGAAATAAAACAATTTGGAATATACTAACCTTTATGGTAGGTAATTTTCCATAAAAAAATTGTAAAATATTATCTGCACAACAAATACGAGAAAATATCCAAATAAAATCTAAAAAGAAAATAAAAATAAAAATAAAATCCTAACTAATTAGCACAAAATTAAAAAGTTTAAAGATCACAATTCTATAAATCCCCGACAGCGGCGCCAAAAAATTGATGGGATTTTAGTTATGGCGCAAGTGCACAACTATTGATAAAATAGTATACAAATACGGATTCATCCACATATATTTTTAAAATTGCAAAACTTAATTTTTGATTAATTAAAGTGCTAAACACAATTTGGTTGCGTTGGTGATTATTGTAAAACTTAATTTTAAAGTAAAGAAATAAGGATGATTTAGATTTAAATATTAGGAGAGTTGTAGGATGTCAGGATTCCACTATATTATGTATACTTAAGTATCAAAACCTTTAAAAGTTTTCCAAAATGTCTCGAAACGATTTAGGTCAAAAATATCGTTTCGGAAATTAAATTGTTTTAAACCAATACAATTCTTTAAATAATTTATAAAATTTTTCATTAGGTTTGCTTGTAAAAATAATTTTATATGAAAAACCTCAAGCTTAAGGACATATGAAGTTAATTATCATCAAATTTAAACAAGAACAAAAGGGTCATGGAGAAATAATTTATAGAATTAATTAATATATTTTAGCATGCATAATATAACTTCCTCCCTAATCCTAGATGAGCTATTTAGCTACTTATGGCAAGAAGAACACAAGAAAATTGAAGAAACATATAGATTTGTTGATATAAAAGAGCTTACAATTTTCTTTGTTTCTTTAATGATTAACCGACACACCACAAAAACATTAGAATAAGAACAATTTATGGGCGCAGTTGAAGAAAACTATTATCTGGTGCATCAGGAAAAGGACGATCTTCTTTTGTATTAAACTCAGAAACTGTTGCATGCACTATTCATGGAACTGTTACGAAAGGTATTGATATGAAAGAATAGACAACAGTTTTAGCGATTGTTTCTGATAGTGTTTGTTCTTCTTCTTCCTTCTTCTCGGGCTGAAAACCCTAGAAATTTCTAAAACTTGTTTCTCTCGATTATGTGCTCCTTGATACCTCCCATATGTTCCCCTTGTCTCTCTATTTATATCACCACCCCCTTAACTCTTATATCTTCGAAATTATCTTGTATTGAATGGTCTCAATCTCGGCAGATTAAGAAATTTATCATCGAATATTTTTCTTTTTTTCAAATCTTCTCGGCATATCTTGTTGTCTCATTATGTTCCTATATTAAGACAGGGGATAAGATGATGTTTCCTTGTCTAAACTCGAGAATAGGATCTTACGAAATATATCTTTTGATTCACAACAAACCAAGAAGTTTTCTTTCCATTTTTTCCGTTGAACCATTATTGTTACAGAATTTTCTTCTTGTACAACTCTTTGCTTTATAAGGAGAGAGGTTATTCTTTCCTAAAAATCTTCAAATCTTTCCAAAAAAGTATCTTAGCCAATTCAAAACTTCACGTAGTTAAAATAGAAGTTCCCGCCAATTTCAATTTGAATTTAAATTTAAAAAATGTGGGTGCCTTTATCAATTCAATGGGTGCCTTTACCATATTTTATCCAATTTTTCAACCAATTTTAATTCTCCAAAAATACCTACAAAAAAACAATATTAGTACAAAATTGAGAATTAAAAATATAAATATGAGATCAAATCAGACACAAAATGTGTCTATCAGAACTCTCAATCTTTGTCCTCAATGTTTCAAACTGTGCAACCTAGAATGGCATGCAATATAAATAAAAATAAGAGAGATAAATTTAAATCAAAGAGAAGGGATTGGAACGTCTCACTTGATTGACGCAAGAAAAGTTGTATTCTCTGTAACACACATCAAACGATAGTAATAACAAAGAACATAAAAATAAACAAAAACAAAAAACCTAAAAGAAAATATAAACAAGAAAATAAGAATCTACTTATTGGATATGTACAAAAAGGATACCCATACACTAACAACCTGAAAATTTAGGGATCAACCTAAAATAAAATATATACAAATGACAGTTTCACACTTATATTATGGCAACACGGAGACACTGACTGTCAAAAACAAGGGATTACCCCAAAACCAAGTTTTTACTATACTTGGAAGTGCGTAAAGAATAAAATATGGGATAATATTGGGATTGGGGAAATATCAATTGGTTCGTCCATGGTGTCAGGAACATGCAAGTCCTCTGGGTATTTGGATGCAAAGTGATCCAACAAAACTTGAGAAGCACACAATTCTAACCCCAAATTAGGTAACTTTTGGAAGTCTAGGGGGTCTAGAAACAACCTCTAAGTCGGGTGAATGATCTTGTAAAATAGATTCATCTATGGAATTAGGAAAATCATCTACATAATCATCCACAGGGTCATCTATATATTCTGTATGGAACATAGAGTCACTACAAGACTGATCATCATCAGCAAATAATATATGGCATTCCAGAACTCTCAATCTTTGCTCGAAACTAAGCAGTCGGTGTTTATAATACTTCTCATATATTGTTAGAGGTGATTCTTTGCTTACCATAGGAGAATCAAGAACTTCCTTATGCCTTGACCAATTCATATATTTCCAAAGTGTCATCTTAGATGACGTCTCCTGAGAAGGAGTCATCATCCTCAGAAAAGTACCTGAAAAGAAATACTAAAACAAAAAACAAGTAAAAAGGAAAAAGAAATCCTAAAATAAATATTGTACAAAATAATAAATAAAAAACCTAAACTACGATTAGAAAATCAAAAATACTAATTACAATATTTCACAACCGCTCGCCGGCAGCGGCGCCAAAAATTGAGGGTTTTTAGTATCCACCACTGTTTCCATTTAATTACTTAAGTGAAACATAACTCCTGAATATTCATCTGTTGTTCGTTCTATCGACATCACCTATTATATGTATTAGAGTGGCAAATGTCGCTGAGGCGCCCTAAGCATGGCGCATCAAAAACTCTAAATCTCAGCATACACCATCAAATTGCGTTAGCGAGAGAATTATACGAAATTAATTATAGGTTCACGGATACTACCTGGCTATTCTAAGCATACCTCATCCAAGGATTTAACCCAAGCATGAAATATCGAATAAGTAGACAAATAAATTTGCAATCGTATTAATTATGCGCAAAGGTTACTGTATTGTACAGAACCGGTGAAGCAACAACTAATTTTATTATTAAATCAATAAAAAAAATCATGGAGCTAATCTATTCAAATCATAATAGTCTGTACCAAATAATCCAATTCAAAATAGTCTATTACTCAAAGTGGTTTCAAACATAAAACTCTAGATACAAATCAATTAGCAAGACATGGTAATGGGTTTCTCAAAACCCATAAAAAGAATTAACAAAAGTAGAGACTAGAGAGATTAGACCCTTTTTGTCTTGATCTGTAATTCCTGGCCGTCAACACCTCTTCCTGATGCTTTCTCCCCAAAATTCAATCTTCTCTCCGTTTCAGTCCCAGCACAAACACCACAGATGTTTTTATCCTCTTTCCCTTTCTTCCTGTCAGACTTCTTCTTTTTTTGTCTGACCTAACCTCTCTATGCCTCCAACCCTCTCTCTTCTTTCTCACTGTCCCTTCCACTTCCGCTCTCTCTCTCTTCTTTTCTATCAGTTCTTCTATGTCCTCTCTGCCAACCCTCTTCTCCCTCCAATATCTCTACGCCTCCCCCCCTCTTTCTCCAGTTTTTTTCTTTTCTTTTATAATTGATCATACCCCAAAAAGAATTTTAACCTATTCTCCCTACTTTCACTTCCATCACTCACATCACCTTTCACCTTTCTCACTTTGTTACTCTAGCGAGAAGCCCCGGAGTGGGCTTCCCCCATTCGGCAACTTCGTTCCGTGGATGCACTTCAATGGATCTAGGTGCGGCTCACTCAGTTAGTTGGGAGGGAGATAAGACATCCTGGCCGATTGAGACTCAGGCACTTTATGTGTATACGTGTACCTATCAACCTGCCTAGTCGTACTCCCTTTCGTGGTGAGCCTCTTCCTTTTTAATAGAATTAGTATGGCTATAGTATTAGTAATAATTCCATCTATGACACCCTTCTTTACACTTCTCACGCCTGCAGCCTAGCTAGTAGTTACGCCTCCTGCAGCCTACACAACCTCTTTCCCTCTGCTTCTTTTGTCTCTCCCTAACGTGTTATTTCACTTTCTCCTCTTTTTGTACACGACCAACACTAGCTGTACACTCCACCACATTATTATCTTTCGGTCCCCACCTTACTTCTTTCGATCAGACTAGCCCAGACTAGCCCCACTTTATCTCTATGCCGCGTGCACACTTCAGCAGGACCAAACACTTTTCTTCCCTGATTTGTGCGCATCAATTTTATAATTTGAGTTCCATGCAATGGTGAACCAACTTGAACCATTAAATGCTTGTGTTGCTAGTAATTTGGTCTAATTAATCATGTTTCATTGCAACTTCGGGTTTTATGTATACAACCTATAAAAACATAAAAAATAACAAAATTAGTGTAAAATCAACTACTAGCAAATACAAATTAGACGGTAAATATGTATAAATTATGTCCGTATCAGTGTCTTTATCATATTTTATCCAATTTTTCCATAATTTTTAATTCTCCAAAAATACCTACAACAAAACAATATTAGTACAAAAATTGAGAATTAACAATAAACATATGAGATCAAATCAGACATAAAATGTGTGTATCAGAAAATCTAAGGTCAAACGTAGTCCATATATTAAAGTTAGTCGTGATTAGGGAGTTGAGCCTATTATAAGTTAGCGGGGCTATGGCCCCGGTATTTTGTTGGTTTGGTCAAGTTGTAAGCTCTGGCCGTGGCCTCTTATAATAGTTTACATTAAATTTAGCCATTTTTAATTAAGAAAATAAGCTAGATTATAAACCTAATTATATTAGGAAACTTAGTCATGATAAACCTAAGGTTAGCCGTGTATAGGATTAATGTCTAGGTTATGGCTAGCTTTGGCCCGGGCCGCGACATAATCAATGTCGTCCAAATTAATAAAATCTGAGTCGCATAAAACGCAAATAAATAATGAACGCTCGGGTTTGTCCAAAGACAAACACTCGAATCTATGCTCGAAAATATATTTCTCTAAACTATCGATCTGTGTCGTAGGATGCTGAGGTATTATTCGGACCTATGTCCCGGGAGTTGAGCATATAGATTAGTCGGGCCTATGGCCCGATGTTTTGTTGGTCTAGTCAAATAAACTGGGGATTACGACCCCGACCCTGGATTAGAAATCTAAGGTCAAACGTAGCCCATATATTAAAATTAGTCGTGATTAGGTTAAAATCTAGGAATTTGATCCTATTACTCCCTCTGTCTAAGTTTTATAGGCACAAAAGATGAATCTCTTAGATTAAGAAAAATCATGGGATTTATAAAAATCTATCATTTTTTCAATATTACCCCTTACATTTTGATGAAAACTAGAAACATTAAATTAACTTTAGTACTACTATCATAAATAAGGGCATATATGGAAAAAATTATCTAAGAATTAAAACTATTCCTATATAGACGAACAACAAAAAATAAAACTATGCATATATAACTTGGACGAAGGGAGTATAAGTTAGCGGGGCCACATCGACCCGGCTAATCTATAGGCTCAACTTCCGAGCCATAGACCCGGGTAATTGATGTAATTTTGTATAGTGGTAAATAAAGAGGTTCGATTCTCGAACTTGTGAAGGTAATGATTTTAGAAAATATTGAATTTAATCTAAACTAATAAAAATAAGGAAAATAAACTAGAGAATATTTTTAGAAAATATGGAGAAAACTAGGAATCAGGGTTCAGTTATTTCTAACAATCTATGTGATTAATCATGTAATTCTTTTTAACAATTTAATTCAAGTTTGCCAAAAATATGTTTCCTAAAAGAATAATTGTAAATCCTAAGCATGAGACATCAAGAGTAATTAACTAAGCATGACCCATCAAAAGAGAACACAACTATTTAATAAAAACCATTTTTTTCTAATTTAAATCCATGCAAATAATAATAAAAGAATTATAAATAATTAATTAAAAATAGACTTACCACATAAAATTGAGAGAAAAACCTCCTCCATCATCCCAGTAAATAAACTTAGCCCATGGAGAAGAAAACTTTCTTAAAAGATCTTTTCATTGCTCAAAATATCAATTACAAGGTTGAATAATAGTGCAACAGCTGAACAGACGCGTTTATAAGTGTTACAGAACAAGGTTCAGCCGTTGCAAAAGGCTAAGGCAAAGAAAAGGAAGGAAGAAATTTGAAAGCTAAGGCAACGGAACAGCAACACTTAAAAGTGTTGCTGTGTCTTCTTCTTCGGCAGCGATGGGATGAAGAACACGGTCACCGGCGGTGACCGGTGCAGCAGCAGTTGGACGGATCGTGAGTATTCCGGCCACAATTCCGGCGACTCCGAAACTTCAATTCTAAGCTATTCTCCCTGTTCTTCTTGGCTTCTCTTGGTATATATAGGCTCTATGGATACTTGTGAGTCTTCTAAACCTAATAGAACTCCTTAAAACACTCCAAAATTCATCCAAATCCGAATCAAAGTATAATACCCTTTTTCCGGCGAAACTCGGATTTGGGGCTATTTTTCC
>JAJJMC010009994.1:6004548-6210292 GCA_023531435.1 Papaver californicum | reverse complement strand
ATTACTTTTATTCTTCATCATCAAAAGTTACAAGAAAATTGATATGCCATAAAATCATAATCATGCTAATCAAAGAATAACTGAACTAAAAATTTACACAAGTCTCATACCTAAAATCTTTTTCTGATCCTATACCTTATGTCCAATTTTCCTCTCAATTTTCCGGTCCCTTTTCTTGTTTATGAGTTTGGTATTTATAGCCAATTTGATGGGTCCCTCCAAATTACCTTTCCACATATTTATTCTTATCCATCCTTGGAGCGAAATGCAGTCTCGCAAAACTTATTTTTATTTTCCGCAAGACTTGATCATGCTTCCCGCAAATATTAGCATGTGTATTGCTTGTTTCCCTTAGTTTCTCACCTGTTATCCCGCAACTCCTCGCGGTCTTGTATTTAAGTTATTATTTTTTAACTTGGATGAACGTTGCGGTCCTATTAGAATCATAGCATGTCTGACACGTGACTCTTAAAAGTGATTTGTCATGCTTTAGTGCTTTTTGTTCTGCAACTTATAAAGTTGATACGTGTCTCTCATGCACCAATGCGCATTATTACTCTTTATTGTGCCAGGCTTTCCCGCAACCTGGGTGTCAGGCAGGCAGCAAGCTTATCTGTTTCGAGAAGTGTGTCTTGCTTTCCCGCAACCCACGTGTTGATCATGCATCAACGCTATCAGGTTCAAATCTTATCGAATTTTCAGATGTCAGTTCAGTACTTCTTCAAAAGGTTTTGTTTCAGTGTTTCTCGTAACTCGTTACTTCTTTAATAGTTTTTGGACACGTGTAGCTTGGAATTTATTCCCTCATAGTAGTTTTGCAGCTTTCCTTTCTACTTCAGAATGCCCAAAATTTAACATAATTTTGGATAATCCGAGAAAAGATTATCAATAAGGTAACCCCCTCAATCATCTGAAAACCTGAATGGATACCCTAGATCCACGATCTAACCTCAACATCCTTTCTTAGCACTAGAACAAAAAACCTACCAGTTCTCTGGTCCCATAACTAGAAAAATCCCTTCTAGAATTAGAAACATTCTAATTTTTGTTCCTACCACGTTAAGTCAAATGACTAACCTTACCCATACCATGTACCAGCTGCTTTAACAAAACTGTACCTTGTTAGTCGTGCACATGAAAATGTAGATCTTTACAAGATCTCTGGTACAGTAAAATGGAATAGGATTTTTTCTCCTATGATTTTGATAGAGTATAAAAACTAAAATGAATGAAAGAAACGAAGGACATTCAATTGTCTGCCTATGGGCCGTTGAGAATCTGTTCAATAGAGAAAATTCATCAACTAATTGGTTTTTTTTTTTTAGAAAACGAGGACGAACCTCAAACCATATATTGATGGAAATGATTTCCCGAAAGTTGAAAATTGTTGATTGTTATAAGATTAATACAGTTCTTGATATACAGATTTTGCAGAATATTCTCAAGATTTTTCCTTTCCAACTATCTTCAATAACATTTGGTTACAATGTTTTAAAATATCAGCTGCTTTTTTTATCTTATATCTAGAAGTTAAAATAAAAGCATTTACTGCAAAATTAATATATATATTGTTTGATTTTTCTGGTTTTCAGTAATTTGGTATCTCTTAATCCTTGCTTCAGCATATCTTCCATCACCAGCTGAAGTGTTTGGATAGAATCACTTTGGAATATGAATTTATGTCCCATTTTTTCAGTTGCCCACCGGAAGGCAGCCTCAGCTCCTTTTTGCTCTAATTATTCTCTAGTATTGCAGTCTGCGTAGGTACCTCTGTGTCACAAGGGTGCACCAAATGGCTCACCACATGGCTAACTCACCCTTGTGCACCACCTTGGCTAGCCCCTTTGGCTAAATGGCTAGCCTCCCATTCTAGAATCTTCTCTATTTTGTCATTTTCTTAGAACATTCTAGAATAGTGTAGATATTTGTGGATAAGATTGGAATAATCTAGAAGTAGATCCTAGCCATACACTTGTATAGATCTTAGATAAGTTTATAGAACATTCTTGGCTTCCAACTAGTATAAATAGGGATGCCATTCTCATTTGTAATCATCCAATAATCCAACAATCCAACAACTCAAGTAAGAGAGCAATACACATTTAATTCTCTCATTCAATCATTCTCTCTTGTTCTTGTGTATTCTTGAGCGTTCTTGAGTTTCTTGTGAGTTTTGATCTTGAGTAGTTACACAAAGTTGTGTTAAACTTTGTTTGGGAGGCTGACTTGTCTAGTAACGGAATTCTAGACAAGTGCCGCACGGAGTAAAGTCGAGGCGAAGGACTGACCCCGTGACAACTGGTGTCAGAGCTACGTTCACACTACTCTTGGTAAGATCTCTCACTATGTCTTCAAATGATGCAAATGTTGTTATCACTAAAAATAATGAAAAGGTTGAGAAGACAAAGAAACAACAACGGGATAAGTCAGTGGGCCCCCGTTTAGAATCTCGTGTTGGATCACTGGAAGAAAAGATAGAAAAGTTGAACCTGGATTTAGGGGAATCCATGGAGCAACAATACGATTTGGATAAATCGATGGAGGTCTCTTTTGAGACGTATCGGAACGAGATGGGTTCACATAAGCATGAGGTAAATGCTCATGTGAGGATGCTGCAAGCTCAAATCGATGAGCTAAAGAACCTAATCCGAGGAAATACGGTTCGTGGACCATCTAGAGTGAGGGTGCCAGAACCAAAGGAGTACTCCGGCGCAAGGGATGCTAAGGAGTTGGAAAACTTTCTATGGAACATGGAAAGATACTTCAGGGCCACGGGCCTTGATGACGAGCAAGAACGGGTCGACACAGCGACCATGTACCTGATAGAAGATGGATTATTGTGGTGGAGAAGAAAATATGCAGAAATCGAGAGAGGAGTCTGCACCATCACTACTTGGGCGGAGTTCAAAAGGGAGATCAAAGCCATGTTCTATCGGAGAACGTTGAGCACAAAGCTCGGGAAAAACTTCACAATTTGAAGTATTCAGGTACCATTTCCGAATATGTCAAACAATTTAATTCCCTCATGTTAGACATATTAACAATGGCAGACGAGGAACGCTTCTACCACTTCAATCATGGCCTACCTCGTTGGGCTTCTATGGAACTTCAACGAAGAGGTATTACCGACCTGTCCACCGCATTAAGCACTGTCGAGAAACTTGATGACTTTTCTAGCAAATCTGATCAACTTGCCAAGAACAAGCCATCCAAGCCATTACCACAAGGAACGGGTGGGGGAGACAGGTACTACCGCGATAACCCATAACCTAGCCGCGAAGGGTCCAAGCCAAACAACGGGTGGAAAGGAAGGCAAGATAGCCGTGTGAAGAAATGCTTCATTTGCCAAGGTGACCATCTTTCCCACAGTTGTCCCAAAAAGAACTTGCTCAACTCTTGGATTGTGGAGCATGAAGAGAGAAATGAAGACTCGTACCTGGGAGCCGTTCGGTTGAGCGCAATCAAGAGCCAGCCCAAGGAAAAACGTCCAGCACCAAAGGAGAACAAAGGACTTATGTATGTGGACATAAGTCTAAACGAGCAGAAGACCAAGGCAATGGTCGATTCTGGTGCGACACACAACTTCATCTCTAAAGGAGAAGCCGATAGATTGAAGTTGAAGGTTGAAGCTGATTCAAGCACCATCAAGGAGGTAAATTCAGAAGCCATACCTGTTCACAGAGCGGCCAAGGGGGTCAAAATGAAGGTTGGCGCGTGGAAGGAAATTACCGACTTTATAGTGGTAAAGATGGACGATTTCAAAGTTATTCTCGGAATGGACTTCTTGGATCGTGCCAAAGTTGCTGTGGTGCCTTGCCTCGGCGTAGTCAGCATCAGTGACGAGAAGTCTCCATGTGTGATTCCAGCCACCCGGACCAAGGAGACTTGCTCGAGTGCACTGTCGGCTCTACAACTAAAGAGGGGTGTTCAGAAGGGAGAACCCACCTTTGTAGCAGCCATCATTGAGGAAAGCGAAGAACTGGTCGAGGTCGTTCCATTGGAGGTGCAAAAGGCTTTGCAGGAGTACCTGGACGTGATGCCAGCCGAGTTGCCCAAGCAACTACCACCTAAGAGGGAGGTGGATCATCAGATCGAGCTAGAACCTGGAACAAAGCCGCCCGCCATGGCCCCATATCGTATGGCCCCGCCAGAATTGGAGGAGTTGAGGAAGCAACTCAAGGAATTGTTGGATGCCGGCTACATCCAACCTTCCAAGGCCCCTTACGGAGCCCCGGTGCTGTTTCAGAAGAAGAAGGATGGAGTCTTCGGATGTGCATCGACTACCGAGCCTTGAACAAGGTCACCGTGAAGAACAAGTATCCAATTCCCCGAGTTAAAGACTTGTTCGACCAATTGGGTAGTGCTCGATACTTCACAAATATGGACTTGAGGTCGGGATACTATCAAGTTCGAATAGCAGAAGGGGACGAGCCAAAGACCACATGTGTCACAAGGTACGGAGCTTACGAATTTTTAGTTATGCCTTTTGGTCTAACCAATGCTCCTGCCACATTTTGCACTTTGATGAACAAGGTCTTCCACCCATATCTCGATCGGTTCGTAGTCGTGTATCTTGACGACATCGTCGTATATAGCCACACTTTGGAGGAGCACCTCAAACATTTGCGGGTCGTGTTCCAAATACTGAGGGAGAACTCCTTATATGTGAAGAAGGAGAAATGAAGCTTCGCTCAGCCCAAAGTGTCCTTCCTTGGACATTGGATAGGTGATAGCCAAATCTGGATGGAGGAAAAGAAGATCAAGGCTATCAAGGAGTGGGAACCGCCTACCAAAGTGGATCAATTGCGGTCTTTCCTAGGACTTGTCAACTACTACCGGAGATTCATCGAGGGATACTCGAAGAGAGCAGCACCGCTCACGGATTTGCTAAAGAAAGCGAGGACTTGGACGTGGAGCGAAGAATGCAAAGCCGCTTTCGATGATCTTCAGACCGCGGTGATGAACGAGCCAGTCTTAAGATTACCTGATCATGCCAAGCCTTTTGAGGTATACACTGACGCTTCTGACTTTGCTATTGGAGGATTACTTATGCAGGAGGGACACCCACTTGCATATGAAAGTCGGAAGTTGAACGATGCGGAACGGCGCTACATGGTGCAAGAGAAAGAGATGACTGCCGTCATACACTGTCTTCGGACATGGAGGCACTACCTTCTTGGGTCACATTTCATGGTATTCACTGACAATGTAGCTACTAGCTACTTCCAGACTCAGAAGAAGTTGTCTTCAAAGCAAGCACGGTGGCAAGATTTTCTGGCCGAGTTCGACATGAAGCTGGAGTACAAGCCAGGCCGCACCAACTATGTTGCTGATGCATTAAGCCGAAAAGCGGAACTTGCTAGTCTTGCTTTGGAACGTGTAGCTGCCATCGCCAAATTGACGGGCACCATTCCGGATCGTGTACGGGAAGGCTTGGAACATGACACTTTTGCAAAGAGCTTCATTCATGCAGTGAATAAGGGGAAGACTTGTCGGTTCTGGTTGAAAGACGGCCTTCTATTCACACATGGGAACAGGATGTTCATACCTAAGCATGGGAACCTAAGGCGTGAACTAATGCATGAGCGTCATGAGACCCGATGGGCAGGCCACCCTGGCCAGAGAAGGACTTTGGCTTTGCTGGAAGCAAGTTATTACTGTCCAAAGATGGAGGACGATGTGGATGCCTATGTTCGGACGTGTCTGGTATGCCAACAGGATAAGGTAGAACACAAGAAGTCAGGAGGACTTCTAGAGCCATTACCAGTGCCAGACAGACCGTGGGAGTGTTTATCGATGGACTTCATCTCTGCCTTACCCAAGGTAGATGGCTTGGGATCAATCTTGGTGGTCGTGGACAGGTTCACCAAGTATTCTACCTTCATCACTGCACCAACAGACTGCACCGCAGAACAGGCTGCTCGACTGTTCGTGAAGTACGTGGTGAAATATTGGGGCATACCAAAGACAATAGTTAGCGATCGCGACCCAAGATTTACGGGGAAATTTTGGACAGAAGTGTTCAAGTTACTTGGGTCCGAGCTCAACTTCTCTACAAGCTTTCATCCTCAGACAGATGGACAAACGGAGCGCACCAATGCTTTGTTAGAGGAGTACTTGAGACACTTCGCGAACGCTAACCAAATAAATTGGGTGGAATTATTGGACGTGGAGTCAGTTTTGCTACAATTTGCATAAGAGTGAATCATCTGGCCATAGTCCATTCGAGTTGGTCACAGGCCAACAACCTTTGATGCCACACACACTCGCTGGAGGATATAGAGGAAAGAGCCCTGCTGCTTTTCAATTCACTAAGGAGTTGCATGAGAAGCACGACTTGGCCAAAGCCTACTTGGAGAAAGCCTCTCAGCGAATGAAGAAATGGGCGGACGAGAAAAGGAGACCCGTATCTTTCGAAGAAGATGACTTAGTCATGCTGAAGTTGAACCCACAACAGTTCAAAGCTTTTCGAAAGGTACACAAGGGACTCATTCGACGGTACGAGAGACCATTTCGCATCGTCAAGAAAGTCGGGAAGGCGTCCTATAGATTGGAGCTACCTAGCCACATGAAGATCCATCCCGTCTTTCATGTCAGCTTCTTGAAGCCATATTATGTGGATCAAGATGACGAGTCTAGAGGAGTTACCAAGGGAGCCCCATTCAATATGATTACCTCTCTGGACAAGCAGGTTTCAAGCATAGAGTCACACAGACGTGTCTCAAGAGGAGAGAGAATTTATAAGGAATATCTTATCTGATGGAAGGATCAACCAGACAGTGAAGCCAGTTGGGAACATGAAGACTTACTTTGGCAACACAAAGATCTCATCGACAGGTACAACGCGACGAGGACGTCTGCGAATTCGGGTGGGGGAGAATGTCACAAGGGTGCACTAAATGGCTCACCACATGGATAACTCACCCTTGTGCACCACCTTGGCTAGCCCCTTTGGCTAAATGTCTAGCCTCCCATTCTAGAATCTTCTTTATTTTGTCATTTTCTTAGAACATTCTAGAATAATGTAGATATTTGTGGATAAGATTGGAATAATCTAGAAGTAGATCCTAGCCATATAACTTTTATAGATCTTAGATAAGTTTCTAGAACATTCTTGGCTTCCAACTAGTATAAATAGGGATGCCTAAGAGAGCAATACACATTTAATTCTCTCATTCAATCATTCTCTCTTGTTCTTGTGTGTTCTTGAGCGTTCTTGAGTTTCTTGTGAGTTTTGATCTTGAGTAGTTATACAATGTTGTGTTAAAATTTGTTTGGGAAGCTGACTTGTATAGTAACGGAATTCTAGACAAGTGCCGCACGGAGTAAAGTCGAGGCGAAGGACTGACCCCGTGACATCTGGCTTTGTTTGTGGTACCTGTATGATCAGTAAGAGTTAGTCCAATTCCTAAAGTATTAGTAGGATTATTCATTGATACAACAATACTTATTATTTGTAGAATATAAGTTAAATTGGTATCTGGTTCATTGGTAGTGATATGAAGTTTCTCATCTTTGATTAGATTATAGGACATATTTTGCATTATATTATAGCTTAGGTGATGTGTTGATTTAAAGTTGTTGATAAATCTGATTATTTCTTCGATAATGTTTATACTTCTCTGTTATTTTTTTTTTAAATACTACCTCATGTATTGCCTTCCATATATGCCAAGTGATAAGACTGCATATCTCAGGCCATCCAAAAATATATATGTTTTTGTTTTCCTTATCAAACCAACTAGTTATCCATTCATGAAAATCCTTACTATGAGATCTCACTGTATTTAGATCATAATTTAGATGAGACAATACCTGTTTTGTGAAGAGCCAGTTAAGAAAAAGATGAGTAAAAAATTCTTCACCTGAATTGCATAGTTTACATTTTGTATCTACGTTAGGTATAATTATTGTCATTCTCATTTCATTAGGTAGAATAGAATGTGCCGCTTTCCATATAAAGAGTTTGATTGTTGGAGTTGAGTTCATTTTTCATATTTTTTGCCATTTTTCATAATTGTTATTATTGTTATTTAGGGGATTATAAAAGGTTTTAACAGTAAAATTACATGTTGGAGTTAGATTCCATTCCAAATAGTCTTCAAGATTCCAAGTTTTATTTTCAGTAAACAAATGACTCACCTTACTAAGATTTTCAGTTCTTTGTGTTGGTTTAGTAATCGGGGCAATAGTTTCTGGGATCCATAAATCTTCTCATATGTTTATAGTTTTCCCATTTCTAAGAATCCATCTACAGTGAGGTTTTATGTTTTGAACCCCTTTATGTATTCCTTTCCAAACCCATCTATCCCCCAATTTTGGTTTAGGATCATTGTGAAGAATATCCGTATTCGGGTAATACTTAGCTTTAAGAATTTTAGCCGTAATATTAGGATTCTGTTTTAGTCTCCAACCCATTTTTGATAACATAGCTAAGTTTAATTTTTCTATATTTTGTATGCATAAACCTCCTTCTTTTTTATCCTTACACACAGACCCCCAATCTTTTTAATAAACTCCTTTTTTCCCTTTATCATTCTTACCATTCTTATTTTTTCCCCACCAATAGTCTCTCTGAAGTTTTGTCATATTTTTACACACTTTTTTTGGGATCCTAAAGCCATTCATTTAGTAGTCATCTAAGGATGAGGTTACATTTTTAATCATCACTGTTCTTCCAGCACTATTCAGATTATGACCTCTCCAGTTTTTCAGTTTGTTTCTCATAATTTGTTCTAATGGTTCAATACTTTGTATCCTAGATTTATTGGTAAACAGGGGTGAACCTAGGTATCTATCATTTAGAGGTATTATTTTAATATCCAGAGTCATTTTGATAGTGTCGATAGATACATGATTAGTTTTAGGACTGAAGAACACCCCTGATTTGCTTAGGTGACCTGAGTTAGTGCAAAATTCCTTAAAGAGATTTACTAAATTACTAGAGGTCTTGGAATCTTCCTTACATAAAATAAGGCAATCATCAGCGAATAATAGATGACTAACCGCAGGTGCATTTCTAGATATTTGTATTCCTTTTATTAGGCCCTTATTTTCAGCTTCAAGAATCGTTCTAGATAATGATTCCATATATAGAAAGAATAGATAGGGAAATAATGGATTTCCCTGTCTTAATCCTCTAGTAGGTTTAAAGAAGCAGTTGGAACTCCATTAATTAAAATAGACAGTGTTGTAATAGATATGCATTGAAAGATAAGATTACACCAAGTCTGAGAAAATCCAAGATTTCGCATTATAGCTATTACGAAGTCCCATTTGACTTTGTCGAATGCTTTCGACATATCAATTTTCATACCCATTAAACCTTTTTTACTCTTAGTGTTTCTCATTTTATGTATAATTTCGTGGGCTATCACTACATTGTTCGATGTCTGTCTTCCCAGAACGAAGGCAGATTGGTAAGGGATAACAATTTTACCAAACATGTTTTTCATTCTATTAGCCATAAGTTTTGATATAATTTTATAAGAATTATTATTTAAAGCAATAGGTCTAAACTCAAATGGGGTAGAAGGGTCGAGAGTTTTAGGTATTAGAGATATAAAAGAAGAATTTAGATCTTTAACTAAATAACCATTTCTGAAAAAGTTTTCTATCATGTTTACCAACTCATTTTCCACTATCTCCCAGTTTTGTTAGAAAAAGTTGAGTGGAAATCCATCTGGACCCGGACTTTTTTCAGGTTCCATTGAAAATAGAATATTTTTTATCTCAATGTTGGTTGGAATAGAACACAGGATATTATTATCATTTTCATCAATACATATTGGGAAGAGATCTATTGTTTACTATCTATATTTGGCTTAATTGTAATTGTAATGTCACTAAAATATTTTGTTATACAATATGTTATTTCCTGTTTTATATTCAACCACTTTCTATTGGTGTTCTTAGATTGATTTATTGTATTCATTTTATTGGTTCAATAAGCCTTACATTTGTTTTTATGGGTATAAAAGACAACCAAAATAAGATATTTTTCTAAAACCTAAAGATTAAAAATATACTTTTCTAACGTCCAATTTAAATATTCTACCCAAAATTTTATTTTTTTTAGTTTACCAACATATCCTTCTTAGAAAGACGTCATCCACATTCCACAGTACCCGGTTTTTTTCACTCTCTCCGAGTTAAAATTCCTCATATGAATCTTTACTCTCTCCCAACAATCACTTGACAGCTTAACACTTTAGCATGTATGATTGCCATGTAATCCACTACCTAAACAAGTAAACAACTACAAAGTCAGCACATTAAAGCCACGTTAGTATCTCCAATATTTTACTACAACCAATTTAGACCAATATTTGATAGACTTACTTTAGAAACCGTTCAAACCCAGGATCATATCAACTCGGTACCCGATTTGATCAAGTTTCTTACGTTATTTTGGGTGTTTAGGAGAGCCAACCAAGTTGTCGGAAGAATCATGAGTTTCACAAGTGCACTTACAGTTAATTAGTCAAAGTGAACTAGTATCACTGGTTGAATCAAATATCACATAGGTAGTTATTACTAAGAAAATATCTCTTTTTTTTTAACAAAAACCCTAATTTGGCAATGTTCAAAAAAAGAATGGAATGATTTATGAACTGTGTTTATTAAATGCATATACAAATAAATTTTATAAGCTTAATTGCGGTATTTTTGGTTGTAGAGATTGGGAAGAATCTTTGAAATAACATAGATAACTAGTATGATACCAATTTCATCCATGTTTACAGAAGAAATAAAAAACAGATTAAAATTTTAATCATTTTAAAAATTTCAGGCTTAAAACAGGATGATACCAGTTTTATTTTATCCATGTTTATGGGAAAAAAAAAATTCATCTCATAAATTTCAGGTAGTTACGATCTATACATATGAAATTAATGAGTTCATAAAATAAAATCAAAGAAAGAATTAAGGTTAGGGAACTTGCGAATGTTAGCCTTTTGAAATTAATGGATATAAAATCCTAATTTTTTTAGTTTTAAAAAATTTGTGAAACTTCCGTTTTAATTAGGGAATCTGGTGGTGTTTGTGATGGAGAAGATGGTGGTGTTTGTGGTGGAGGAGATGATGGTGGTATTGGTGTCGATGATCATGGATAAAGATAATGATTCTGATAGTGGTGGTGGTGTTTTGTTGTAGCGGAAACGGTGGAGTAAACTGCCAACGGTGCAAGAAGAGAAAATCGATGGAAAAAAAAAACTGACAGGGTAATTTTGTTTTTCCTAAAATAATATATCATCTGTCTATTTCACCCAGCTAAATATTTTAGCCGTCCAATATAACCAGTTTTTAATGGTGTATGGACATACCACCATTTTCTCTCATCACATGGGGAGTGTTTATATATATGGTACATAAAATGGAGACCTGTAGTTTTGATATTACTTAAAAGTATTCAGGGTCACAATCTCCCATATGTTTTTGCATTATCTCTGGGATACCACTATACTGAACCTTACCCCAACCAGTGATCATGCTACATTTCCGTACCAACAACAACTTGCATAGTTGCATTTGTTTTTTTAAGTGTTTTCAAATGTTTGTTCCTATGACACAGTGCTAGGTCGAAATGACCATGACATCATATCTTCCAATAGATTGGATGAGAAGTGTAAAGACAGCAAAATTTCCACTGTTTTATGAATTACTAGCTAATGTTTCGCTTTGGTACTGTGTGTTACACGTGTAGAATACCCTGGAAATTGTGTGATTATTGTGAGGCAATATTGGAAACAAACTGCTACTTGGAGGCATGCCCTGGACACCAACTTGTTGGAAAATATAAGGTACTACAGATCGGAACAGACGATGTTTCTCAGGAAGCAGGTAGGCGTACTCATCGTTCCTTGGCTCCCAGGGTTAAAGTATTCCCTATTACGAGCCTACTCAGATCAGAATCGGTTTAGTACATGATAAGTTCGTCCAATCCAACAGATGCATAGTATATGTGAAGATTTTGATGGTATAATATTGCAATCAAAGTACCTAAATGGGATAAACATTTCAGCAGTTACAATCATCATTACAAAAGCTATGTTTGCCATGAAATAGGTAAGCCAAGTTAATGATAGGGTTGTTCAATGATTCTTACTTACATGCATCTAAACGTAGTTGTTAGGCAGGTATTGTTTTTAACTAGTTATGTCCATGCTCAATTCAAATGATTTGAGTAAATATAGTAAAAGCTTGGTTAATTCTAATGGTTCAATAAAATAAGGGTAATTTGGGAATAACAAAAAGGGGCACACGTTCATTGAGTAAAAATATTTCCAATAACCATAATAACTACCATTAGCAAATGGTACTAGTATTGCAACCAAGCAGTGAAAATTGAAATTACTAGACCCCCCAAAAAAGTTAGAAAAGGGTAAAAAGTGAAAAAATCAGTAGTGACAAAAAGATTATTAATAGACAAAGGTTGTCATTTTAAGTGGCTACCCAAAACGGTTCCCAAGTTAATAAACCATTCTTTCCTTGTCTGCTTTCTTTGCAGCTCCTTAGCCTGTGATGGAACTTTTCAGTTCCCATTTCACCCCCAAGATTATACTTATTTCCACCCATCTCCTCTTTGAAATCAAAATCAAAATCGTTTTTTTCAATTTCTATTTCTTCTTTTTTCTCTTCTGGTCCATTTTCTTCTTCCACTTCTTCTTCTTTTTCTACTTCTTTCTGGATTTCATGTTCGTAAATTTCTTCTTCGACGGCTTCTTCCAGCTTGGATTCTACGGCAGTAGACATAAAATCTTTGGTAAAACGAAGTGTAAGACGTCCATCGCGTCTTTCGGCTTGAAAATACGTTTGTGAACGTGGGGCTGCAATAGTTGTAATAACTAACCGGCCATTTTCACGATGAGTTCTAACTTGGACAGAATTGGAACCGCTTATGGAAGTTAAAGGGGGTGGAACCGAACCAGAATTTTTCACCCTTTTATTACTACTAACAGTACCCCAATTATGTCTTATTTTTTGTGTCACTGACTTTTCACTCTCGGAATCAGATGAAGAAGAGTAATAGAAATCAGTGTCCTCGCCAATATCACTACCACTTTCGGAACCCAAACTTTCGGTACATAATTCCAAGCTTTTGTCACTTAGCCTGGATGAATATAGCTTAACAAGAGGGTGTACGTAAGGAGTTTGATCTTTTTCCTTGTTCGCGGGGACGTCATTCTTAAGAGTTTGCGAAGAATTAGTAAGTGATTCGATTAAGCTCCATCCACATTTGGTCTTGTTAGTGTTGCTATTGATACCCTCATTGTTTTTGTTGCCGTTGGTACGAAGTTCTTTGGTGACAGTATTTATACTTGAAGTAGCAGCAGCAGCAGCAGCAGCCAATTCAAAGAAAAATGGCTTGGTGGGTGGAGCCATTTTGTGACCAAAGGCTTGTGGCTCGACAAACCGTGGTTCAAAACATGATTGTAATCCTTCGCATAGCATTGAAGACATGATTAATAACCGCCAAAATTTTCAAAAATATGGTGATTTTAATAGGAGAAGAATGGTGAGATAACTTAGAAACTTAGAGGAAGAATTAGTGATTTTGAATTGTAATTCTGGAGAAAACAAGAGAAAAGTTTTAATGGTGTTTGTGTTTGTGTTCGTGTTTGAAGTAAGAAGAGCTTTGAGAGAAGAAAGTGAAGAAGGTTGGAAATGAGAGTGTGGATGGAAGATAAGAGGAGGTCTTGTGCATTTATAGTCTCACAAAGAAGGTGCCCACAAGGAACTTAGGGTGTGTACTGAGTGAGAGGGAAAGAGGAGAGATTGGAGGTCCAAAAAATTCTTTAAAAAAAGAATTATACTATTACACAAACCCTGATTCCCAAAACAAAAATGAAAAATAACCCAAAACAAAAATGAAAAATAAATCAGAAGTGATAGAGTTACCGAGGGATTATCCCGACTCTCACATTTTTATAGCCTTCATCCCACCAGAAAAATAGGGGGGCCATCATTGAATTAGAGTCGGAATAATCCTTTGGTAAGTTAATCATTTTTCAAAATAAATAAGGTCATTTTAAGTTTTTTATTTTTAAAAATTCTCATTTGGAATGCCTGTGATACAAATTTATTTGTATGAGTGAAAAATGATGTGGGTTGAGTTTATCTGTATTTCCAAATAAAATAGACATTTGGTGTACATTAGATTGGACATACTATATCATGCAGACTAGACTCCGCAGTTGAGCAATGACAAACTAGTCAACGAATAAGATTTTGACTTTGTGGAAAACACAGAAATTTTCCGTTCAACGAATAAGATTTTAACTTTATGGAAAACACAGAAATTTTCCGTTCGCTTGTTTAGTATATGGTACCGATAGTTGAGTCTTGGGAAGGCAACCGATACGTGGTGTTGGAAAAAATGATCTCATTTGTTTTGTTTTTGATCTTTGATTAATTGGAACTTAAGACCAAGAAGTCATTAAGGAAACTAATTTATTTTTATTATTTGTGAATGAAATTTTTAGTTTCACATAGGAGAAACTAAAGATGTTACCTTTTTATAGTACTTAGAAATTTGCATCTAAGGAAGGCCCCTTAGGGGTTAACACACTTTTATGTGAGGGAAAGGACTTAGGCTATGGGCTAGTTGGTGCAACCATATATTTCACATACGCGCGGTGCTTCACGCCGCGTCCGGTCTGGCTCAGGCTCCGGTCAACCAAAACTTATCTTTTTGGACAAAATATTTTTGAATTATTTCCTTAAAGAATTTAAAATTAAATTAAATTTTGTCGCCTGACCCGACGAGTATAAATTTCTTACCAAAATTTTTCTTTTACAACTTTGTGTGTCATAATGTCGAGATAATTTTTGCTCGTTTTCTTACTAGTAATTAATCAATTCGTACATAAATTTTTGATTAATTAGAAAATTTATTTTCCTTAATTGTTGCGCTGATTTCACTCCCCATCTTTGCCTAAAAATTGAAGTTGAATTCTCTTTTCTAAATTATCCCAGAGCAGGCTACTATCCCTAGTTCTTTTCCTCTCTTCTTGCTTTGTTGTGCACATTGCTTGTTTATTTTTCATTCCTTCATATCTTGTTGTTGAGTTCGTTGAGTGAGTGATTTTTATTGTGCTTATACAAATCATAACGGGCAGTTCTATCCTGGACACATCTCCGCTGTGGGGGTATAGCATCTCTCATTCTTGAGGAGTACCCGCGGACTATTTTGAGTTAAGGACAAATTGCTGAGCAGGTGGCTCTGTCTTTTTTGTACAAATCAATTCAAAAATTTTATTTTAAGGTT
This sequence comes from Papaver californicum, assembly GCA_023531435.1. Lineage (NCBI taxonomy): Eukaryota > Viridiplantae > Streptophyta > Magnoliopsida > Ranunculales > Papaveraceae > Papaver > Papaver californicum. Next base: position 6,195,021 of record JAJJMC010009994.1, on the reverse strand, counting down.
AACATCTTCTGTTTCAGTATTTTTTATTGTTGCAGATACAACACGTGGAGATAGATATTACTATAGTAATTTAGTGACCGCGATTATTTTTGCGTTGTGCTTGTACACTACTAAGCCTGGTTTTTCAGTACCAAAAATATAGTACGCCTCAATCTTCCGCACAACACCGACACGACATGATTAACATCACGCCAAACACATTTTTTCATGTGTTGGGCTGGATTTGAGCGCACCAAAGATGATCTAAAAATATACTTAGTTTTTGTGCTACAATAAACTACAAATCAGTGGTGATTTGGTAATATATATTTATGCTCGCCTAAGGGAAACCACAGCAACACGAGTATACCAAAGACCATTGAGAAAATTTGTTTGGTCTTTGATCCGCCCGCAACGCTACGGTTCCCGACCCAAATATGCTCATACGCTTTTCTAACCAGACGCTTGTTATTGGGCGTAATTCTAGATCAATGTAAGATGGAACGGACGTTTGAATGGTGTAACGCTTGGTGTTGGGCGTAGACTTGGTTACACTTGACAATAGGCGCGCTACAATAAAGAAACGCCTGGATTCAGACGCACTGTTGTTGGAACGCTGCAGAATCATACACAACCTTAGCCAAACGCCTGTTTAAGCGTCATCCCCAGGTAGCGTTTGTTATCCAAACGTTGTGATATAGAAATGCTAGGAAATTGAGCGTAGCCTTGTATAAACGTTTGGTTACAGGCGTTGTCCCAGACATACGCCAAATTGAGAAACGACCTCCCACAACGACGCTAGAAGATTCAACTTTTTCTTGGATGAACGCCGGGCAACCAGGCGGAAGCCAAGAACAGCGCCCGTGTATCAAAACGGTGACCGAGCAGAGCGTCTAGTTTGGGCGGAGAAGCATATGTTCTTTTTCTTCTCTTCTTCTATCCATACGCACTTCATTCTCCCATTTATCTTGTAAACATCCAGACGCAAGCGACAGCACCAAATCAGGCGTAACTCTACCAAGCCGTAGTTTGTTTCCCTCCACTTCAATCTTGTAATAAGATTTTCAAAAAAAATTGGGTTCAAAATCTTGTAGCATTTTACGGTTTATTTCAAACAAAAAACAAGGTAACAAACTCAATCTCTTATATAAATTTCGATTGATTTTATGTTTATATTATGATTTGTTTTTATGTTATGTAAATTAAATTTATTTGTATATGTTTGAAGATTAAACATTTCATTGTAATTCTAGGGTTTTAATAAGAAATTGTAATTTTAGGGTTTGGAAAAATCTAGGGTTTGGATGTTGTAATTTGGGTAAAACAAATTGATGGAAATTTGGAATTTAAATTTACAATTGATTAGATTATTGGTTAATTAGAGTTGTTTGTGTGGTTAATTTTAAGTTTTAGATTGATTGATTCCATTTGATTGTTTATGACATTTGGGAATTGTGAATTAGGGTTTATGATAAATGTTGTAAATTGGGTATACTCCTATTGATGATTATTTGTTGTTGTTTGTATATAATTGATTAATTTGTTGTTTAAATTTAGTTGGGTTGTGGTTAAATTATAAATTAAGTAGAATTTTGATGATATTTGCAATTTGAAAAAGTAAAGAATGTTAATTTTAGTTCATTTTATTTAGATTTTATCTTTATTTACGCAGATTCTGAAGATGAATTTTGATGATATTTATTGAATTGTCAGAGTGCAAGGACACCGTCAGGGTTTGAGTCGACTCATCAGGATTGAACCTGAAGATGGTGGAGTTGTTGATCCACCAAGGGATGTTTATTTGGTGCCAAAGGTAGTTCAACCACCAATTATTATTGATTTGGAGAATGACGAAGTTCAACCACCAGTGGTTGAAAATCAAATGTCTGTTATAAGTGATAGAACCGATGTGTTGGTTAGGAAACTAACCCGCTCGATTGAATCTGGGGAGTGATGAGCATAGCAGAACAACAGAGAGTTCTGCAAGTGCTTCAGGAGATAGCAACCCTTTCTTCCGGTGATAATGAAAATCGACAAAACTAAATGAATTAGCTACTTATGGTGTTGAACTTTATGGTGTTGAACTTTATCTTTCAAAGTTTTTATCTTTCAAAGTGTTTAACTTTATGGGGTTGAACCTTTTTAGTTCTTTTTTAATTTGAATATGAATTTTAACTTTGTGCAAAACAAATGGAGTTGCTAAGTTATTTATGATTATTACATAATTTTTTTAAAATGAAAATATCTTACTAGGTTAACACATATTCCGAAAGTTTCTTACATATTCATTGAAACTTAACTTTCTTACATGGTTGACATAAGTAGTATTTTTTTCCAATAGATTCAGGTTTTTTTGAAGTGAGCCGCTTCATCTTACCATCACAACATGGATCTGTGCATGGTAAGAGGTTGGTTTTGCAGTTATAAGTCATGTGATCAACTTCCCCACATGAGTAACAGTGAAATTGCTTCTCTTGTAACCATTTTTCTTCATCTGGTAACGTTGGTGGAATGGGTGGTGGAATACCTTGGTGTGAAGCTATATAAGCATCCAACCAGATGAAAACTCCACAGTAGTTGCACATCACATAAGGTTGAAATCCAGTATTATTTTTTTTGGCTTTTCTAAGAAACAGATATCCCTTGCAGTTGGTTAGTGTACATTTTCTACCTTCCCAAGGACAATCTCTTGCAACATGACCAGCAGAAATACAAATAAAACAATGGGAAGTTGGTGATGAGCTTGAACCCTCAATTACTTGCAGTTTTGCTTGATATTATTTCAAAAATTGGGTTGTTGAAGCAGAAGATGAGACTTTGCAGATGTTGTTCGTGGAATAGGGTATGGAAACGTTCATTTTATAACTGGAGTACCAACGGTCATTTTTTTTCAAAAAAGTAGAATCAGACCGTTGGATATGAATTAATCTTAGATATTGTTAAAGGCATGTGAGTTTTGAAAAAACAAAAAATTAAAATTGAACCAAGGCCTCCGTTTATGGCACCTCGCTCGGCTCATGGGAACCAAAATAACAGTGGATAGTCTTTCTTTTTAACGTTTGGTGTTGGGCGCACCTCTAAGAAGCCGTTTATTGGCTAGGCGGAGGCCTGTGACTACGTCAACATCGCCGACGTCATCCTTTGGTAACGCTTGGAACTATTGCGTCGCCCCACAATGACGCCCAATGGAAGGACGTATTGATACAATTGCATCTGTTATTTTGGTGTTACAGTGGAGTTACGTTTGATTCAGGCGTACATTTGGGTAACGCTTCTTCAGTGAGCGTTGTGTTAGTGTAGCGTTACATCAGACGCATTCTTGTGTGGCCGTTTCATCAGGCGTCACTCCACTTCTATGCCCGTAATTGTAAACGCTATCCTAAGAAAACGTCTGTAAACAAATGTCTTGACAATAAACGGTACGCCAGAACACCGCTCGAGTGTATATACGTTTTGTCCAGTTTTTGGACCATTTTTATTCCTGAACAGTGAAAAAACTGGACCATTTTTCATTTCTACTCGCCCGTTACGATTGAAAAAAATGGACCAAAGACCACTTATATAGTTTGATCTTTGGTATACTTATTCGCTGTGGTTGCCCTAATGATGCCTTTGTATGCCCTAATGATGCCTCTGTACGCGAATTTAATAGCATTGACTTGGTTATGTGCCATGTGATTTAGTATGGTTGATCGTTAACGTGGATAACTAAATTGTAATTTATCGTGTTAATTGCGATGCATGGTGACATAGTGTTGAAAGGGAACAGTTTTGTGACTTGTTTGTACATAGGCATTTTTTGTTGTATCTGATTTGGTTTTTATAATGTATATGCAATGATAACAGTTGGTTTAAATTTATTTATTTATTAATTTATTTTGAATGTAGTTGTCTTAATTATAGGTACTGTATTAACTAACCAATATTAGTCTGGTTGATGTTCAAGAATATTAATATATGCAGAGTCTACAGTGCAATGGTAGTGCGGTCTGCACTATGTTGTAGTGATTTTGATCAAAAATGTTAGCCATTTACTGGATTTTTACACCAAAAAAAAGTTTATCTTATCTATATATCATAAAAATATTAATCCATGGCAATTAAACTAGTATTAACTGCGGGTCTTAAAAAACTTATCATTCCGGATTTAGGGTTTTAGTAATGCCATACAAGGATGTAAAAATGTGGAGGAAAAAACCAGTAGATGGCTAGCACTTTATTTTTATCTCCTACACCGAATATTATTGTCTTTTTTTAAAAAAAGTGGCCATTTTATTATTTTTCGCGGCTAATTCATGTGCATGACCTTTTTTTTTGTCCGATTAACATACCTTTTTAAATTCCATTAATCTCTTGTGTAATTGGTAAGGAAAGATAAATTCATAAATATTGAAATATTAGCATGCGTCTGTCTGCCTGCCGCACTACTAGTTAGATTTTACAAATCAAGTATTGCGTTTATTTTTGAAAAATTTCAAGTATTGCATTTATCTTTACAATAAGGCGAAAAGAGTGGAAATCCTTTGGCAAGAGCTGGATGAAGCGTGAATCCTTGCGTCTCTTTATAGAGAGCTGCCTGCTACTCTTATACTAATTTTTTTAATCTAAATTATTTAATTTTATTATACAGATTGTTTGTTTGTAATTAAACTGATTTGTCAGAATCTAACTCGTCTAAATTTGGCTTATCGTATTTGTATCTGTCTTATTAGATCTAACAAAAAATTCGACCTCCCAAAAGGTAACGGAGGCGTGCAAAGGTTTCCTCGGGCCGGACGGAGATTGGCCCTCGAGTGCAAAGGAAGAAGGGAGCTTGACTGCAAGACCCACCCGTCGAGCAGGGACGAAAGTCGGCCTTAGTGATCCGACGGTGCCGAGTGGAAGGACCCCCGGACTTGGATGTGCTCACTCGTCGTGCTGCGATTCTTAAATCAGTATAGATCTTTGTGCGTCTCACTTCTGAAAGATAGGTGGTGCAGCAAGGGGCGATCGATATGATATAGCCAAGTAAAATAGGTTAAAGGTGAATGAAGAAACAGACAGAGGTGCCATATCTATTGTAAAGTTATCTAATCCAGTTATTGAATCTTATTCCTTCAAGTAGTGAGACGCAAAAGGAAAGGCGGAAGCAGACGGGCATCATAAATAGCCCCTTTTTCCATTTCTTAGGTATTACCATGACCTTGAGGTACCCAAACTCAGGTTTTCGGCAAAGAAGTTTTTGGGGTTTCATCAGCCAAGCGCAAAGAAAGCATCCAAGTGAGAGTAGAACCCACGAGCATCAGGTATTCAGTGGGCTCCCATCCAATGTCCAAGGGCCGGGCGTAGGCAGCAAGTGAAAGCTTTATATAATAGGGTTATAGAAATCATTTCAATCCAATTTGACATGTTCCCAACAAAATACGTATAAAATTGTATGACCCAAATACTTTTGAGTCAGATATATGAGCTTTCACACTCCAAATCAGACATCAGAATAAATAAAAAAATAAACAATCTGATATTTAATTCAAGCCGTGTCGGAAACCCAGATAAATTTAAATTTTAAATCACGTCCAAATAAATAAGGTGAGGATTGAATTTAATTCGAGTCAGGTCTTTAGAGATGACGAGAAGATGAATACCGTGTCCATCTGACTCAATCGTGGAGAGATAACTTTTCCAAAAATAAAGCCTTAAACAATAATAACTCTGACAATTTGACTCACCTTAACTAAGAAATGATGCGGTTAGCTATATATTTTGATTATTTTCTGTACTTATTTTTTTTGAAGGGTTATAAACTGATGGGAATGTCAAACTCGAAACCGTGTTAACTCTAAATAACAAAACAGAATTTTATTAAGGGTCATTAGTAAAAAGTAGAATGGCATCAAATTAAGTATTTATTAAACATACTCTACTCTGTGTTTTAAGGAACCTTTTGTTGTAAGAACCGACCAAATTTGAAGGACCACATTAATAAATAGAGCTACAAATTCCCTATTCAAAGAACCCTCTAATTAAGATTAGTGAACTCTAATTGCTAATCACACACTAGAAACAATGACGTTTTTTGGGGTGTTTAACAAAAAAGGGACCTTGATTTCATATTAAAACTTGATGATAACATCACCTTAATCTGCTTTTGGGTTGTCTTTGATTTGGCCGATTTTTTTCTTTATACTAGTATAATTTAAGATGACTAAACAAACGGTACGGATGTGTTAGTGTACTGTTCCAACAACTTAAACCATTACATCACTTTCTTAGCATTTTTCATGAGTTAAACAATGTTTAGTTGCTTCTTTAAACTTCCCTCGGGAGCTCTGAATGTGGGCATCCGTTGAAAATGAGATGCAGAAAAATGAAAATGTCAGTGACAAAATGAGTTTCAACCCTTGGTTAAATATCTCCTTAATAGTTAACTACGACTAAAATTGTGGCAGAAGTTTAAGTTTCTCATAATTGTCCTGAAATATTTTGTCAACGCCTAAAATCGAGGAAAACTTTACTCTGAACTCAACTCCGAGAGCATCTCCAATAGTAAGCGTTGAAAATCATATATGGAGGTTTTATTTAGACCCTTATTCATGGAATTTTACATATGTGATAAAAAAAAAGAATGTTTTGCTCATGAACCATCTCTAATGGTGTGAGGTTTTATTTTTATGATTTATTTATTTTTTCTATTGGTTTAGAAAAATTTATTTAGAAGTAAAAATAGTTATAAAAATGACATGGAAGTCATTCCGAGGGTCTAGATAAAACTTTCTCTAAGACCTTTATATTTATTTTAGCATCCCTCCTACTTTGTAGGACCTACTGTTGGAGATGATTTTAATTAAAATGAGGGTCTAAAATCCTATATGTCATGAGAAAATAAAATTCCCACCTTTTGTTGGAGATGCTCTGAAGACATGTACTCCATATACTCCCTTCGATCCACTTTAGACGATAGTTTATGAGTTTTTACATAGATTAAAAAATAGACAAAGATATGAAAAAAAATCATCTATATCCTTGAAAAAAGTCTTCAAATATTAATTGTTATTAGTACATTTATAAATAAATTTATAATTCCAAGATAAAATGTTAGTGTATTATTGATAGTTTTATAGAAAAATATAAAAACTATCAAGTAATATATATAAAAATAATCCTAAATTATCATCTAAAGTGAAACAGATGGAGTATTATATATACATATTCATTCATCTCGAACTATAAGAACAATTCTACTCCTAAAATCATTTCGGGGAATTTTTTTTTTTTTTTCTAACCAAAAGAATGCTTTATTTGTCGGGGGATACAACTTAGGTTAAAGGTTTGAAAATTGGGTCATGACATATGAGTTTTGAAGGATGCGAGCAGGTTCCGGATAGAAAACACGTTATTTAGAAAAAATCACGTTTTAAAAATGTTTTTTGAAATAAATAACAGACGTTATAACAGTTAGATAAAAAAGTAAATTAAATTAAAACCGAAGATTTTTATCTAATGGTTATAACGACCGCGATAACATGAAAACAATCAAAATAACATTGTTGTTTTTTTTACTATACAATTTTTAGAACTTTAATAGAATAATTTGGTTATTAATTTTTATTTCAAAATCTTCAAAGAAAATTTAGAAAAAGTTTATTAAACATGAGGGAGGATCCGTGCATACTCTTACACTATGTTTGTTCTTTTAAGTCAGATTTGACTAAAATTATCTGATTCATCTGGATCTGACTTAATGTGTTTGTTTTTTGAGTCAGATATGATTCAACTGACTTAAAAATATGTGAGTCATTGGTTTTGTCCTATGAGTCAGGGCATTTCCATACCTAAGTCAAACGGGTCCGAATTAGGGGTTATGTCTGCGTCAGAGATTGAGTCAGATCTGACTCAAAACAGAAAACAAACGGTCTGGCATCTGACTTGCGCCGAGTCAGGGACCAAGTCAGATGCAAACAAACAACCTGTTAGTCACATATTATCTCATATGTTTTGTGCCATTTCCCATAAAACTCAAACGATAAAGAATTTAAAGTTAATAATTTGATGATACGTTCCTCTTATAAGAATTTATATTCCTACAAAAAATGAGCACAATCCAAAATACAAACCTCGGGATCTGCCAATCTTAATTTCAACCGTTAATTTTTAAAGTGGTAAATGGTGGTGATTTACATCTCGGATTGTGCTCGTGTTTGGTAGGAATGCAGATTTTTATAAGAGGAACGTATCATCAAAATATTAACCTTAAATATTTTATTGTTTGAGTTATGGGGAAACTGACGTAAATCATGTAAGATAATGTGTGATTAAGAATGTGCATCGATCCTTCCTTATTAAACATTTATAATGGTCATTATAACGTAAACACTTTTAAAAAACGTACTTTAAAATTATAAGATTGAAACAAAATTTAGAAAAACGGTTATAACTGACTTGAAAACAGAAAAACGATTTGATAAATACTCCCTCCGTTTCAGGAAAAGAGTTACTTTTCCTATTTGCACAATTATTAAGACAAGATGAGAGAGAGTAGTTTTTTAATTTATTTCCAAATTTAACCTCAATAAAAAGTTTAATACCACACATATATCTTCTTATTAAAACAAGGAAACTTTATAAAAAGGATATTTTTAGAAGTTTGTCCTATTGAAAATGAAAGTAACTCTTTTATTGGAACAAAAATTTAAAGAGAAAGTAACTTTTTTCCTGAAACGGAGGGAGTACATCATTATCGGCTATTTGTTGGCGTTATTTAACAAAAGATGGCAGCGGTGACCTTCACAAACATACTATATGGGTTTAATCGATTTAACTCCACGATTTTCATTGACATAGATGTGAAAGTCAAAAGTGAGGGAAAGCAAGTGGATATAACCCTACAGACGAAGGGGTGACATAGAAGCCACGTGGAAGCCCATATAAATATACGTTGTTTTCACTTAAGTGTCATTTATTCCCCTGGATTAGGAAAGACATGATCCTTCACTAACCCTAAAAATCCTCTGCTTGTCTGCTAAATTTTAGCCTACGAAATGAAGCTACTAATTTTTTTCCCAATTACTTAACTGCTTACAATTTTAAGTAGTGGCTGTCATGTTCCATCAATGAAACAACAATAGGCAACTTTAAATACAGCTTTCTAGAGTAGGGTCATCACTGCAAGGCAAAACCCTTAAAAGACAATGAGGAGGATTAGTTTAATGAATATGGAACACTATCACTATGGAAGGACAAGCTCTATACAGCTAAACTTTAAAAAAATTTACAAAAAGGATGAAAGTATAGTACAAATACACACACATTACCCAGCTCTTAAGACTAAAGCCATGTGATGATGAGATGGGTACAGAAACAAATGCATGAGCTTCTTCATACTTATAGTATGTTTTAAACAAAAAAGAAAGGCTCAAACCGCTCTCTACTAGTACTAGCAATTAGCTAGTTTTTGCTGTTGGAGCCTATAGGTTCTCTATGCCAATTTGAGAAGTATAGGTTACTAAGTGTGGAAATTATTGACAACTTTAAAGGACAGTTAAACCCATATTAAACAAGTTTAAAATAAGTGGGTTCTTCTTCTTCATCATCAAAATTTTAAATTCCAACCTGTAGTTGATGTTTGTACATTGTATGTTATAATATTACATCTCTTTTCATTTTAATGCAAAATTTCTGAGTAAGAATCTTTAAATCTTTAATTTACTATACCATAGTTTACTTTTAAGCTTTCGAAGTTCACTGCTGATTCACCCTGTAGTACCAACTTGGCTTGCTTTACTGACATTGAATTAAATATGGACTAGCATTAAGGGTCAGCAAAAATTGACTTCGTCAACCAAGTGAAAAACTCGAATCTTTACGACGTGATTAGGGATAAGATTAAACAAAATCCAAGAACCATTTATCGTGCACACAGTTCCAGTGAATTACAGCTAGAAAGATGATCTTCTTGACCCCCCAAGTAGCAATTTAGTTGTGTTAACTATAAATGGTTGATGGCTAGAAGGATTGTGGTCCTTGTAGAATCTTGACAAGCAAAGACAGGATGATCAAGATTTGTTAAAGTTGATCTCAAAGTGCATTAATCCTTTTGTACCTCAAGTGAAAATGCAAAGTTTGCTTAGGGATGACACTAATAGGAAAAATATGGGTACTTAGCTTAGCTTACACCCCTACTAGTCTTTTGTCCAAACCCTAACCATCACTCAAAAAACAATAGATCCTGCTTTTGTTTTAGTCTAGCCAACCATGGAAAAGTTCAAAAAGAATACACTCTTATACTAAGTTTAGTGTTATGTTTCTTTTCTCTCATTTCATCATCAACTTGGCTTCAAGTGAGACTCTAAAGTCACTTGTGATTTTTGTGTTTTGATTAATGAGTCCTTTTCATGGAGAGACGACATATGTGGGAATCCACTTCATAGCATAGCTTATGTAATCAGGCGCACTCTTGATAATTATACCTTTTGACCATGTTAGTGCCTTAAGTTTTTCTATTAAGCTTTACTTAAAAGAATATAAAGCAAAGTCTGCGTAAACCATGCAAACATGTCATCCTTCTAATGGGCGATTTTGCGTCGTTTAAACGATAATCACAAAATTAATGCACCGAGCCCACGAAAAATTATAAAACTTGTAGCTTTGCAAGTAAAACATCCCGTCTATTATCGACTTTACAGCAATGGTTTCTAAGGAAAGAATATCAAAATGGCATATAACTACTCACTTCTTTTAAACTAATGTTTTAATTTAGGAAGTAAGCTGACTAATTTATGTGGAGTACTAATAACAACTTTCGACGCTGAAGGTTTCCATATTCGACCTACACAAGATGCAGTTTAGTTCATCTGATTATAAAATACCTTCGAAATTGTTAACAAGGAACAAAAATGATGAGAATGCAGGAATTTATTTTCTTTTCCTTTCTTTTTAATCCGAACAGAATAATAACCTTTTATTGTCAACTTGAGAATTTATGGAGAGGATGCCAATGAAGTGGGATTAGTATCAATTAAGTTTAAACCTAAAGAACCTCTAGAGTTTAGCTTAATAAGGGTATAACTTAATAAACAAACTAAGACAAACAAGCAAACCCATGAAGATACTTAAAAGCTTCCCTCCTTGGCGGAAGAGATGCAAGACGACACTCTTGCAGAGGAACCTCAATTGACGGGTAACATCAGAGGAGATTTTTTTGATTCATAAATCAAACAAATTAGGTCATCCAAAGAACAATGAATATCTATATTAAAATTTATTTCTTTCATTTGGTGTTATTATACATACACTACGTTTATTTTGCTTGGCACATAGTTATATTAATTGATACAACTGGAAATCATGCCATAACATTATGGTCCTATTTGACACCCAAACCTATTTGCACCTAACGTATACATACATAACCTTACACTACAGCAGAGACATAGAAGTGGGTTTTCACTCACTCAAATGATGAATAAAAATGGGCTCAAGATACATGCAAGTTCTGAATTTTGAATTGTAGACTTTGCAGCTTTTGCTGCATACCTGTCAACTCTTCCTGTGTCTTTGACAAACTGTCTATTCTTTGTTGTGCTGCATCCTGATAAGGCTTACTAATGGATTTTACAAAGTTATCTAGATCCTCGATATTTTGCAAAAGATCTTTACGCATGTCTTTCTCGAGTTCACATGCCACAGCATCTGCTGTCCTCTGCACCTTCTCTGCCATCTCCTTTCGACGAGATGGCAAATTTGAAACTGCTAAGAAACTATTAAATGGTTGAATCAGCTACAAAATGGTGAAGAAAATAAAACTCAAGAGAGAGAATACAAAAGATTATTACTGCGCATCGTGATTGGAATGATAAATTGGATGGTTATTTTGCATGATCTGTCTCAGGGAACTAATCCAATACCATAAAAAATACTGTATAAGAGAAATTGAGAAACTTTATTGCACCTATACAACTAAAGCCCTCAACTGAAACCTCAAACAAAAGTTGGAAACTACTGTGAAAATTCTTCTGTGCTTTTAAGAATTCAATATAATTTCAGCGCCAGCCAACAATTTTCAGTTGAACAAGACTCGTGAGTAAGTCCAAGAAGAAACTTCGAATCTCTAGCTATAGAAAGAAAACAGAACAATACATCAAGATAAATTTCAAATCAAGAGAAGAATTGTTACCCGCCAGCAGAACAAAGGCCTAAAGCAAGAAGGTCCTCCATTGTGGTTGGTAGCACAGTTGTTAGAAGGGAAGCAGATAGGCCAGCAGCTCCTAGTCCTCCAAATGTTCCCAACACCTAGATATTAAAAGATAGACATCCCATCAGAGAGAGTATGAGTGTTGTTTCTCTTTTTCTCTATTTCTGCACGTGGTTTATCAATTAGTTAAGCGAACATCACCATAAAAAGACTCATCATGCAAATCTAGATAATCAAGGACTAATGATATATTAAACAAAAATGAAAATAAGCTCACCACTTCACGAATCTCTTGGTCAAAAAGTTTTGCAGCAGCAGAAGCACTAAAGTTCTCTAGAATTTTCACGCTGAGGTCTTCCCTCTTTTGTAAGTCATGAGTTCCAGAATGTGGCTGATTGTGCTGGTTTAAAGATGAAGGCCATCTCTTCTCAAGGGATTCATTATACAGCATCCTTTCGCGAGAACTATTTAATTGTAACCACATCTTATACTCCTCAAGAAGCTTCTAATTATCGAGAAAAGAAAATCCATCAAATGGGAGACCCAGAATGCGAGAGATAATCTTGATCAAGTATAACTAACTAAACTATAACATATAAAAAACCATGCGTACTAAGATCACCCCAACAAATTTTTCTCTTAGCAGGTTGTATTCTCAAATTATAATAGTCAATAATACTATGTAAGCTTTAACCTTATGTATATTCATTTGCACTTGTGGGACCTAATACTATTGACTACGTGATAAGCTTTAAATCCAGCTAGCATTTCTGCACACAGAGTATACACTCACAGATATCCTTGAAAATTTGACACTTTCTGATTTCAGCATCTATTCTAATTAGACTCTAGTAACTTACTTGTGCATCGGAAATTGCCGGGTCAATGATGTCATTTTGAGCTCTTGAGCTGACAGGCATTAGGTTGAACTTCTCTCTTTTGAAAACATAGGAAGCAACAAGATCAAAATTTGACAGTAGAAGAGTAGATTCTATAAGCCTCACAATTCTTGCCCTGGCAGCTTCAATCTGCAATTTACACAAATTAATCCTCTCTAAGAAACATAGGTTTAAAAAGGGCATTGTGCCTAACATTAATTTGTAAGCAGAAGGAAAAACACGTAATCCTCAAAGATCCATGATGTTAGAACATACAAGTGACAAAGTCTGCCTCCTCCATGTCATACTCTCGGATTCCATCTTTTCTGCATAATCTTTCGCCCTACCAACTATTTCATTAATCGAAGCTAAATCCTGAATGGCAGATTCACGCTCTTTCAATACAAGGGTTTCACATGCAGTAATCAGTCTATCTGCAATTCCAATTGGTGTCTCAAGCTTAAGCCTCATCCTATCCATTCCTGTATTTGTTGATCTATCCAAAAAGCTAAACAAGAATTTCTCAAGTTCATTAAAACCACTGTTCATCAAACGGGTATCTGTCCCTAATAATTCCTCATTATTTTTACCACCATCCAAACCCACAGAGAGTTTGGCTTGGATAGCTGACCGTGCAGACACAGGATATAATATGACATGCTCTGTATTCATCAGCTTCTGTATGTTCTGTTTAATGAATGCAGTGGCTTCCTCAAGCTGATCCAAACCAGAGACAAGAAAGAATTAATAACATAGGAAATCCAAAGGTAAAAAGTGACAGGAACAACATTGCTCTATGAAGTGAGGAGAACAGATGTATATACGAAGTCATTGTCAAACCTCACTGTTACTTTGATAGAGATCACACTTATTCAAGACAAAAACGACCCTTTTCTTCCATTGTTGTATATAATTAAGAAACGCAACCTGAAATGCATAAAGCGTGTTTGTTTAGAGACAGATTTCTTACTTTTGGCATAAATAACTTCCTCCCACGACACAGTAGCATGAAGCAATGATAACAAGTTGAAAAATTATGCTCGTCATACCTCGCTTGCAGTTAATGGTCGGTCAGCAGAGATAACAAAAACAACCAAATCCGACCGAGGTACAAACTCTTCGGTGAGACGCTGTTGTCTTTGAAGAATCACATTTGTACCAGGTGTATCAACAAGGTTTATCTGATACAGAGATAAATAATATGTTAAACCTTATCAACTTTTTTTTTTGATAACTGCACCTTATCAAACCATCAATTGATGTTAATATAAATTTGACAGATAAATCATAAAGAATAGCATAGAGGAAGCTTCCAGGACCAAGACTAACGGATAAAAATAACAAGTAGAACAGGTAATAAAACAAAAAGGACTGATCAAATGACATTTCTCAAGGGCTATCATATTTGCATATGAATTGTTAAGCAATTGTACAAGACAGATGAACCACAGAAGAGACGTTGTGAATAAACACTATTATTTTTCAACAAAGTGAAAGTGAAAATAAAAATGAGCTAACCTTTTTCAGAAATGGAGCAGGTAGATAGCATATGAATTGACCATCTGGATGCCTTTCACAGCGTTCGTGCTCAAAAGTATCCATCTCAGCATAACACAGCAAAGTGATCTCATTAGTTGTGGGGACAACTCCTTCTTTGAGGTATCTTCTTCCGAGAAGAGCGTTTATAACAGTTGATTTGCCAGAGTTAAACTCACCCTAACGAAAAGAAATAGATAAAAATATGAACAAGTGCACATGAAGAGGATATATTTTAAGTGAGAGAAAAGAAAATACATGATCCTCCATAAATCCATTATCACGTGCAAAACCGTAGTTACTATAGTAGAGCAAGGATAAATACTAACAATATTGAGTCGTGCCTATACTAACCTGGTTCTATGTTGCATGGTGCAACTGTGATTATCATATTTGTATCATTAAGATGTGTTCATGATTGTTTTGTGAACCAGTTATACATACATGAGTCATAGATAATTTCATATTCTTAACAGATTTGAACTGTGAAGTAAGGAGTTGGGTATTTCTGAAGTTGCATGAGAGATGAACCTCAATCTTCTGGACTGACTGCTTTCAATGCAACAAGCTGGTCATCCAAACCCAGAATTTAACGTAACTATGCCTCCTAACTGAATATCTAAACAAATTCAATCCCTAATCTATTTCTGTTACTCGAGATCAACTTTACAGTTAATTCTACAAAGAAGTTACATTAAATTTAGAGCTAATACCCAATGTATAACCGGTGCAACCAGAGTTTGCTGAAGGTCAACACACAATTACCACTATAACCAGCAAAAACGGCTCATCAAGTCGGGAAACTGCATCAATGAGAAGTGAAACCTCCTCCACCTGCCACTCAGGACCAGTATGTACACATTCAGCTCAAACTAACAATAAAACAATCGCTTAATTACTAAACATATATATATATATATATATATATATATATGAAGAGCAAAAACTACCAAATGGCAAGCGATTAAAAGATCACCAGAGGAGCAGCTTTGTGGATTATAGATATTGCATCTTGTAAAACAATTTTCTCCATTTCTATGAACTCTGCTTCTTTCTTGTCCAAGTCAATAGAAGGGATGACTCCATTTTTTCCTTGCTCCACTCTATCCATAATTTTACTGTCGTCCTGAGTTTTATTACTCACAGGAGTAAACAAATTTCTCAAAGCATCGTCACTGAGCAGCTTCAGATCATCCAAAGAAACAAGCAATCCACCAGCACCAGACTGAATTAACTTTGATGCATCAGCTAGCTTTAATTGCTCCCCTTTCAAACCAAATGTTGCAAACACTGGCACTTTGACAGTTTGGAATATGGAGTCGGAATTGTTTCCTCTATCATTGTGATATATAAGAAAATCAGCACCTTCAGAATTAGATGCACTTAAAGCAGCATCAGCAGCATTTACACTTCTCCCAACTAATGGGAGTATCACAGTGTTGTCAGATTTTGATTCCATCATCATATTCCTTGCCACTATTGCTGGTAGCCCTAGAACAACAAGCAAACATTCCCCTCAAATTCAGAAAAATGAAACATTTATAACAAATTTACAGAGAGTTAGTACTGAATTATAATACTGACCTTGATCAGAAAGAACAACGCCACTAGCACCAATAGCAGAGGCAATATCAACACGTTCAGCAATAAGAAGAAAAGCTCTATCTCTAATCAGTGATTTCAATAACCTAGCCGCTTCATAAAATCTCCCACCATTACCATTTCCTTCACTATCATCAACAATTACAATACCAACCCATTTAGATACGGCAATATCAATTGAACTCAACAGTTCTTCATCTGCCCCTTTTCTCAAAACATCTTCAGTACTCAATTGTAAAATCAAAGTAGGGATTTTAATTTCAGGTCTTTTAAATCCACCAGGAAATAATGTTCTTGGTTGTTGTTGTTGATTTGATTGAAATGCATCTTTTCCAATTGAATTGATTGAAAGTTTAGATCTTTGAGCTCGGAATTTGAGTAATTGATTGTCATAATGCGGGAGATTTGAAATTAAGGTTTTGTTGAGGAGAGGGAGTTTTGTCAAGTGAACTGGACCAACGTTAGAGAGTAGAGATACCATGGAAGAAGAATACCCTGAGATTGTGAATTAGGGTTTTCAAATTATTGGGTGTTTTTAGAAAATTAGGGTTTGATTTTGGAGAGGAAATTTAGAAACATTATCTTCTATCTATTGGTACTTCTCTGGTTCAGAGGTTATGGATGTGGGTGGGGTGGTGGTGGTGGAGGATAGGGTTGAGGAACTTATCAAACCAAAGTCGGTTGTATGTATCCGACAAGTTAATTTTGTGACCAAACTGCCTTGAAATGTACATGGTTAGTTAATTGAGATTTGTAGAGGCATCGAGAGACTTTTTATGCAAGAGATAACTTCATATAATTAATACTAGTACAATTTTGGACTTACTCCAAAAAAAATTATTAACTTTAGTTTAGAAGGCTAATTTAAAGGTTTCCACATTTGTAGAGGGGCTCTTATAATAAGACGAAATAAAGATATTTAAAGTAAATTTAAAAATTTCTTATCCATCATATTTTCATAATGGTTAAAATACTCTTGATTAGTTAGTAAAACTAATTAGCCAATAGATTAAGTTAATCATGATTAATCGAAAATAATCTTAAACTTAATCAAATCAATTCAAATTTTTTTTTTTGGTTTGGTGGGAAGAAAAATTAGAAGAAATGTAAGATAATTTTGTAGGTTTTTTTAAAAAACCCTAGATTTTGATTCAATCAACCAGCGCATAACTGGATACATCTAACTTAAACTCTTGGTCTTTTAATGGCTCAAATTGGATGAAATTACGGACAAAAAGATGATTTATTTTTGATTCAGAGAATTTTACGGTTGGGTTTTCATGTCGAACCCAACCGTAAACAAAAGAACAATGGATGAACACCAAATCGTAACAGTTTTACGGTTGGGTTTTAGCATCGGACCCAACCGTAAATAATCTAAAAAAAATTCTTATCCGAGATGATTTACGGTTGGGATTTGCCAAAAAAACCCAACCGTAAAAACCAATTTTAGTTTACAATTTCATCCAAAATTTACGGTTGGGTCTAGGCTTCCCAACCCAACCGTAAAACATCTTTTGGAGCATTGAGTTTAAGGTAAAATTGGTGTTTAGAAATCATTTTAACTAGATTGAAGGTAAATTGGGTCATTCAAACAAAGAAAAACAGGACAAAAAAAAAAACATAATAACTAGAATCCAATTTTGAATGATCCAGGAGAATTTACGGTTGGGTTTTGACTGAAACCCAACCGTAAAAAGCAGTTTTAGTTTTAGTGCAAACACATTTACGGTTGGCTTTTGTAATCGAACCCAACCGTAAATAGGAGTTTTAGTTTTAGTGTAAACACATTTACGGTTGGCTTTAGTAATCGAACCCAACCGTAAATGATCATCTTCATCTCCTATATCCCACATTTTTTATGCATAAATCAGATTTTTATTTGTTTTGGTTGGTGGGCAAAATAGAAGAAAGAAAAGAGAGTTTTTGGTTGTTTATTGAAAAACCCAAAATTATGATTTTCTTAACGAAAATGAGTGATTCTAGTGGCAAATTTGTGGAGGGTGAATCCTTGTATGATTGTCAAACTAAATTTTACATACCCATTGATGGAGACCCAACTATGTATGATTATTTGGATGGTAGAGAGGTTTTAAGGGAAAGTTGTGATGGTGAAACTCAATCAAATGGAGAAACTAGTCGTCAAAGTGAAGATTCAATTGCCGAGAGTAGTCAGGTATACTTCTAACTTAAACTCTTGGTTTTTTTTTGCTCAAATTTGTTGAAATCACGTACATAATAGTGATACTTTTTATGAGTCAGGCAGGTTTACGGTTGGGTTTTCTTCTCAAACCTAACTGTAACCGTACTTTCCATGGAGGAAAAGTACACTGTAACAGTTTTACGGTTGGGTTTTTATCACCGACCCAACCGTAACTCATTATGTGCATGGGTATTTATTGCACTAGTTACTGTTGGGTTGGACTCTTGATACCAACCGTAAAACTGTGAGGGATTTTTTTTTCCTTTTATGGTTAGGTTCGAAGCCACAACCCAACCGTAAATTCCTTTACGGTTGGGTCCGACGCTCATAACCTAACCGTAAAATTATAGTTTGTAGTGTTTTTTGCCTAATGCCTTGATATTTTTTTGTTCAGATCGAGATTGTACCTCACCCAATGTATGCTCAGCCTCCTCCAAATGATATTCAAACTAGAGATACTACGGATCACTTTTTGAACGACTTGGTAGGTTATTGATAAGTTGTAATTCCTTTTGACAATATAGCTAAGTTTTTTTTTCTAACTTTGTGTTCTTGGACCATGTAGACATGGGATAAAAGAGATGATGCAAAGAAATGGGCTAGAGAACATGGCAAACTCATCATGTGTGTGATTGTTTGTAACAACCAACAAAAAGACAACCGCTTTCAAATGGTTTTGCGAGTGTAGTGGAACTTATACAAGTAATGCATAGAAGGGTACCGAGTATGTAGGAAAGACGAAGAGGAAGTCAAAAACTTTCACTAAGAAGACGAGATATCCTTTCAAACTTCAATTTCATACCAACTACGAGAATAGTGGTTCTTATCTAGAGTTGTATGTGGTCGTCACAACCACTTACCACCAGAGACTTTGTTAACGCATCCTTCTGCAGCACGGCTCACCGAGGAAGAAAAGGTCATCGTCGGCGACATGATAGAAAAGCGAATGAAACCCATTGATATCCTCAGACACTTGAAGAAAATAAACCCAAACAATATCTCTACGTTGGAGACAATCTACAATGCCAAAGCCAAGTTGAAGAGTGAGAAATGGCAAGAAAGGGACCCAATCCAACAACTTATGTACTTGGGGGAGAAGCAAAACTACACCATGTTCCACGAAGAAGATGAGAATAAAGAAACTAAGCATCTTATATTGGCTCATCCCGAGTTTATGAAGTTAGCACGGTGCTCCCGTCAAGTTCTTATAATGGATTGCACGTACAAAACTAACAAGTATGATCTCCCGGTCTTGAATGTTGTCGTCCAAACTTCTACCAAGTCCCCGTTTAGTGTTGCCTTTTTCTTCTTGAGAAACGATCTCGAAGAAAGCTATGTGTGGGCATTGGAACAAGTTAAATTATTCTACGTTGAAGGATATACCCCTAAGGTGATTATCACCGACAAAGAACAATCCTTGATGAATGCCATAGCAAGGGTATTTCCGGATGCTCATCATCTTCTTTGCACGTTCCACTTGTGGAACAATATTCAAACCAAGTGCAAACCGATTATTCGGCCAACAAAGAAAAACGAGATGGAGAGAATTAAGAAATTAATGGTATCTCAACAAGAAAAGGCCAAAGAAAAATTCGAGGAGGATGACAAGTTGGCGGAACTAAAATGGACTAGTTTCCAAAGTGAATGGGACGCTTTGACATGGTCTATCACCAAGGAAGATTATGAAGAAAATGTTCGTATGTTTTGCTTGCATTTGAGTAATTATCCAATAATTTTGAAGTATTTGATGGACCATTTGTTGAATCCGCACAAAGAGAAGTTTGTAGCGGCGTTCACAAACCAAGATAAGCACTTTGACAACCAAGCCACAAGTACCGTGGAGTCATCTCACAACCGAATGAAGAAGAAGCTTCATAGTTGCGATGATGGGTTTGTTACGGTCTTCGAAGCGATCTCCGTGACCTTGATAGAGTTAAGGAACTTTTTGAAAAAAACCTTTGTAGAAAACACGTCATTTATAAAGACGACCAATGGCTCCAAGGAATTTCTTATAAGGTGTCGCATTGCGCAATTGAGAAGATAATGTACGAAGTTATGCATTATAGGTTGGAAAAATTACAGGGAGAAGAAGATTGTGCTTGTCCTAACATGTCAAGTTTGGGACTTTCCTTCCGGCATATGATTCCCAAGTACGAAAAAGACGGTGTGATCCCAATTCCAGATATTGATCCGTTTTGGCAACAATTGTCTTTCGATGAACCCATCGTCGAGCAAGATTTTGGTGCATCGTTTATCGATACCCACGTTGGAAAAGCTCTAGCCGAGAAATACGACACATTAAATCGCGCGCAAAGGCAAATATGGTTGATAAGTTGAGTAACTTCGTGTTTCCACACACAAGGTACGATGTCAAGGAACCAAATAGAGGGAAGATAAAGGGTAGGCCTTCTACGAAAGAAAAGAGGGCCGTGGGACGAAAAAAAGCTAGGGAATTGATGGAAGAATCAAAGAAAAGAGACCCTTCGGCTTTTGAACACTGCAAAAGGAATATGAAGCGGAGGATGAGAAGGAGGATGATGTTCGAGGAAGAAACAAACGAAAAAGAAGTCAAACGGAACAAGGGGGACCAAGCCTAGTAGATATTAAAGGAAAAGGTCTCGCGCTTCCCTCTCAAGAAAGTTCAATAATGGAAGTTGGTGCTAAGGGAAAAGTTCCCGCACACCCAAACTCAAGAAGAGTTACTATGAAAGAATTAGCAAGAAGAAAAGAACAAGTTAAAGGAAATACATTAGTGGTTGAAGAGCCGCATACGATCCGGATTGCAAGAGGATTGGTGCAAGCACCATCAAACTTTTCAAGAAATGAGAATGGTAAAATCGTCCGAACCGAGCAAATTATTTATGAAAATTATATGTTATGGTTTCCGGCTTTTTTTCGTCCATACATAAAGGCCACCGACGATGTTGCCGGTGATGGTAATTGTGGTTACCATGTATTCATCGAACAAGTTGGACCATTTAGCGGAGCAAAAGAGTTGGGTTTGGACGAATGCACTTATGTAAGGCATAGGTCCGCGGTTGAACTACGTTCTTACCCGGATTTATACAAGTCAATGATGTTTGCAGCGGGAGAAGAAGAGTCGTTGTTAAACGAGGAGTTAATTGCATTCAAAAGGAGTTTAATAGGCAATAGGAATTTGACTAGGGAGTATTGGATGAGCATGCCAATATGTGGCCAAATCCTCGCCAACGCTTTCAATTGCGTCATCCATTATATCTCAAATGGATTTTGTCTTATATTTGCACCAACAAGAACAACCTTTGTCGAACAATTGGCAAATAGAAGATGTGTGATTGGGATAGTGCAGAACTGCCATTTTGTCGGTCTCAAGTTGATAGAAGGAAGCCCATTACCCCCGTTAAAGATAGGATACGACGGTGTAATCGCCAGGTCTTGGTGTCACCGGTTCGAGCAAAGTTTCGAACTCTGGAACACATTACGACCCTCGACCTTTCAATTCACAGCAATTACGTCTGACTCGGAGTCGGAATAATAATATAGTAATATTGACTAAATGTAATATTGGTAGTGACAATATCATATGTATCTTGTAGGAATCATACTATGAATATAATATTTTGAAATTAATGTAAACATCCATTTCTCATTAATTAGACCACATTACAACCCATTAGACCATTACAAATGAACTAATATAGGTTTGCGAGTGAGCAAAAAGTCCTTTAGGATGTGATAATGAGGTAGGTATAAAAAGGCCAATATTTTCCATCTCCTTCATTCCTGAATAGATCTCTCTAACACCTCATCTTCGGTTTCACCCCTAAGTCGTAGTTGACCAATAATACGAACTAATGCCATAAATTCTTCTACTTCTCGGTGTATAGTGCCATATCGACAAATCAACTTGACGTGATCACGGTTATAAGAGTTGCCGGTTTCATAACAAAAGTTTTCATGGATTCTTTGCCAATAACTCGGGCTCGTTATACCACCTTGCCTTCGTTATTCTCCTCTTTTTGGATAACATATTACATAATTGCGGCAAATACATAAATCTTCATCCAAAGTAAAATCAGGATCTTTAACCCCAGGTTGAGCCATAATCAAGTATGTTAGAGTAATAGTTTTGTTGGAGATGATTGTTGTAAAAGAAATGTTCAATTTTAGAAAAAAATTGATGGGCTTGATATGTACTCAACAATTTCCCTTTTTATCATGCATAAATAAGATGTGTAACGGCTCTATTTCGAAAAATGGGTCGTACAAGGTTTCAACGGCTATATTTTCAAACAAAAAAGAGCTTCAAAAACGACACCAGAGATTCCTCAAAAGATTTTACGGTTGGGTTTTGAGTCAAAACCTAACCGTAAATGTTCCTGTTAACTTATTTTTGGAATTCCAATTTACTCCAAATTGGGTTTAAAAATCGAATTTTTTGGCTTATTCATTCTATTTTACAAGTTTTAAAGTAAAAAGGTCATTCAAACAAACAAAAACCCAACCGAACGCAAACACTCGAATACAATTTTTGAGTTAACAGGAGGATTTAAAAACCCAACCGTAAAACTGTCCTTCTTAAGGATTTTGGTTGGTCTACGGTTGGGTATGGACTTGTGTCCCAACCGTAAATGAACCTGGGATACACTTACGAAATAGAAGAGTATGCAAAACCTTATTTTTAACATTAAAGGAAGAACTAAAGGAAATGAAATACAATAGATCATTAGATGATTACACTTAAACACTTAAAGATAATAGATGAAATCAAGATAGGTACTTTGTTCCACAATACAATAGCAATCCCCATGCGTAAACTCCTCCCCATGTTTGATTCTATATTGCTCCATAGCCATCACATGCTGAAAAAAAAGTCAATTATAAGTTTAAATTTTTGAAAACTCTTTTTAATGAACGATTTATTAATTGACACACTTACTCTTTCCACACTGTTTTCGGTGGGAAGTGCTTCTTTTCTCAATTTCATTTCATGTTTTAAGTTCTCCATTTTTCAAACAACGCCTCATACCGTCTCTTGATGCCTCTGAACGTCCTCCGATTTTCATTCCCGTCTAATGCAAAAAAAAAATGAAACACATGCTTCCACCAAGGATGGGAATTTTGACCCACCATCCAATCTTCATGTGCAACGGCGTGGTTATTGTTGTTATAGTGCGCTCTATCGCAATCATGTATTATCATCGTAAGCCACGCTCGAACAATTACAACATCTTCAGCATTAGTGTAAACCATTTTTACTGCTTCAAAGGGTATGTGAGAATGAGTTGGAAAGTCTAGAATTAGAATGAGAATGAAAGGTATAGGGAATAATGAGAAAGTTAAAGGGAAATGTTTCCTTTTATAGTGAAAAAAATACCCAACGGCTAGATTTTCAAATAAAAAAGCCGTTGGGTTTGTCTACTTTAAGGAAACACAAATACTGACAGGTTTACGGTTGGAACTTGTCAACCAAACCCAACCGTAAAAGGGTCCAGAAGCATTTACGGTTGGGTTACACACATAAAACCCAACCGTAAATAATCCTTGATGAAAAAAAATTATTTAACCTGAAGGATTTTACGGTTGGGTTTTCCAATCAAACCCAACCATAAATAAGCCTCAACACAAAAAAATCAGACATATGCGGAATACT
Source organism: Papaver californicum (assembly GCA_023531435.1). Classification (NCBI taxonomy): domain Eukaryota; kingdom Viridiplantae; phylum Streptophyta; class Magnoliopsida; order Ranunculales; family Papaveraceae; genus Papaver; species Papaver californicum. The sequence goes on along the minus strand of JAJJMC010009994.1, from coordinate 6,171,022 downwards.
TTACGGTTGGAAATCAGAATAAAACCCAACCGTAAAATGCAAAAAAATAAAAAATGATGCAATTTTTTTTACGGTTGGGTTCAGAATCGAACCCAACCGTAAAATTGTATCTTCATCTCCTACCTTTAATTTTACGGTTGGGTTTGTTTAATAACCCAACCGTAAAATGAAGAACAAACCAGCAGAACATACATTTACGGTTGGGTTTTCAAATCGAACCCAACCGTAAATTTTTCTGTAACCCAAATTATCCATTACTTTGTTTAGTTTTATCCCGATTTTCATCACTATTACCTTATACACCTATAATAGGAATCTTCATCACGAAATTTAGAGTTTAATCGACGACGAAATTTTGATTCGATGTAGTTTTTCGGTTAAAATGGAGAAGGAGGAGATATGGAGGGAGAGGGAAAAGTTCTGTTTAGGTTTAGGTTTTAATTGATTGAAGGTCAAATTAGAATTTTTAATTGATAGAAGGGTAATATGGACATTTAACAAATGAGAGTGGAGCCCTAGAACACCCTTTAACGCATTTTTGGGTCACCCTACCTCACATTGGAGCCCCTCTACAAATGTGGGAGCCCCTAAATTAGCCTTCTTAGTTTAAGAGGAGTTGGTACTACTTCTTTTTTTTAATTTCTTTTTTATTGATGCTATTTACATGGGGTTAGTGAATTTACAATTACAGAGAGTTTGAGAGAGATCTTAAATCTCTTGTTATTCGTTAGAGACTTTAAACAAGTATCTTAAATACCCTTGTTAGTGAACAATGGTTTATTTAAATTTTCGAAATTTTTAAAAACTCTTTATTATTAGTTAGAGACTTCTAAAAAGTTCTTTAAATGCTCTTTTTATTTGATATAGACTTTAAAGTCATGCATTTGTAATTTTCAGGGACTTTGAAAGACTTTTATGTGAAAATCTATTGTAGATTTTATATTTTATAGTTGCAACTGTTTTTTTTTCTTTTCTCTTGTGTATCGAACATTTAAACTAATGATTAATTAAGTTACGATGCATTATCCTCAAGAAAATTTTGCCATTTGATCTATGCTTTTACAAGTATAGTAAAATTAACATACTAGTCATCTATCATATATTAGTTATAACTATCTTATGGGGAAAAAGATGGTAAAAAATCTTTATATACATGATGATTTATTAGAAAAAAAGACATGATTTTTTTTGTTGTTGATTGGTTAGATAAAGACATGATTTTGAAATAATTGTATATGGGAGAAAAACCAAATAGAAATACATTTGGAGTTCTTGAAGCTCGGTAATAAAAGATCATTCTCAAGATTAATTAGGAACCGCTACCATGTGGAACGATGGTATAGTAGGTATTCTAGTTGTTTAGCGCTATTAGAAAAAGGCTAAATCAATCAAGCACCAACTATAATATTACATTTAATGTACATCATTCATTCTCTTTTATTTGTGTCATAAAATACATCGCGTGTACTCTGTCGTTGCTATTGTCATGGCCAAGAGAAAAAAATATTAATTGAAAAAAACGAGAAAAAAATGAAAAAATAAAACACATATGGTGTGACATGTATACTTAAAAAGATTGCTTACATATATACATAAATATATGTAAGTGGAATGTCTGCTCCTACGATATGTTCTATTTAGTGATGGGATGAGTGAAATAAATAGATTAATGAAAACATAAACATAGGACAACAATGAAATTTATTTTGACAATGGACACGTATTTTACTAGGTATTTATGGTACTTTTATTAAAGTTGTAATGTGCAAAATAGAAATAGTTGGTAGATATTTTGAATTTTTTATTAAATGTTATACATTTTTTTGTCTCTACAAATCATAAAAACTCTCTAGAAATCCACTAGATATGTATCTATAAGTCGCTTAGTCTCTCTAAAATACTTTGATAGAATCACTAGAAATCTCTAGATTTCCATAAAATCTCCGGGAGTCACTCAAATGAAAAATCTATGTAAGTCTATACAATTCTCATTTGACTACCTCCCTGTTAATTTAGTTATGAGTCTTTGACTCTGTAGTTATCTTTGTATCTAAAGCTATTTAATTAATACAATTTTGGACTTACCAAAAGAAAATCATTAACTTCACAGTTTTAAGGATTCTCTTGGTGATTTTTAAGGAATCTCGGTGATTCATAGAGATAAAATATATATAAATTTCATCTTACATACATCATTTTTTTATAAAAAAAATGAAAAAAATAGCTAATATACAAAAAACCATTTTACAAAATAAATATGCAAATAATTAAGTGAAAAATAAAAGGGTGTTGTTAAATTGTATCTCATATATATGTTAAGGTTCACTAAAACAAGAAACATTTACATTGGAAACAAGTTTTGTTTGTTTTACTGTATTGAAACAATAATTCTTTGCATTGAAATATGATTTGTTGTTTCAATGCAAGAAAAACAATTTTCTAGTAGAATAAGACAAGAAGACACATTTTTCAATGCAAATGATTAGTGTTTTAATGAAATTTAACATGTATACGTGGATACAAGTTAACAAAAGCCAATAATTATATGCATGTCTAATGGGAATTGTAGTATTTTGTCAACTACAAATTAAACCAAGCTGAACATGAACACGAGGGATTGGAATATGTCATAAATCATTTGGGTTTTAAAACTTTTTTTATATTTATATGGACTTAATCATAACTTATTTGGTTTTTTTTATTGCTGTTATTATTTTGACTTTTACTGCGTAAGAAAAAACAAGCCTCTTATATATCACCTATTTTGGAAAGACTTTTTTCTAGCCTTTTATGGTATATTTTAACATAAAAGTCTCTTAAAATCCCTCAAAGCCTTAAATTACTGATTTCAAAATCTAAATCCAACAACAGAGAATGATAAATACTTTTCGAAAGTCTCTATTCAATAACAAAAACTCTCACAGATTTCAGAAGTTCTCTATCGACGAACAAGAGATTTGGAATGTCTCCATGTTTGCTAACCCCCGATAGATTGCACCGTCTAACCGGCAAGTAAACTTATTTTTTTACTGAGGTTGAGCCATTGGGGATCTCATTTAGAACAAGTTACCAAAATTTTTATTATCGTTTTAAAAATATAAAGAATTTTATCTTATAGTCAAATCACAACCGATTTTTTTATCTAAAAGTGTGTAACACCTCATAGAGAAAATTTATTTGCCCAAGGTTTGGCGTAAACCGAGTGCTCAAAAATCAGCCTCCGTGGATACTCAATACCTGGTCCATAATTGGTCGGGTAAGCCACCCAGCTTTTATAAATTATTTGTTTGACCATTTTTCTTACACTCCTCTTAGAGCAAGTCTTTTGGTGGAAGAATTTTATCTTCGAAATTCCATGACTCCTCACTATATAGAATAGATCATGGAAGTGTAAGTCTAAAAATAGAACTTCCAAAACGAGAAAAGAAAAACGTCGGGCGCTAATTTGATTGACGTTCCTCGAGTTTGGTGTAAAACTCCTATCGGAATTCCACAAAACGCAATTTGGATTTCCACAAAACACCAATCGAGTTGCCACTCACTCTACGCCTTTAGATATGTCTTGAAAACTTTTACATCAACTGTTCATTTTGAGTGTTAATCTAATTAATGTTTTGTGGAAATCTGATTGTCCTTTTGTGACAGATTCAACGGTATTTTTATTCGCGTTGTGTGCCAATCAGATTGCCTCTCTCGTTTGGATTCCAAGATATCTTCCATAAAACCTTAAAACATGTCTTGGAAAAAAACGTGGATGACCCCAACTTGAAAGTCAGTAGAGCTGACACTCCATATTTTTTCCAAACTTGGAATAGCTTGAAGTCCACCATAAGACTTGCTCTTATACTCGACCTTGGCCACATATTTTTTTTGTAACGACTGTATTTCCTCGACTTTGACCATTTATTAAAAAAAAATTCCTTTAATACTCAAATTGTAGTATTTCATTTATAAAAAAACATTGAATAACATCTCTCTTCTCTCTCCTAAAAAAACTACTCCCTCTGTCCCTAATATAAAGGAGGAATTAGTCTAATCTCTTAGATTAAGAATTTTTTTTGATTTCATGAATATCCATCTTCTTTCCTGTCATAACCCTTATTCTATTCCCAACACTAGAAACATTAAGTTAATTGTGATGATTCTCAAGGATCATAAATAAGGGCAAATATGGAAAAAACAGTCTTGGAATTGGAACTCCACCTATCTAATAGGACTACAAAAATTTCTAAACTCCGTCTTTATAATAGGGACATAGGGAGTAGTAGTTAGGACAATCACTATGGTTGGGGTATTTCGCTTGGTTTTAGCTATCTATATTATAAGACACAATGGTGTTTTTACCCTTGGACGGAGATCTAGTACATTTCAGAGATATAAAGGACGGCCGAGATAAAACCTCTGATATTCTAGATACGAGACTAAGAAACATGCAATCATAGAAGCAAATGATCTTAAAAAACTATTTAAAAGATCTCTAATTGGTAAACTAAAGATATTTGACCATGAGTCCCTCTCAAACCAAAGGGACAAAGGAATTGTTTTTATAGTTGAAAGAAACTCAAAGGTTCATGATAAAGAAGATAAGGCTCAATCGTCAGAAGAAGTTGATGAAACTTGTTCAGAAAAACTAGATGATGATATTGATACAACTATGTCCCTGATTACTAGATAGTTTCGCGATCTTTTACAAACAAAAATAAGAAACTCATCCTCCTAATCGACCTCATGATCGATTTCCTGCTAACAATATTTCAAGTGTAAGGGTTTCGGTCACATGGCCAAGGAATGCCAAATATGAGGAAATACACTGGTAACAAGGCTTTTGTTGTAACATTCAATGATACCTTATACTCATGCAATTCTGAAGAAGATGATACAACAAATATTGCACTAATTGCAGAGATAAATTTTCCACAAAACTCTGTCCATAATACCTCCATTGAAAAAATGGATACATCACCAGATGTATGGATTTATACTAATAAAGAAAAGACGAAAACAACAATATGCAAAAATCAAAAGAAAGCAAAATCTCTCTTGCGTAAATTCTACAAGTACTATGGACATGATTTTGATCAGTGCTACATGTTCAAGAGGAAAGTTGACATGCTAAAAGGAAAAGCTAAAGAAATTATGAACATATTAGAAAACTTTGATCATGTTAATCATATTTTAAGGAAAAAATCTTTGAAGCCGTCTGCACTTTATAATTCTACTTCTCATGGAAGTATGAGGAATCCAAAACTAAGACTGAAAAGGAAAAGGTTTAAATGGCATGCCAAACCAGAACAGAAACACAGTAAAAGCAAAGTCATATTGGTATGCGTTTTACAAACCGATGAAAAAAAATCTCATCTCAACACCACTAAATGGTATTGACTTTGTGCATCATCACTAAATGTACCAGAAAGATAAAAGTGAAGAAGCATAAGAACTAGACACTCTTAAAGGTAATTTGTGGTGAAGTTCTTTACGAGAAAAGCTTTTTATTTTAAAAAAAAGGTTCTGGTTGACAAGAATAACAAAGATATTATGTCATTATAGTCAATATTCGGAAAATATTTTTCGAATAATTTTTGGTTTATTCGTGATCCTGTTTACCGAAATATATGTTTGAGTTACTATAAATATTATTTTACAATAGTTGGTTTCTTATTCTAAGAACTTTTATCATGGATCAAGATGTTGTATCTTCCCCTTCAAAGGTGCTGGATCTGAAAGATTTCTTTTTAAATAAGAATGCACCATCTCGAATTACAAGGGAATCCAATGGATAGATTAAGAAGAAGCATTAGTTCGGGAAGAAGAGATAACAAAGGTATCAGAAGAAATAACTTTCTTTGAATATTGTGACTGATTTCTGTACTCTTGCTAAACGGATTTGCAATTTCTTGCTGAGTTTTTCAACGAAACCTCTTAGATGCAAGAAGTTCTAGTCAAACAACAAGGTTTTCTTCCAGAAGAGATTCACAAGATTAAGATTGGTGATGTTAATCCATCATCCAACTTTATCAAAAATATGAAGGAGTAAAAGCATCCTAATTAAAGTTAATCCGGTGGAAATATCAAGGATTTAAGTTATAATAGATTAATCAATCGTTAATAAATTTTAATATTTTATAAGATTGTTTTAGGGTGAAAACAAATGTACGGTAAAATCGTACTTTCAAGTAGGTTCAAGAGTTCAAGCTCGAACAAGACGAGCCTAAACCAAGAAATGGTAGTTCACGTCCTGCCTCGAGTACAATGATGAAAAAAATTAGGGTAGGTCTTAGGGGAGGGAAGCAAACAAGGTTGAGAAATATCAGTGTAATGAGTAGTGTGTGAAGGAGAAAGGATTATCTCTGAGATGAATCGTTATTTCTGTATATTTAGTTTCTCCTGACTGATTGTCATGTTCTTGAATGGATGAGAACTATCTATTTATAGTTCGGATGAGACACACTGATTTCTCGTAATTCGTGGAAGTTAGGAAGAGGTGGAGAAGTAATGATTGTGGAGATTGTAGTGGGGTGGTGTCCGGAACGTAAGGAAGATCGATCGGACCACTACTTCTCATCCTCTCAACTGCTCTGTAACAGCCCACTACTTGTTACCTTCTTGCTCGTGGAGGTGTTTCCACCATGCACGATTGTCGTAGACCGCCAAACCAAAACCCCAATGAGAATCCCCACATATATTGTATTTGATATCTCGTGGTAATAGTGGAGTCATAAGCCACTATTATTTTGATTAAGTTAGGTGATAGGTGGTTAATACACCTTATTGGATATCAATTATTTACGTTTTTCGTAGTTATTTCTCTTGTATTTTGTATATATTATATTTGTTTTAGCTTTTATAGGTATTTTAGAGTCAGAAAAAGTAAAAGAAGAAAATTAGAGGTTCAAAGAATTGCTTGGCAACTTAGAGGTGTTGGCGGAATCAAAGCTAATGAGCACAAAAGTCTCAACTGTGTGTAAACATGAATTACTATGGGGCATCCAGTTTTACACGGGAAGCAGGGTGCCTAAATCCACTCTTTATTTATGACCTGAAAGCTAGGACGAGTATTTCGTGACTAGTTACTCTTGGAAAGAGTAGGCCGTAAAGTAGATCTGTTAGGACCAAAGAATGACCGAGAGAGATTGAAATTGGAGTTGATGATCCTGGTGTTCGATGAGAAGTACCAAGCTGCAAGAAGCAACGGGAGAGAAGAGATGGGTTCTCACTGCCATCTAGAAGAGAACAAAGCAACATAGAACAATAAGAGAAATTAGAGACCGAGTTTCAATCTAAGAAGAGCTTGCAGAAGAATAGCTTGAGTAGAGAAGTTGTTGTTGCCGGAAATACCAAAAGAGAAGAAACATCCGAGGATTAGGAAATAATGGTTAGTCGGATGTTCAGTGAAGTGAAAAGTGTTGTTGGTTGAGAGATTGAAATCAAGAAACCGAGAAGTATGGATCTGTTGACAGTAAGAGTAGTAGAAAATTTCGAAAGAGAAGCCAAGAAAAATGGGTGTGAGTTTATTGTTCGAGTTAAAATGGTTTCTATTGGCTTGGCGGAGAGGAAGGTGGTCGTTGTTGAGTAGTAATCAGATGCTGAGAAGAAAGAGGAAGAAAATCAGGATGGATCTGTGGTTGACCTCGAGACTGAGAAGAATGAAGACAAGTCACTACTGTCGTTTGGTTTCAACAAGGTAAATAAGATCTTGCTGCTGATAAACAAGAATTGATAGTTCAGATGGAAAGAGGGTGATGAAATCTGTTGGTTTGAATTGAAGAGGATGATTGCAATCAAGATTATAGAATAGTTTGGTGTTATTTAGCATGAACCAAGCGAGAACTTATGGGGTTAGAGAGGATTGAACAGATGTGTGGAGTTGTTCTCAACTCGAGTTGCTGCCTTTGTTGTTGGATTATGATTTGAGATGAAGCCGAGAGGAAGTTTGGACATATAATGGTTATATGGAGTACTTCCAGTGATGATTGAAATGGTTCAGATGATGCGTTTGAATGGTGTGTTTGTGTTTGGTTATTGAATGATGTTATTGTGGTTAAATCACTATAGGGAAGGAGATGTTTTAGAATGTTAAAATCACCAACACTCCATGCCTGAATTCTCTACAGGAACGCAAACTATGTGTTTGTTTAAATGTCTCATAGAAGTTGGTCGTGAAATGGGAATGGCTTGTCAAACTGATAGGCCTTGTAACTTTATAGGCTTCTATTTAGTCCGTGGACTTCCTCTGTACTCTCTGATTTTGGACTTAGAGTTTATTTTAGGCGTAACCTTTTTGGAAATTAAAGAGTTAGGGTTTGATAACCTTTTTGGAAATTAAGGTGCTTTCTTTCTTGTTAAGCCTATGTCGGCTAATCAGTTCTCAGTTATTTCGACGATAGATGGGTCATCGGAGAACTTCGCTGCAAGAGTTAGGGTTTGATTAGGAAAATTTCAGGAGGGATTCTAAAATGGAGAAAGCTATATGAGAGCAACTTCAACAAGAGAGAGATATATCTAGGTTTTCACCTAGTTCTCTTCTCACCTGTTCTACTTCTTTCTGTAGGTTTACGCGGGAAAGATTTCTCGACATCTAGGTTTTGCAATTTATTTCTTATATTCAGTTTTATGAACTCCAATCAATATGAGTAGTTAATGTTCATTTATTGGTTAGGGATTAGTTGAATTTTACAATACATCATTTTATAAATAATATATTATTTGTCTCAGTATTATCGTTTATGTTTCACTATATATATATCATGATTGATTGTTTGTCTAGTTAGGTTGCAAATTGATTGAACTCACATTCATATCTAAAGCTAATTTAGGGTTTATTATATGCAAAAGTGATACTCCTTGAATACAAGTAGTATGATTATTGCTTGTAGTGATGCATCCTAGTACTCACATGTGAATCATGACATTTGTTAAATTGAATTAGTGCGCTTTCCACGTTCAATTGCATTGATTAGCCAAATTTCATGAATCTTAATGCTCATCGGGAATTGAACTTGATTAGTGGTTTTTACACATTAGGTTGTTCTCTTGGTAGAATTCATATTCGCATCTTTTATTGTGTTAGTTGATGATTTATAGAAATTTATGGGATATTCTTGCGATCTAGGTATTCTAGGGCTTTTGATAAAACGAGATTAAATATCAATTCTAAATATTAGTACAAGAACATGTTTTGTGAATAAAAAGAAACCTTGACCAATATTCTCAACTATTTGATTCTTTTCTACAATTTCTCCGTTTTCTTAGTTAGTTTAATTAATTTTATTGAATATGAAAAATCCTTCCTTTTACATAAGATTTCGAAACCAAATAACAACCGAGACTTCTCTGTGAGAACGATCCTTTCTTACCCTTGTTTCAGTATAAATCTTAAGTAGTGAGAAAGTAATAAATAATTTTGGAGTAGTAAGACACACATCAAAATTTGGCGCCGCTGTCGGGGAGGCAAGCGAATTGTTTTTTGTTTTTGTTTTTTTTTTATTTTTTATTTTTGTTTTTAGTTTTATTTTTTATTTCTAATTTTTGTATTCTATTTTTTATTCTAACCTAGTTTTGGGAATCTTATTTCAGGTACTTATTTTTCATGGAAGGAGTATATTACAACAATCAATACAGTTTTCAACTTCAACAACAATATGACGATTTCCAACCTTACGGGAAGTATAATCACAACCAATCCTTTGGTTATGACCAATATTCCAGTACCCTTTTGATTATTCTCATACATGTCAATCTTCTTATGGAGGGTATGTACCCTTTTGATTATTCTCATACATGCCAATCTTGATCGTATTTATGATCATTCACCCATTCAACGGGATGAGACAAGGTTTAGAAACTCTACCACAAGGAATGGTGTAAGACTACCGAGTTTGAGAAAACTTGATAGAAGGTTTGAACAATTAATAGATGAAAGGGCATCATGTGCTGAAATTCTAGAAGCTAAAAGAGCTTTGAGAAAGGAACGTGAGCCACGTTATTCTATGGGATACGATGATATTTTTGAACCTTTCGAAAATCCTTACACCAACGATGAAGTCATTCCAACTCCGAATCTGATTTTTGATGATAATTGTGTAGTTCACTCAACTCTTGATCTTAATAATGATCATTCACCCATTCAAAGGCAAGAGTTGTATGCGAGAGATTCTATTTTAGTTGATGGTAGAAAGCGTGTTAATATCAGAAAACTAACTCAGAAACTATACAAGTTAGATGATGACAGAGCCCCAGGAGAGCTTCTCGAATAAATTAGTAGGAACATAAGTACGAAATTCAAATGGTGTTCTGATAAAGGTTAGAAAACCGCTGAAGATTCTTATTATGGTGAGTCTGGAAACGAAGATGTTAAACAAGACAATCTTTGGGGATATGTGACGACACTAGTGTAGCTTACTCAAGCCTTGATCTTAATAATAACCAAGCACCTATTCAAAAGGAAGATCTTGAGGATGATGCAATGAGTGTTCTAACACAACTCCTTATGGCGAGATTTTGAATCCGCAACAAAGTATGGGTCTTACAACCAAGAAGACTATGTTGAGAATGATACATAATTGAATGATATTATGGAAGACCTAATTGAACTTGCTGAGGATTATATTGATAATTTTGATGCTGAAATTTTCATTGAGGCGGAAACTAATAACGAACGGTTAGAAAGTTTGATAGAGGACCACGGTATACAAGAGGTAAGTAATTTATTAGAATTTTTTAAGGAAGATGAGGATCCCGTAATAAAAGAGAATTTGGAAGGTTTGACTACACCTATGACTATTGATCCTTTTCCTTTACCTTGTTTTGGATTGAATGTATGTGCTTCAGAAGTATTGTTGAATGACTTTGCTTCTAAATATCCTCCATTGGAAATATTTGATTCTCATATTATGCAGGTTAGCAAAGAAGAAACCGTAGAAGTTCCCAAATTCTATGTTCTCTATACACTTCCGAGTGTGGAAAAGACTAAGTGTGGGGGAAACTTTTATCGGGCGATGACTTCGATTTTATTTTCTTATACTAATATTCTTGTGAAGCTATTATTAGAATTACAATTTTTTTTATGGGCGTACCCCTGAATTTTCAGATTGTTGGTCTACGGGCAACCAGAAAGTCGGTATGACGACTTTAAACTAAGTGCTGCATGGGAGGCAACCCATTGGTTTAGTATTTCTTTTATTATTTCTTTTTTTTTCTGATTTTTCATATCATTATAGGATTTCCCACTTTGTTTTACATTGGAGGAGTCAATTTACATTGAGGAAAATATAAAGTTTAAGTATGGGGGAGTGATTAAGCATATAGAATTCTTAAGTATTCACTTTTAGGTAGAATTTTTTTAATTTTTTTGTAACTATTTGTATGAAACCTCCAACTTTTAGATATTTTAGAGTCACCTAGTATACTTCTGGCTACGTTTATATACGGAGTACCGAAATAACTGAACTTAAAATTATTAGAGAACCATATTCGGGTTTCTTAGTTGTTGAGAGGCTAAAGCTAACAAAAAGGGACTTAAACCGCCAGTGGAAAATAAGGTGAAGAAAGAATACAATATTAGAGAGATTCAATACCCATATATGAGTGACACACCAGACCTTCAATTCTTTGTACATGTCTAAATTATCCGTTTAGAGTGTTTCATCTGCGCAAATTCTGGGTAAAATGATTATCTACCCAACCTCGCACCATTTCAGCACTACTTTTTGATCTCTTGAGTACTAATTTCTATCAATCGTGAGGGTGACATCAGAATAGCGAAAAAACCTTACCTTGTAGTTTGATTTGCAGTTGGCACCAATCTCTCTCTCGACAACAACAGGTCCATAGAAACACCATCATCATCAACAACCCGAACATCACAAATTTGAAGGAAGTTGAAGATGATCAAGGTTTACAATCAACACTACAAGAAAGAGCAAAATTCATATTCAAAGTGAAGTAACAATACAAGGGGCAGAATTCTATATACTAGTTGAAGACTAAATACAAGAGCGAAAAATCAAAGAAGTGAATTTTTGTGAAGTTTATGATATCGAGACAATACAAGTTGTGAAGAACCAAGTGGTAAAGTCCTTTCTCCATGGCCATATTTGTTTCAATGTTAGTCTTTTAGTTTTTACTTCATATTTGTTGTCTCAATTTTTTTTCAAAAAATAATAAAAAAATCAGAAAAAAAAATAGATTTGTTTTTTGTTTAGTGTGTATTTCTTTTTATATTTATTGGTTACGACCGTGAAAAAGTCAAAATCTATAAAGAAGTTTTAAACAACAAGAATTTGAGAAGAAAATAGTTAGAAATTGTCGAAGTTTTATGAAGTTCAAGAGTTCATCATCTACAGTTGAAGTCGAAGACGAAGACGTTTCAATAGGACGCTGTGAGAGTGATATTGATTGTAAATTGGACGAGAAGGTGAGTGAGCATTCCCATCCTCGCATAATGGTTAATTTCCTTTCGTAGAGATCATCAGAAAACATGTATTTTTCTTCCCACGTTTTTACGGGATATTCAAATATAATTCGGAAGGTTTTCCCTTCCCACCATTCAACGTCTGCAGGGTTTCTATCTTAATTCCGGTTGCACACATGAGAACCATAAAGTGTGTCTTTTGAGTACAAATTCATAAAACCCTATTGGTGAGGCAGAAGTTGAAACATTCATTCTCAAACCTGGATTCTTTCATATGGCGGTTATCTTCTAACTCAAGAGTTAAGCATGAGAATAATATTCTTTGATACATCTATCTTCTTATTGTTAGTGTGCAGAAACTTTATGTCCTCTTATCTCTTTGGATGTACGTGCTTTGTATTATTTGAAAGTTGGAGTAGGTTTTGTGGGTATACCTCTAGCAAACCCTCACGAGACTATAACTCATCCACTAAGGACACCTAGGAGTTTAAAGGCTTGTTACACATGCTAAGTGTAGCCGTATCCTTAGCGAAAGGGAGTTGTATATTTTAATTTAAATTAGTTAAGTTTAGTTTGCTCGATGACTAGCAAAAGGAAAATGTGGGGGAATTTGATAGGTGGTTAATAAACCTAATTGGATACCACTTACTTACGTTTTTATTAGCCATTTCTCTTGTATTTTGTGTATATTACATTTGTTTTAACTTTTATAGATATTTTGGAGTCATAGAAAATAAAAGAAAAGAACTAGAGGTTCAAAGCATCGCTTAATAACTTTAGGGTGTTGGCGGAATCAAAGTTAATGAGCACATAAGTCTCAGTTGTGTGTAAACGTAAATTACTAAGGAGCATCCAGTTTTACACAGGGAGCAGGGTGCCTAAATCCACTCTTTATTATGACCTGAAAGCTAGGTCGAGTGTTTCTCGACTAGTTCCTCTTGGACAGAGAGCCGTGAAGTAGATCTGTTAGGACCAAAGAATGGCCGAGAGAGATTGAAATTGGAGTCGATGATCCTGGTGGTTCGATGAGAAGTAGCAAGCTGTAAGCAGCAGCGGGAGAGAAGAGATGGGTTCTCACTGCCGGCTAGAAGAAAACAGAGCAACAGAGAACAAAAACAGAAATTAGAGACCGAGTTTGAATCTGAGAAGAGCCTGAAGAAGAATAGCTTGAGTTGAGAAGCTGTTGTGGCCGGAAACACCAAAAGAGAAGAAACATCCGAGGATTAGGAAATAATGGTTGGTCGGATGTTCAGTGAAGTGAAAAGTGTTGTTGGTTGAGAGATTGAAATCAAGAAACCGAGAAGTATGGATCTGTTGACAGTAAGAGTAGTAGAAAAGTTCGAAAGAGAAGCCAAGAAGAATGGGTGTGAGTTTATTGTTCGAGTTGAAATGGTTTCTGTTGGATTGGCAGAGAGAGGAAGGTGGTCGTTGTTGAGTAGTAATCAGATGCTGAGAAGAAAGAGGAAGAAAATCAGGATGGATCTGTGACTGAGCTCGATATTGAGAAGAATGAAGACGAGTCACTATTGTCGTTTGGTTTCAACAAGGTAAATAAGATCTTGCTGCTGATAAACAAGAATTGATAATTCAAATGGAAAGAGGGTGATGAAATCTGTTGGTTTGAATTGAAGAGAATGATGGCAGTGAAGATTAGAAAATGGGTTGGTGCTGTTTAGCGTGAACCAAACAAAAACTTATGGGGTTAGAGAGGATTGAACAGATGTGTGGAGTTGTTCTCAACTCGAGTTGCTGCCTTTGCTCTTGGATTATGTTTTGAGCTGAAGCCGAGAGGAAGTTTGGACATATAATGGTTAGATGCTGTACTGTCGGTGATGATTGAAATGGTTCAGATTATGCGGTTGAATGGTTGGTTTGTATTTGGTTGTTGAATGATGTTATTGTGGTTAAATCACTGCAGGGAAGGAGATGTTTTAGAATGTTAAAATCACCAACACTCCATGCCTGAATTCTCCACAGGAACGCACACTATGTGTTTGATTAAATGTCTCATAGAAGGTGGCCGTGAAATGGGAATGGCTTGTCAAACTGATAGGCCTTGTAACTTTATGGGCTTCTGTTTAGTCCGTGGACTTCCTCTATACTCTAATTTTGGACTTGAGTTTATTTTGGGCGTAACCTTTTTGGAAATTAAGAGTTATGGTTTTGATTAGGAAAGAGTTATATTTCAGGAGGGATTCTAAAAGGAAGAAAATTATATAAGAGCAACTTCAACAAAAGGGAGATATATCTAGGTTTTTATCTAGTTTCTTCTCATCTTTTCTACTTCTTTTTGTAGGTTTACGTGGGGAAGATTTTTTGACGTCTAGGTTTTGCAATTTATTTCTTCTATTCAATTTTGTGAACTCAAATTAAAGTAGCTAATTTTTTTTTATTTGTTAGGGATTAGTTGAATTTTACGATACATGATTCTATGAATAAAAATTAGTTTTGTCTCATTATTATCGTTCATGTTTTACTACAAATATCTCATGATTGATTGTTTGTTTAGTTAAGTTGCAAATTTTATTGAACTCACATTCATATCTAAAGCTAATTCAGGGTTTATTATACACAAAAGTGATACTCCTTGAATACAAGCAGTATAGTGTGATTATTTCTTGTAGTGATGCATCCTAGTACTCACATGTGAATCATGACCTTTGTTAAATTGAATCAGTACGCTTTCCACGTTCAATTGCATTGATTAGCTTAATTTCATGAATCTTAATTCTCCTCGAGAATTAAACTTGATTAGTGCTTTTTACACGTTAGGTTGTTCTCTTGGTAGAATTCATATTCACATCTTTTAATGTGTTTGTTGATCACTTAAGGAAATTTATGGGATATTCTTGCGATCAAGGTATTCTAGGGCTTTTGATAAATCGAGATTAAATATCAATTCTAATTATTAGTACAAGAACATGTTTTGTGAATAAAAATGAAACCTTGACCAATATTCTCAACTGTTTGATTCTTTTCTACAATTTCTTAGCTTTCTTAGTTAGTTTAATTAATTTTATTGAATCTGAAAAATACCCCTATTTACATAAGATTTCGAAACCAAATAAACACCCAGACATTTCTGTGGGAACGATCCTTTCTTACCATTTCTTAATTATAAATCTTAAGTAGTGAGAAAGTAATAAATAATTTTGGAGTGGTACGCCACACATCATCAAGTCAAGTCAAATGACCTGCTAAGTCAGTGAGGCAAGTTGCGCAACTCACTGAATTAATAATTAGACTAATTAGTGTCGAGTCTGGGAAGTTTAATGGTTATATACTTGGGAGTAACATGGCATATTTAATGACTAAGTATTAGCTCAGAAGTGAATTAGAATAAGTCTGAGAGGCGACTGAGGCCAAATGTTGTGGAGGGCTTCTTAAGAACAGAAACCTACTAGAATTCATTTAAGATTTGATATTGGACCAATATTGAGAAGAAAGGCGTATTTCTGAGGGAAGTAGCTAGAAAAGCTAGTACTAGCTACTTAGCGCAAATAGTAATGTGCTAGCTTTTTCGGTATAAAGGCTAATGTGCTAACGTCTCAGGAGTAAGACCAATATGCATAGTTTCTGGTAAATTTCAATTATGCTAGGGCTAGGAAGTTAGTGTCAAGGAGGTTCGAAGTTTGCACTTCAACTGGGTCGAGTATAGTTAGCACTAAATGTGCTAGCGCTAATACGCTTGTGTTATGTCGCTAAGCATGGACACGCTAGGCCAAGGACGCTTGAGGCTCAATGCGTCTTTTGAGGTATTGCTTCCTGTTTGTGGCGCATGTAAGAGGATTGGCGCATAATTTGTGGCTTATCTTTGAGAAAAGCGCTAAAGTAGCATATTTGAGCTCAGAAGAGCAATTTGAGAAGCGTTCATTGCGAACGAACCGTTAAGATAGAGTGTATTTTGGGGTTTAAGCACTAGCCATTCCCGAATTTAATAGATATTATCAGAACATCGATGCGCACTCGACGCAAGTTCAAGGAATTCAGCCGTGGAATTTATGCAAAACTTGAGACTAGTTCGATATGGCATAAATATTATGAGTATTGAGAAGGCTGTGAGGCCAGTTTAGAATGTTTGTAATTTTTTAGAGAAGACTCAAGTTCCTCTATACTAGTGGGAAACCCATCTAGGATCTTGAGACCTATTAGATAGACTACAAGATCAATAGAAAACACATGTAGCTATTTGTTGATGCTTTATTCTTAATTCTCTTGCGGAATATAGGTATAAATACAATATTTTGTGTTCTGATGTGAAGTCAGAAATATGTATGCAAATATGTGTGAATACTTCTATGTTCCTGCAACTAGGCAGAATGACGATTTTACAATTATAGCCCTTGTCAAAAACTCACCATCTACATTAAGTCCCCTGCTTAGTGAGGAACAGTAATATTGCACAGTAAGCACTAGATGGTGACAGTATGCTTATAATGATTATACATGCATAATTTAAATTTTAAGAGTAGAAGAATATATATTTAGCTTCTGGCTTCTAGGTATTGGGATAAATTCTCCTCAACATGAATCTTGGCTGGGATTAGTCAATGTCCACGTTTTTGCTCGAAATTTCTAATTCGTGAGCTAAGGGAAGCGTAATTGGATTGAACTTCTGATCCAGTCATGTTGGTTGAGCAGCTACCAGCCGTGTCATGAAGAGTACGTCTATGAGGAGCACCATTGTCCAGGGAAGAAACTTGGTTAGCTATGTCTTACTCGGTATTGAGATATGTGCCACTTAACGCGAACCTTGGATGGGAATAGTAGGTGCCTCCGTTCTTGCCAAGAATGCCAGTTTGCCGTGAGCAAAAGATCAGAACTGCAAGTGAGGCTGGCAGTGGACTCCGCTGCTCTTTTCGTAGAAAGGTTGATGAATTCTTATAGTGTTGTAGATCTTCTTTGGAGATGTAGTGCGACCTGAGATGAGGGTATGTCCGAGAAGGTTAAAGTCCACAGGCAGGTGAGGTCTCTATAAAGCTGAGTCTTCTGAATCCCGTTTGGAAACCCTAGACGTCAAAAGTTGTTGAAGTTTCATACGATGTCGGATTTTGACGTTTGACCCCAACTTTTGAAGCCAATAGACCAATCTATCATATACAAAAAAAAACCACCCGATTCGGAGTTTGGTAGGTCATCCAACCATGCGTAAACATTTGCGATTAGTAATCCCGTGTGAATTTTCATATCCAGTAGACTTTAGTGTAAAAGCCATATCTCCTAGCTCATGTCTCCGTTTAATGTGCTCTTCTGGCATGTCATAGTAGAGACATAGATGAACACTTCTTGTGGAGGATATTTTGAACCGTTCCTTACCGATTGTTGTCGATTTCTGAATTTGTAAATTGAAGAGTTACTGATGTAGGGAGGTCTTGTTGCTAATATCGTTGCTGATCAGACCTTCTAGTTGAAGAATGATTATTGTGTTAAACTTTTCATAAGTGAGGGAGTCATCAGTCCCCAAGTGTAACTCACTTGGATTCGCTATCTGGCAGAAGATAATTTTACGGTGTCGTCACAGGTTCATACTTCCAGGAATTTGAGAGGACATGAGAAATCATAAAAAATGGAGTCGTCCTCTGTTATCGTTGAAGTGATGAAACTGGGGCGAGTATCTGAAATGAAGTTGAATCTAACATTGTCGTCTAGGCTGTTGAAATATACAGGGCTACTTTCGATTGAGACACAGTGACGCGTCCCTGGAACAAGTTTGAGAGAGGTTGGCTCTGGCTCTGAGAAAGGCTGACTTTGGCTCTGGTTGTTGATGCGTCCCTGAGGGACGTATATTAGAATGGGGCAAGTAACTCAAGGCTCCTCCGTTAGCTTGGATCCGTCTCAAGTAAGCTTCTCTCTTTATGAACATGATAGAAAATGTGAATTCTTCAAACTTCTCATGTAAGCATATCCGTATTCAAATTTGCTAAAACTTTATGGTTTTTCGTCATCAGAAAATTTCAGAAGTATAGTGCTTGGGAAAAATGTTGTAAAACCTTCATACAACCTTCATTTTTTATGATTGACCCTCTATCCTTATTAGAAAAGAATTTCCTACGTCGTATTAGGAAAAAATCTGATTTTTGATCTTGTTTGACGCGTCAAAACGACCCAACAACATAATTTAGGAAGTATCCAGGATAATTCTGACAGTTTTTTAAACATGATTCCATCCACCGCTTCGCCCATAACTCTTAGCTCGTTTATCTAATTAACGCTCTCTTTTGGTATGTTGTAGTATACATCCATACAGAACGTTTGACATAAGAATCATGTCCAGATTCATTACCAATTGTTGCCATCTTTAGAGTTTCTAGGAGGTAGTGTAAACGGCTTCTGACGTGGTTTTTGTGAAACATCTTGTAATATGTCTGGGCTCATGAAATACTTCAAATATCACCTTACAACGAATGTATGTGACATTTTTGGATATGTATAGTAGGTTTTATGGTTCATGCTCAAGAATTTTATGTTTGAGATATTATGACCTAAAATGCCTATAACCTCTCTACTTTTAGAGACGGGATGACCAAAATCAGAGAGTTGAGCTTGTTAGATAAGGAACAAGAGTTACCGTTGATTTTGACGTGGATAGTATACTTCCCGATACTGAAAACAATATGCGATCTCTCCTTCGCGTACTTGTTGAGGATGATGCTCCTACTGACGTTGATGTGCAAGATGGTAGTGTAGCAGGGGATGTGTTAGTTGAGTATCCTGACACGGATATTGTTGTTGATTCTTCTTTAGTAGGACCCTCCCAGGGTACTCACATGTTGGGGGTTTGATGTTCCACCCATTTATGTTGAGAGGAGATGGTCTCTCGAAGTGAAATTTCAGGAGTCATCTTCAAAGAATGGGAGGAAGTTGTGGACGACATCGAGAGCTCTTGTCTGAATATCACATGTTTCCGTCATCGTCTGGGATCCATGCAAGAGCATTTTTTCGAAGTAGGTGAACTCGCTAGGTTGGAGGCAGTGACCAAGGCCATAGAAGGCGTTGAAAGGCTTTTCAGGAATTGGAGCTCGCGACTGAAGTTCTTGGAAGAATGGAAAAAAAAAGTACTCAGTAGGAACTAAGCCAACTTTCAAGGACTTTTTCTTGATTTATAATTTCATGAGGCACATTTATGACTTTTCTTTTGGGATTTTGAGTAGGTAGGTTTTGATAATTTACTCATGAGAAGAGGAACTTTTTTTTTAAATGGATAATGATATTTGAATTGATTGATAAACTTGAGAACTTAACTATGAATGCATAAATATTGCAATCATTTTGGAGGAAATACAAATATTGCACGAAAATAGGGAAATATCTGAAATAGTGAAGTGTTCAGGCCTTACAATCTTTGAGCCATTTGCTATTAATCACCACTCCTTCTGGCTTATCATTGGTCGAGTTTTAACATCCGAATTGAATCTCCAAGCTTTGTGAGGAGTCCCATTATCATTCGTGTCGACCATGTTTTCTGAGGGAGACTTAACTTGAGTATGGGCATCTTCCGTAAAGAGCAGGCGTTTTCCAGTCACAACATGATTCAGAGTGGCAAAGATATCCTCCCGTTGTCTTTTCGAGAGACAAAGAAGTTCGCACATGCACTTCATTAGAGATTGAACTGTCTGAGTAGTTGACTTCCCAGATATAGTAAAATTTCTAACAGGAAGATGATTCTTGTGGACATCCTTAGTGTCCACAGTACTTCACCAGATTCTATCTTTTCTTTGAAGATGCGCTTCAGACTACTGCATTCATTAGTCGGATGGTTGACGAATCGATGATAATAACAGTATTTTGGATCTGATATTTCCCGAAGAGTCGATGGGCGTCGCACAAGTGGGAACTTGATGGCTCCATTTTGTATCCACGCTTCTAGCAATCCAAGGACCTCTTCCATAGGAAATGGAAAATCTGAGGTCGGTTCTTGGGCTGGGGCTAAGGTTGGATCTGACGTGAAACGCTTGGTTCGCGATGCTTGCTGAAACGAAGCTTTCCTCTTGACTCCTTCGTTTCTGAAAGTACTTATCGATAGTTGGATAATATATTGTTTGTTGATCAGCCGCCTATTCCCATGGGTACCTCCACAACTTTTTTCTCTAGCAGGACTCGTTCTTTCCAGTGGGGCAGAAGTAGTTGTCACAGATCGCTTAGCGGCCTCCTGGATTTCAGCGACGGTTTATAGATATAAATTTTCCAACAAGGCTTTGTAGACTGGCGTCACGCTCTCGTTGCAAGGATGCTGATTGCAATGTGAAAAATCTAAAGAATCTTCCTTTTGAGTACGATGAAATTGTCCTGAGTCTTCGTAAACAACAAAACTAACATTCTCCATAGGAGAGTACTTGTTTGTTTCTTCAATAAACAATCTGTTAGAATTCTTTAAAGGGGGAACATCCCGTTCGGTCTCTTGATTATGCCAACTTGATTTGCTAAGACATCATTTAGGATCTGCCTCAGATCAGTGATAAGTGTATAATTTACATATCTTAAATATCATTTTCTTATACTTATTTGCTAGATTTTGTGTGAATTACCGTGTATTATTATTACATTTGTTGTTTATGTCTTTTGTTAGGTTGCATCTCTAAAAGAAGTGAAATTGAGCTTTACAAGGGAAGAATTGCCAAAGACCCAGTTTCTCAGTCGATTCCAAGAAACAAGGTCATTCTGACTACGTATGAGAAAGTTATAAGCAAAACGAGTACTAAGGGTAAAAAGGTTATTTCAAGGGAGACTATTGTTAACACTCTGTCATACTCTAAGGGGAACCTGAGATTCAAATAATTATTAGGGCACCTTCACTATTACTAGGGGGTTGCCAATAATTCAAACTTTACTAAAGGCGCCAACAGATTAGTTAAGGGACACCATCATCTTCTCCATCACGCCAATAGGCAAATCAATGCTTGCTATTGATGATCACGATTGTGATTTATTTAGGAGGATTGGATTTTAATGGTTAGTAACCATCATTGGGTTTGATGTGGATGTCAATGATTGGTTGTTGTCGAGAGAATGAATAAGAGAAGAACTTGTGGCCGGAAAATATGAAGAAGAAGATATGTTGTTGTGATGATCATGGAAGTGGATTAATGGTGGCTGTGATTGAGTTGAGAGGTGTTTTTCTCGAGAGTGATTAACTGGAAGTAAGATATTAGTGAGATGAAGATGGATTTGGTATCGAGTGTTGCTGCCATTTATGTGTTATAGAGTGATGGTTTCAGTGATTTTTTCCAACAACAAAGAGGTAATGGCCATGAATGAATGTGACAGTTCAAATGGATTATTGGCAGATAATCGATTGAATGGAAGGAGGAAGTGACAATGAGTTAATGACAGTGATGGACATAGTGGTGTTTGATGGCTGTAATATGTGAGAGCGTGAAAGAGGAGAGAATGATTAGGTTTGCTTCCATTGAATAACTGATTGCAGTGACAAGATGAGAAAATTGATAATGGAGCTTGAGACTTTTGGATGGGTCTGTCTGGCAGTTGATGGCTCAGTGGTTGTTGGTTATGGCTTGAGTTGTTGTTGGCATTTGAGAAGATAGAGAACTCGAAGTGATGGCTGTAACTACCGAAAATCTGATGGTCATGGACCATCACAAATCCGATAGAACATCAAGAAGAATTTTGATGAATTCACATGCTAATTAAATACTTTTGTTAACAATTGGAAGGAAAATGAAGAAGTCTCTAAAAGAATGTCAAATGCATCACTAAATGAAAATGAAATCAACTCAAAATATAACGTGGTTCGGCTATTATGCCTACATCCACGAGATAAATATGGTATATTTATTTATAATCGTTATCTTTATACATATACTAATATAAAGAATTGAATTACTTAAAGATAATAGTGTCCTTAACCTAATGTTAGATTTTTCCACTTATCGATTTTCTTTCAGAGTTTTTCCTCTCACTTCTGTTGTGTCCTTCTTTCTACTTGGGGATCGGTATTTATAGCAAAATATGATGGGTCCCTTTTCCTTATTTATTCTTATCTCTATTTGACCTGTTTGATCTTATCTTGATTTTGTGCGCAGCTCATCTTACTCCTTTTGTGATGCTTCTTGCAGGTTCCGCTTGCTAGTGCGCAACTTCTCTTTGGATTGAGAGATTGTTGGTCCTTTGTCCTTATTGCGTGAGTGCTAGATGGGTGACATGCGGAATTTGACGTGTCGCTTCTTGCTTTTGGTATGTGTATGCTTACACGTGTTGTAGTTATCTTGCTTTGTGTCAGCATTATTTTGCCAAGTGTTGATGCTGATTGTTTGTTATTTACAGTTGTAGCCATGTGTCCTTCCAGGTATCATTGTATTTTGGTACATGTCTTGACAATCTTCCACGTGGTAGTCCTGATCTTATCCTCATTCATCCTTTGTTTATCGTTGATGTGGAGCATGGTTGTGCTTTCAGGATTGAAGCTTATAGTGTGCAAGTGATAGGGCACAAGTGACTGTAAAACGCAAGTGATAGTAGGGCGCACATGATTGTAGAGCGAAAGTGATAGTAGGGCGCACATGATTGTAGAGCGAAAGTGATAGTAGGGCGCAGATAATTATAGAGCGCAAGTGATAGTAGAGCGCATATGATTGTAGAGCGCAAGTGATAGTAGGGCGCAGATGATTGTTTTGGCTATCAATGATGTTTTTTTCTCGTAACTTACATTCTTTCCACGTGTTTCACATGCCTTAAACCAGTCTGAATTTACTGCTTCCGGTGTCAGTTGATGTGTGACAAATACATTATAGCTGTCTTCCTTTATCATTAATTTTTCTCTTGTACTTCTCGGTGCACCATAATGCGATACTTTCTTCTTAAGATGTAAGCACGTGGAACCGATGAATTTATGCCCCTATAATTTGCCCCCTTTTTGTCTTTTGAATTTCTTTCCCACGTGCCTGAACTCAAAAAGGCAAAAAGTAATGATGACGCGTGGAACCGATGAATTTATTCCCCTACAATTTGCCCCCTTTTTGTCTTTTAGATTTCTTTCCCACGTGCCTAGAAATCAAAAAGGCAAAAAGTAATGATGACTTTCGGGTTTTGTGCCCCTAATAAATTTGAATTTCGATGGTTTCACATGTTTCCAAGAAGACACGCTGTTTGGATTCATGCCTTTTGAGTGCCTTTTTGCAGTCGTGTCAATTCACTGGTTTTGTATTTAAGAGTAAGTCTTGTCTTTTTTCCCATTACTTTTCGTTTTCCAAGTTTTTCTCTGATTTCCTATCTGCACTTTTGATCTTCTTCTGTCTTCTTCTTAAAGTCTTTATTCCTTAAACTTCTCTGAGATTCCTTGTTTGATCAAGGTTTTTACTTCCCAAGATCAAATCTTCGTTGATTCAAACACCTTAACTTCATCTCTTTTACTGGTAAAACTATTAGACTTCTTCTGTAGAATTTTTTTTCTGCATGTTGATTTTCCTTTAAAGTTTTGCATTGTTTTATACTGTTCATCATTGTAACCTTGTTTTTTCTTGGTTTGCAGATTAATCATTATGGAAAAGATAGTAGCCGTGCCCCCAAACATACTTCCGATCGGGATGATGACCAACATTCTGAGAAGAAATCTTTTCGGTACACTGCTAGCAAAAAGAAGGATGAAAGTAGGCCGGTGTATACCAGAGGAATTCGCAGCCTTGCTTTGCCTCATGTTAAGTCTTCTTCCAGAAGCGATCGGATTCATGAGCTTCTTAGTTTTAAAAATATGGATATTGAGGTGTTCAAGAGGAAATATGGTCTTCAGTACTTTAAAGTTTCCCTTTATAACTCGCCTGAAGGAGACAAGATCTCCATGAACATGATCATGAATTTCAACTACTCTCCCACCAGATTGCTGGTTGGCGCTGGTGCAATAGAAGCAGGGTTAAGGCTACCCTTATACGACAGTCAATTTCCTTATCAGTTTGAAGTCTTATCTAGCCGTGGCCAGTCCAAAAGCAGCGCGGTGCATTCAGTTGCATAGTACAACGGGAACTGGTGGAGAATGTTGTACGAATGCAGCATGCGCAGTGTCATGGAAACCAATTTCACCTGCTATACACCTAATCCTGCGGACCGCGCCTATTACACAGTGGAGAATTTCTATTTGACATACGCCGATTCTTTTGCTTATATGAATTATATGAATTTGAACGTCGGTCTTAGTCGCAGGGTAGGTGACGGGTTTCACTTGCTGTCTGAGATTGATAATAAAAAGATAAATCTCATCCCGGGAACGAACGAGCCCTTGACAGAAAAGTTGCGCAGGGATCATGACTTCCAGTGGTACTTAACTCCAATAGTGATTAAAGGGCCCTGGATTTATGGTCGGGCTTCGGAAAGAACTGTGCGGAGCCTCCAGGAACGTTTCCCCTCCTACCTCCCATGGGAATTGAATTTCGATGGATTTATTTTCCCTTTTGGTGATGTGGTAAGTAATGATTTTTCAATTCTCTTGATCTTTAAGTGTTGTGCAAGTTTCTTATTTTTATTCTTGCGCAGCCCCTAGAAGAGAGAGAAAATTTAAAAACCGATGTAGGCACCAAACGCAAAGCTACTCCTCCATCTGACAAGGTATTGCTCTGTCTTTTATTAGATGAATGTTTAATATTACGCCTTGCTAACTCATTTGAAAATGTTAACAATGTCAGAAGAAAATGAAGGCCACTCTTTGCGTTCCTGCTAAGAAGGTGGCTAGGACTAATCCTTCTCCTAGTCAGCCTATCTTAAGAATAGAAGCCGGCAAGGAGCAGAGCGCAACTTGTAGCTTCTCGTTCCGCTGCGTTGGCGGATGTTGCAACTGAAGCTCCTCAAGTGGCAGACACTGAGCCCTCTCTGGATGCAACCATCAAACTCTCTTATTTTTTCTCTCATGCTCCTTTATTTCAAGTTGATGACATTGCACTTTCTGAGTACGAAGACGATTTTGATGACAAGGAGCAAGCTACGCCTTCTACCGAGCTGAGCGGAGCTATAATTAAATATGTTCCTCCCAGGCTGGAGATGATAATTGAAACTGGAGCTGTATCTAGTTTCTCTGAAGAGGATGTGGCTGTCGACGTAGATGATCCTACTCCATTCGGGGTTGCCGATACTACGAACTCTCCTCTTCAAGAGAACGCAGTGGATGCTACTGGGGATGTAGAAAAGTTGACTTCTCCTTATGAAGAAGAAAGACATGTAGCTTCATTTTCCACTGGAGAGAGAGCTTCCCTTGAGGAAAAGGGACCTGTTTCTGATTCCTAGTTACGCCCAGGCGAAGCCTACCGATTATTCTTCAGTTGCCAAACTGCGAGTGGACATGCGTTCTGTTCTTTTTGACACAGTGATGAAAGCATGGTCAAATGACGATGTAAATGAAGCTTGTCCCTTTGACGTTGAGGTGCCCTCCATCCTTGCTGAGATCCTTGCGGTTACAGGATGGGGGCGTATACGCCCGTCCGCAGCATGCTCTTATGCAGGTATACTTCTCATAACTTGTTTCCTTATTGATTTTTGTTCCTTTATTTCTTATCCTGATGTTCATCTTTGACTACGCAGCTTGCTTATAATGAGAGCTGCTTGGTATCGTACAAGTTCTTCCAGGCTCGTTCACTGGTGATGGAGGATAAGTTCAGGAGCACTGAAGAAGAACTTGCTAAAGTTAAGGCGGAGGACGACACACTTCTCCTCCGACTGTCGGAGGATGGTGCTGCTAAATTAAAGCAAGAAAATGAAGCGCTCCGACAACAACTGTCTGCTCTGCTCTTCAAAGCCAAGTTTATAATATTTCATCTTTTATTTTTAATGCATATTTCTGAGCTTCTTTGTGGGATCAAAGGAGGATTCAAACACTGTTATTAGGCTGCGGACTAGAGTCACATCTTTACATGGACATGTAATGAAGGTCAACGAGGATAATGTAAAGGTCAAGGAAAACTTCAATAAATTGATGGATGAGAGGAATGAAAGTAATACTGCGTACGAAAAACTTTTGTTGAAGCATGCATCTTTAAACACAGACTTTATTAACAAAAAGGAGGAAATTAATGCCGTTATTTTATGGAATAATGAACGCGTTGCTGAAGCCATGGCGAAGGTTGAAAAATTAGAGGAGGAAAATCACAGGCTTTGCATAGAGCGCAAAGGTATACTTGCCGAATTTTCTCAGTCTAGGTCACAACATGACTCCAAACACTCAACTTTTGTAGCGCAGCTTATCAAGGAAAGAGATAACGCAGCTGCGGACTTTCATGCTAGAGGAAAAGCTCTTTCGGAAGCTCAAGCACAAGTTCGTAGCTTCTCAGATAAAGTCCTTCATCGAGATTGCGATATTCAGCGTTTACAAAGAGAAATTGATAAACCACAAAGAAGATCAATTTGTTGCGAGATAGAGGATTAGCGGATGAAACTGAGATTTCGCAATATAAACAAGATCTCCAGCAATCCAAGAATGATTATGCTAACCTTCTGAGTGAATTTGAATTCCTTGATCTTTCTAATGATAAAAACGTCCACGATTTACAAAAGTTTGATCCCTTGCTAGAGGTAGCTTATTTTTTTATCAAAGAGTTACTCCTACTTGCTTTTTACATGGTCTATCAACTTTCTATTTACTCTATAGGTTTTGAGGAAAAATTTAAGAGAGCAGCAGCTAAGGATGAGGAGTCTGATAAGGAGCTGGAGAAAGTCAAGCTTTTTTCCACTGAGGTTGAAAAGGAGCTTTCTAAATCCAATGATAAGCTGAAGGAAATAAATGAATAATTTGGAGAAGTGTTCGGACTTTCGATGTTGTGGTTGAATTAGGAAAGTGTTCGGACTTTGGAAGCTGGTGGCATACTGGATTGGGCCTTGGTTCACTCGGTCCAAATTTGAGTTTTCTATCATCTATAAATACAGAGAATATTCAGAGACGCTGAAGACTATAGGGGAGAGGCTGAATACTTGGACGTTGAAGACATTTTGGGAGGCGGAAATCTTTTGGAGAAGTTTGGGAGAAGCCGTGGGTCTACAGGAGAACAAGGGTTTACTCATTATTCCGTTTTCGTTTTCGATTTTAATTATTACTTTCTTAATCAATTTTAATGGCTTTTAAGAAATCCATGTCTAGCTAAATCTCTTTGTTAGGGTGAAAAGATGAACTTGTAGAGATAGATTTATCTGTGTTTCAAAACTAGGGTTTTCAACTATTAAAACTTAATGTCAATGTTTTGTCTCTCTTTCAATGTTTTACTTTCTCAATGATTTTTCATGTTCGATGTCATGAATAATTCATCGTTTGATTAGTAGAAGAACTCGTTGACCCTTTCGTGATAATCGTTTTATGAATATTCTTTGACTATTTATGCCATCTATACCCAGTAATTCGAAATTCTACCTTAGGTTGAGAACAAACAATTCTTTTTGAAAATTCTTTTCTTCAATTCTTAAACGAAATATCTTCCGTGTATTAGTAGATAGATTTGTTATTTTGCACGAGTAAAATCGATATCCTTTGTGATGAACGCAAGTGAACCCTAATCTAAAACGGATTCCCGAAACCTTAACGCTTTTCTATTATTGATTTCAATCTTCGTTAAATAGTTTTAATTCATTTATTCGTTAATTTAGTTTTTTATTTTAAAAATCTAAAAAATATCTTTATTAATTTTCCTTGACTCGAAAGTTTCTTGAATTAATTAGTATAAGTAATAGACACTCCTCGTGGGAACGAACCATATTTGTTGTTATCTACATCTTTTGACAATGTGCGCTTGCGATAAAACAAAGTCGGTTTTCCGACATATCAATCAGCTATAGCAGTTGGATTTTGAGAATACATGGTCTCCCAAAGAACTTGACCAGGTAGGATGAATTCTAGAGTAACTGGAGAAACTCCGCCAGCACAGGAAGTCATGGAATTGAGATTGAATACTTCTGAACCCTTTGTAGAATCGAACATCTTGAAAATTGAGAAATGAATTTTGTAACCCAGAGGTTGATCTCCCAATGTGGTCACCAATTGTTTTAGGGTGAAAACAACTATACGGTAAAATCGTACTTTCAAGTAGGTTCGATAGATCAAGCTCGAACATGACGATCCTAAACCAAGAAATGATCGTTCACGTCCTGCTTCGATTACAATGATGGAACGAATTAGGGTAGGCCTTAGGGGAGGGAAGCAAAAAAGGTTGAGAAATATCAGTCCGATGAGTAGTGTGTGAAAGAGAAAGGATTATCTCTAAGATGAATCACACTTTCTGTATGTTTAGTTTCTACTAACTGATTGTCCTGTTCTTGAATGGATGAAAACTATATATTTATAGTTAGAAGGAGACACTGATTTCTCGTAAGTCGTGGAAGTTAGGGAGAGGTGGAGAAGTGATGATTGTGGAGATTATAGTGGGGTGGTGTCCGGAAATTAAAGAAGACCTGTCAGACCACTACTCCTTATCCTCTCAAATGCTCTATAATCGCCCACTACTTGTTACCTTCTTGTTCGTGGAGGTGTTGCTACTACGCACGATTGACGTAGACTGCCAGACCAATACCCAAATGAGAATTCCTCCATATGTTGTATTTGATATCTCGTGGTAATAATTTAGTCATAAGCCGCTATTGTTTTGATTAAGTCAAGTCAAGTCAAATGACATGCTAAGTCAGTAAGGCAAGTTATGGAACTCACTTAATTAATAATTAGGCAGATTAATATCAAGTCTGGGAAGTTCAGTGGTCATGTACTTGGGAGTAACATGGCACATTTAATGGCTAAGTATTAGCTCAGAAGTGACTTAGCATAAGTCTGAGAGGCATTTGAGGGAAAATGTTACGGAGGGCTTCTTAAGCAAGGAGACCTACTAGAATTCATATAAGATTGATATTGTATCAATACTGAGAAGAAAGGCGTATTTATGAGGAAGTAGCTAGCAAAGATAGTACTAGCTACTTAGCGCAAATAGTAATGTGCTAGCTCTTTTAGTATGAAAGGCTAATGTGCTAATGTCTCAGGAGTAAGACCAATATGCATAGCAAGGAGACCTACTAGAATTCATATAAGATTGATATTGTATCAATACTGAGAAGAAAGGCGTATTTATGAGGGAAGTAGCTAGCAAAGCTAGTACTAGCTAGTTAGCACAAATAGTAATGTGCTAGCTCTTTTATTATGAAAGGCTAATGTGCTAATGTCTCAGGAGTAAGACCAATATGCATAGCTTCTGGTAAATTTCAATTATGCTAGGGCTAGAAAGTTAGTGTCAAGGAGGTTCGAAGTTAGCACTTCAACTGGGTCGAGCATAGTTAGCACTAAATGTGCTAGCTCTAATACGCTTGTTCTATGTCTCTAAGTGTGGACACGCTAGGCCAAGGACGTATTTTCCATGGAAACATTGGATTAGGACGTGCTTACTAGAGACGCTAAGCCAGGGACGCATCAGGCTAGGATATTAAGCTAGGGACGCATCAGGATAGGATGTTAATCTAGGGACGTGCTAGCTATAGGTTTTACGGCCAATGGCGCATCAGCTAGGACATTGTGGCCAAGAGACGTGTTAAAGATCTCGGAGACGCGCTGGATCTAGAGAGCGCTGGAGATCCAAAGTCGTGCTAGATATGGGTAGGGATATCTCTCAGGCACGCGTCAGGCTAGGTAGTTGTGTTAGGGTTAGCGCTAGGAAACTTAGCGCTTTTAGTGCTATAGTTAGTGTTATGGTGGCGAACTAGCGCCAATGTGGTGCCAAGCCAAATAGATGGTGCTAACATGGCTCTGATAGGAGAAAAGCTATGGTTAGCCTAGCTCAGAGGCTCAATGTGTCTTTTGAGGACTTCCTGTTTGTGGTGCATCTAAGATGAGTGGCGCATAATTTGTGGCTTATCTTTGAGCAAAGCGCTAAAGTAACATATTTGAGCTCAGGAGAGCAATTTGAGAAGCGTTCAGTGCGAACGAAACGTTAATCTAGAGTGTATTTTGGGTTTTAAGCATTATATATTCCCGAATTTAATAGATGTTACCAGAACATCGATGCGCACTCGAGGCAAGTTCAAGGAATTCATCCGTGGAAATTTATGCGACTTGAGACTAGTTCGATATGGCATAAATGTTATGAGTATGAAGGAGGTTGTGAGCCCGGTTTGGAATATTTATATTTGTTTAGAGAAGACTCAAATTTCTTTATACTAGTGGGAAACCCATCTAGGAGATTAAGACTTATTATTTAGACTATAGGATCAATATAAAACACATGTAACTATTTGTAGAGACTATATTCTTAATTCTCTTGCGGAATATAGGCAGCAATACAGTATTTTGTGTTGTGATATGAAGTCAGAAATATGTATGCAATACGCGCGGATACTTCTATGTTCCTGCCACTATGTAGAAGAGCGATTTTACAATTATATCCCTTATAAAAAACTCACCATCTACAAAGATCTATTCGAAACTATCAATAAATTAATGAGAAGTATTTATTTATAAATCTTTTGTGTCATTATTTGATAGTTTGTGATTGCGACTTTTGTTCATTTGATAATCTTTTTGTGTTGCTTTTGGCTATGAGATAGACTTTTGGATTTCTAATCTAATTTTCGGTCTCATATATGGCTTACTTTCTATAAGGATCCACAAGCAGGTTAATGCTATTAGACTGGTTGAATGATGATTTCGCCGCGTAGTAACTTATTTAATTGAATTTGAGCATTAAATTAGAACAATTAATTAAATAATAATTTTGATAAGATATTAGTACCACTGTGTATATCTCGAAAGTTACGTGAAATAGATTATTAGAATGCGTCGATCGGGCATCACAAGAGGAAGATATGACACTCGAAAAATCAAAGTCGAAAATATTTAACCCTTGACCGTTGAGTTGACTAGACTGTCAACTTGATCTTGACGTTATACTGGACCTCCGATTAGCAAGTAGTAAATCATAATTTAAATTAAGTTGCAAGGGGAGTATAAAAAAGTTTACATTTAAAATTAAAAACATAAATTTTATGTTTATCAGCATGATGTATCGGAAAACCTATTTTTTTTTACCGCAAGCGCACTATGTCTAAAGATATAAATAATAGTAAATATGGTTTGTTACCACGAGGAGTGTGAATCACTTTCACTAACTAATACAAGTAACTTTCGAGTGGATAATGTTTCAAATAAGAAATTCTGATTTCAAACTAAGAAATTAAGAAAAATGAATCTTTTTAAGATTGTAATCAAGAGTACAAAAATGTTAAGGTTTGGGGAATCCGTTGTAGATTAGGGTTTACTTGCACTAATCACAAAGGGTATCAATTTGATTCATACAAAGTAGCAAACCTAGATACTCGTACACGTGAGATATTTTGTTTAAGAATTTATATACTAGAAGTTTCAAAAAAATTGTTTGTCTCACCTTAAAGTAGAATTCCAAAGCACATAATATGCACGGCATAAAGAGTCAAAGAATATTCATAAAACAATTATTCCTAAGGTTCAATGAGTTTTTCTAGCAACCTAACAATGAACTATATACATGGCTTAGAACATCAAAAATCATCGAGAAAGTAAAACATTGAAAGAGAGACGAAAACATTAACATTAAACTCAACTATAAATAGTGTCACATTCACTGATAAGGACATGATGGCCGGGGAAGGACACAATCGAGCCCTGTATGTCACCGCTCACGTCAAGGAGACTGAGTTTAAGAGGGCGCTTATTGATACAGGAGCAACTGCTAATATTATTACACTCAGGACGCTCAAAGTTGCACAAATTCCTCAGAACCAGATCATACAACATCTCATAATAATGAAAGACTTCGAAGGTAACCACACTAATTCTTATGGTCATATTTATTTAAATTTATAAGTCGTCCCTGTCGTATTATTATGAAAGAACCTAAGTACCATATAATACTGGGACGCCAGGGCTACACGACAATAAAGTTGTTCCTTCCACCTAGTACCATATAATACTGGGACGCCAGGGCTACACGCCAGGGCTACACGACATCATCATCACCCTATACTCCAATATATGATGATGAGTTCTTCAAACCAGAAGAGGATGTCACTAAACCATCCAACAAGGTCTACATCACACTATTACCTGATTGGGCATCAATAACAGACGAGCCATACACCTTCGTTGTAAAATCCGGACATCAAGAACTACTTCCAGATCTTCCGGATACCACTATGGCACCTCCAGCATCGTAACTCCTCAATTTGTTAAAAAAGGTTATAATTTTGTGACTAGTTACGACAATGGAGGAATAGTAGTCTACCTTCGCAATCGCTGTTACCAATTAACAGATGAGACATTCGAAGAATCTCCCCGCCCACATATATGCAGCCACAATGAGGAGTAATATCACGAAGAAGTTCAAGATGCGCCATGACAATTACAGGATGGTACAGACGTCACAGCTGACACACTTGAGACTATCAATCTAGTAGCAGAAAAAAACCCCCGACTATTTTCAATCAACTCAACCTTGTCAATCTACTCAAAGAATACCAATATGTCTTCGCCTGGACTTACGAAGAAATTCCAGGGTTAGACTACAAATTAATCGCTCATCACTTACATGTCGTTCCTGACGCCAAACCAGTCATACAATAGCTCAGAAATTTCAAGCACGGGGTTGAAGAGCAAATCAAGAATGAAATTCAGAAATTATTATCAGCAGGCTTCGTCAAACCTATCCAACACCCCACATGGTTGGCTAATGCTATCCCCGTCAAGAATAAGAATGGACAAATAAGATGTTATGTGGACTTCAGGAACCTAAACAAATCCTATCCCAAGGATGACTTTCCTCTCCCAAATATCGACATGATCGTAGATGCTACTAGCGAACATGGCATGTTTTCATTTATAGATGGCTACAGCGGCTACAGTCAAATAAAGATGTACGAATATAATTTTGAGAAAATCACGTTTCGAACTCCTATTGGGAAATTCCACTACACAATAATTCCTTTAGGATTGAAGAATGTAGGTGCTACTTACCAAAGATCTATCCCAGCAATTTTTCACGACATACAAGCAAGTAGAAGACTATGTCGACAAAGTAGTGGTAAAATCCAAAACCAGAGCATCCCATGTAGATGTACTATGCCAATTCTTCGCCGTGAATACCATTTAAAGATGAACCTTATGGAATACTCCTTTGGTGTATCCGCTGGGGAATTTCTGGGATTTCAAGTAACAACAAAAGGAATCAAGGTGGACCCGACCAAAACACAGGCTATCACTACCATGCCACCACCATGTACTGTAAGGGAACTCAAGAGCTTCATGGGAAAGGTATCATATATTCGACACTTTATTCCTGGACTAGCTCAATTTTTCGCTTCAGTTACACCCATGTTGAAGAAAGAGGCGAGCTTTGTTTGGTCATCTACACAACAAAATGCATTTCATCAAATTCAACAGTTGTATCTATTATCAACTGTTATGAAGTCTCCAGCTCCGGGTAAACCGATACTCCTCTACACACCCTTCAGTGAAGTGGACATAGGAGCCTTGTTGGCTCAAGAAGACGATATGGGGACTGAATTTCCCATCTACTATCTTAGCCGTACACTAAGAGATGCAGATATGAGATACCCCAAGGTCGAGAGAGCACGTCTATCCTTGGTACATGTCGTTCATAATTTTTGACATTATCTACTGGCAAATAGAGTAGTGTTGATGGCTAAGGACGACCCTGTAAAAATTTTACTATCGAAAACCGCTCTCATAGGACGAGCGGCCAAATAGTTGCTACAAATATCAGAATTCGACATATAATGTGTATCACCAAAAGCAATAAAGGGACAAGCACTTGTGGTAGCGCTGCAGCAGGCGCTAGAGCTATTAGCGCCTCTGCTAGCACTTCATGGCTTTTTTTGCTTCTTCGTAGCTTTGTCAACTTTCTTGACTCCGTTTGCTCATATATGGCTATGTTGACGCGTTCATGCCAGGAACGTGGCTAGGGAATTAAAGCCTGTATTTGTTAATGCCAGGGTTATTTCCTATTTATTCTTATTGACATTTACTAATGCCATGACCATAACTATAGCCTATTTAGAGTTTCCCACCCGTGGGATTTAATTGTTAGCATCTATGTTTAATTTTTGTGGAGTGCATACAAAACACATTCAAGAGATTCAATTGTGGAAGTTTGCAATCTTGAAATTATGCTTGATGCGACTCTGCAATTTAGATGGTATGGATCTAACTAGCATTTTCATTCAGATATGGCGTCACTTCTATCCTGAATGTTCGCAACTTTGTATAATCAATATATTCTGTTTTATACAAGTAGTTTGCATGGGTGCAGATGAAATAACGAGGTTTTTTGTTAATAAAGCTCTAAAATTTCTCTGGTGCATGTAAAAGGGTCTATAGGAAATCTGTAGTTATAGAATGAATATGTATTCTCAATTCTCTTGCGGAATGTAAGATAATATTTCACATTCGTAATTCTGATCTCAGGCCAGAACATGTACATTTGTATGTTTCTGCAGTTGAGCAGAGATAATATTATAATTTTCTCCTTTGTCAAAAACCCACCATCAACATTAAGTCCCCTGCTTAGTGCGGAACAGTAATGTTTTGTGGTAAGCAATAGATGGTAGTATCCATACTAAAGGAGCTTCAAATAAATGTAATTCATAAGACCAAAATGATTACTTATCTTTTCCCACAAGTTTACAATAGATTTGTTATTTCAGCATAAGCTTATTGAGAAGAACTTGCTTTGATAGTTTTTGTGACGCCAATAGTCCTGGGTAGCAGTTACATATGTCTTCGGATAGGACATAGATGATTGTCTGTGTGAGTGAAGTAGATATAGGAGCCACGACCATGAGCATTGTTGTGTTGGAGTATGAATGGGTTACATTAGATGAACATATTTGAGTCAGATGTCTGGTGGGACCTATTATCTCCTTATGACAACGGTTGGTCTTGGAGTCTTGGTCATCAATCATACTCAGATCCATTCTTCTCGGGATAAACTTTAGAAAATTCCAAATATTTGAATTTTAGGGTTTCCCACTTTTGCTTATTTAAACAAGAAGACGACTTCAACCCTCTTTACTTTCATTCTTCTTTAGAGCTGAGAATAGTGTTACTTTGTAATTGCAACATGTCTGACTACGACTGTAGTTCGAACCAGAACAACTCCCATGTTAAACGTGCTACTTGGCTTGCTAATCCATTGAGTCTCTCTTGATTTCTGATTTCTTCATATATGTATGATCATTATGAAGATTTGAGAAGAATGATGTGATTGTTGTTGTTTCCTTATAGGTTTCTCGGGTTAAGAAGGTACCATCACAACGGGTGAAGACCAGGAGTCTCAAAGCAATGGTAAGCAAATTTCTTCATTTTATCTTGAAATTGCCGATTCTCTTTTCTTATTTTGACACATTATTGCTTATGTGATTGTATCAGGAGATTGAGATTGGAAAGTTGGAATTAAAGAGAATGAAGAATTCGTACTAGTGAATAATGAAGCAAATATTGTTGCTGGCTTTAAGAGTTTTTCTACCATCATGGCTTCTCTTGCTGACTTGTTTTTTCTATTCATAATTACCCCAACGCCTGGATTCCCTTTAAATTGGAAATGGAGTCATCATCACGGAAGTATGAAATAGTGGGAGGATTTGTGGTGCCAGAATATCATGTGGATCTCTACACGAAAATATGGAAGAAATACATACATATTACTACAATGGAGATAATTAAGAGTCATACTCCCATTCTTGTAACAGCCGTCGCAGGACTTTTCCCTATTATTTATGAGATGGATGACTTGCCTTCTTATGCAGTTACAGATTTGAAGATCCCTGAATGAGATGAGATGTTGACTACTTGTGAGAGTCTCTGTTTTAATATAAACTAGTTACGTCAGCATTTGGAGAGTGCCCGAGAGGCTCATGCAGCCTTGAAGGAGAAATCATCCAAGATTGATGAAATGGCTCGAGATCTGCAAACTCGTTCAGAAAAATATGATAAAAGATTGGGAAAATTTCACCACCGCAGTTATCCTTTACTCAGAGATCTTCTTTAAGCCGTAAAAAGAGTAATTTAACCCCCCCCCCCCCCCTTTTTTTTTTTGGGTTTTGAGTAGTTGAAATAAAGAATATATGATATGAATGTAATGTGTTTTGAATTTGATAGTTCAAATATATGTTTTTAAAATATACTGAACTTATGAAGGGATTGATGAAAGCTTTTAGGAATAATATTCCTTGAGCCATTTACTATTAATGACAGTCCACACAGCTTCTCCATTCATATTAACAAGCTTGTAATATCCGCTCGACATGTCCTTAGAGATTACATAAGGCCCTTCCCACTTTGAAGCGAATTTTGGGGCAGGCATATCTTGTCGATTATGCTTGGATGTTCTGAGTACTAGATCCCCTACTTGAAATACCCGTGGTTGAACCGCCTTGTCACATGCCTTGGAAATCCTACGTAGATAAGTCTCTGCATATTTTTCTACTTTGGACTGTCTGGATTCGTGTACGTCTAAATCTGCTGCTCGAGAATTGGGTATTTCGGATTCATCCCAATTGACTCCACTTGTCGCTGTAATTCTGGAAAATGAGACTTTAATTTCCACAAGTAGGATTGTGTCGGCTCCATATACAATAGAATATGGTGAAGTCCCTGTAGAACTTCTCGGGGAAGCTCGGTACGCCCATAAGGCCATAGGTAATTGCTCGTGTCATTATCTTGGGTGATCATACACAATACGACTTAATTAGAATTCTGATGAGAGTTTTGTTGGTGCTTTCGGCGTGTCCATTTCCTTGAGGATAGTATGGTGTAGCAAATAGCTGCTTGATGCCATATATTTTGAGTAACTTTCGCACATATTTATTCGTAAATGGAGTACCATTTTTTGTTACAATGTGTTGTGGTATTCCAAATATGTATATAATGTGTTCTTTGATGAAGGATGATATGGTTGCTCCAGTCGTGCTTCTGAGAGGTACAACTTCGGCCCATTTTGTGAAGTATTCCATGGCAGTGAGTATGTACTCATGTTTCTTTGACGATGACGAATTGATTTTGCCGATGAGATCCAGTCCCCAAGTATAGAATGGCCAAGGGCTGCTTACCGAGTGAAGATGAAGGCAAGGTATATGAATGAGATTGTCGCGGATTTGACATTGGTGACATTTATCGACAAATGAAGTTGCACCGTCTTCCATGGTCGGCCAGTAGTATTTCTCATGAACTTGGAGAAATAATTTTCTCTTGCCCTGGTGCTCCGCTTCATGCACTTCTTTCAGGATAGCCTGGATATCTTCTTCTGCTATGTATCGCAGCAGATTCCATTGAAGCTCTTCCGGTAGAGTATTCCTTCGTGAAAGACAAATCTCTTGCCTTTTCGGATTAGGCATGCTGCCTCGCGTTTTTCTTATGGTACAATATTGTCTCGAAGGTATTTGATGTATGGATCCCGCTAGTCCCCAACATTATGTATGGTTAATACTTCTGACTGCTATGACGATATCTAACAATTAGAGAAAGACCCTTGCAATGATCGAGATTGGATTTCCATGGTGGGCCACTAGTATCCTAGACGTTGGAGACGTATGTACAGGTTTATCACTAGCGTTTGACCACACATCTCCCGGTGTACTTGATTAAGTTGTCCTTGTGCCTCATCATCTCCCAGACATCTTGACAGGGGTCCATCTGAATTTCTATAATATAAAATTCCATGTAATAGGAAAAAATGATTTAATTCTTTAAGACTGACCTTCCCTTGAATGTGCGAGTTGCTGAGCTCTTGAGGTGTCCTCCATTCGTTGGCTTGTTCTTTATCAGGCTTGCTCCTCCAGGCTGAGGGCATGGTTCGTCTCTACATAGTGAGGGTTGCTTTCAAGTTAAGGCTAGAGTCGCCAGACAATCAGCATGTCTGTTATTGGTACGTCTCGTATGTATGATCGTTGCCTCGGTAAAATGAGTTAAGAGCTTCTATGCTTCAGTCCTGTATGGGGTCAATATTTTTTCCTTGAGAGTATATACACCATTCATCTGATTTACCAGTAGCTTCGAATCTCCTCTTATTTAAAGACGTGTCGCTCCAGCTTGTTGTGCTAGTGATAGCCCCGGAAGGAAGGCTTTATACTCGGCAGAGTTGTTGGTGCACTTATAGTCCAGCTTGATTGAACGTGGGAATACTTCGCATATTGGTGAAACTAGCACAACGCCGACTTCTCCTGTATTGTTGCTTGGGGTAGCAGAGCCGTCGAAATATAACAACCATGGTTCTTCCTTAGTGAGTGAGATGTCTGAGAATTCTCAAGGTACGTCTTCATGAGTTTTTGTATCATCTTCTCCTAGAAAAGCTGTAAGTAGATCTGCGACTGCTTGTCCATTTATTTCTTTTGGTGATACACATGATATGTCGAGTTCTGACATTTGTAGCAACCATTTGGCCGCTCGTCCTATGAGAGCAGGTTTCGATAGTAAAATTTTTATTTGGTCGTCCTAAGCCATCAATACTACTCTATTTTCCAGTAGATAATATCGAAACTTTGGAACGACATGTACCAAGGATAAACATGCTCTCTCGACCTTAGGGTATCTCAGCTCTGCATCTCTTAGTGTTTGGATAAGATAGTAGATAGTACATTCAGTACCCATGTCGTCTTCTTGAGCCAACAAGGCTCCTATGACCACTTCACTGAAGCTTGTGTAGAGGAGTAACGGTTTCCCCAGAGCTGGAGACTTCATAACGGCTGCTGATAGGAACAACTGTTGAATTTGGTGAAACGCCTTTTGCTGTGTATATGACCAAACAAAGCTCGCCTCTTTCTTCAGCAGGGGTGTAAATGAAGCGAAAAATTGAGCTAGTCCAGGAATAAAGAGTCGAATATATGATACCTTTCCCATAAAGTTCTTGAGTTCCCTTA
Source organism: Papaver californicum (assembly GCA_023531435.1). NCBI lineage: Eukaryota > Viridiplantae > Streptophyta > Magnoliopsida > Ranunculales > Papaveraceae > Papaver > Papaver californicum. The sequence continues at coordinate 6,131,757 of JAJJMC010009994.1, read as the reverse complement.
CAGTACATGGTGGTGGCATGCTAGTGATAACCTGTGTTTTGGTCGGGTCCACCTTGATTCCTTTTGTTGTTACTTGTAATCCCAGAAACTTTCTAGAGGATACACCAAAGGTGCATTTCAGAGGGTTCATTTTCAAATATATTCACGGCATCTCTCGAAGACTTGGCGTAGTACATCTACATGGTATGCTATGGTTTTGCATTTTACCACTACGTCGCCGATATAGTTTTCCACTTGCTTGTGCATCATGTCGTGAAAAATTGTTGACATGGATCTTTGGTAAGTAGTACGACATTCTTCAATCCGAAAGGAATTACTGTTTAGTAGAAGTTCCCAATAGGAGTTCGAAACGTGGTTTTATCGGTATCATATTCCTACATCTTTATTTGATTGTAGCCGTTGTAGCCATCCATGAATGAAAACATGCCATGCCCGCTAGTAGCATCTACGAGCATGTCGATATTTGGAGAGGAAAATCATCCTTGGGACAGGATTTGTTCAGGTTCCCGAAGTCCACAGAACATCTTATTTTTCCATTTTTCTTCTTGACGGGGACAACATTAGCCAACCATGTGGGGTGTTGGATAGGTTTGATGAAGCTTGTTGATAATAATTTCTGAATTTCACTGTTGATTTGCTCTTCAACCTCGTGCCTGAACTGTCTAGGTTGTTGTTTGACTGGTTTGGCGTCAGGAGCGATATGTAAGTGATGAGTGAACGATTTGTAGTCTAACCCTGCTATTTCTTTATAAGTCTAGGCGAAGACTTCTTGGTATTTTTTGAGTATATTGACGAAACCCGCATTTTCTTCTGGTGACAAGGATGAACTGATTGAAACTGGTCGCGGATTCTCTTCTGCTCCTAGATTGATAGTCTCCAGTGTGTCAGTTGTGGCGTCTGTACCACCGTGTAATTATCTTGGCGCATCTTGAGCCTCTTAGAGATATTTCTCCTTATTGTGGCTGCATATCTGTGGGCTAGGAGATTCTTCGAATGTCTTCCATGTTAATTTCTAATAGCGAGTATGAAGGTAGACTATTATTCCATCGTTGTCGTGACTAGTCACAAAGCTATGACCTTTCTTACAAATTTAGGAGTTGGCGATGATGGAGGTGCCATACAACGCTCGATTATTTTATTCTTCGACTATCATGTCTTCCTCAGTGAATGTGACTATTTATAGTTGGGTTGTCTGACGTGGCTGTTTCTATTTCCATTGGTGTTGGCGTCAAATGCATGTCCATGGCTATGCGCTTGAGAGCAGCAAAGGTGTTGACATGTTGATCTTTGGAGAAATTGAGAAACTCGCACAAATTCTCGATCAGAATGTGGCTTCTTGGTCCACCGGTTTTTCTATAGTGATGAAGCTTCTAATGTTGTGCGGTGGAGAATCACCAGTCGAGAAATCTATTCCTTCTTTCGTGGAGCCTGGGCTTCATTCAAAGCGCTACGACACCCTATCTCTTCTATTAATTTGATAAGGGAAGAGAATAGAGATCCTACCGTATCTTCAAGTCTTGTTATGATTCTTACCTGAGATTCTTGTCTTCACAGTAACTCAGCTAGAGTGATTGGGGTTTCGGCTACTTCGGTGGAGCCATTAGCAAGGTGTGGATTGCCGGTGCCATTGACTGCTGGAGAGGAGTTATGAGCATCACCATTGATGTTGACAGGAGAAATATTGGAATCAGTTGAAGTTGAATCTAACTTAAAGCCACCATCTTGATTAGTGAAAGAACTGACTTTTGTTACCGAGAGATTGATGTCCCACAGTGATCGCCAATTGTTTGTACCTAAAAATTTCTCATAGGAAAAACAATATACTGTTGAATTACTTTTTAGGTTCGAGAATCAAAATCGTACAAAACAAATCCAAACAAGTTAGATATATGGATTTGTTCTACTTCGGTTACAAAGAAAGGAGATGGGTTGATCTTAGGGGAGGGAAGCAAAGGAAATTGAAGGAATTGTGTGTAGAACTATGTATTGCAGAGCTTGTGAGAATAATTTTTTATCTCTTCTTGATTTTATCTTGTGTTTTGAAATTGGCTAAGCAGCCTATTTATAATGATTTGGTACCACATACTTTCCTTGCAAAGTAGTGGAAGTTGTGGGGAGATGAAGAGGTGGAAGTTATGGGAATAGACGTCAACTTTGTCTCTAGAAGTTTCTGGAAACTTATAGACCATTACTATATTATCTCTTCAACCGCTCCAACTTACCACTTACTCTATAACTTCCTTTTCATGGGGTATTGCTACTCCTATGTTGCTGTAACCGCCAGACTAAACCTCATATTTTATCCCTCTATGTAATATGATTCGATGTCTCGTAAGAGTGGGTGGAGTCAGCTTCAAATCCGTGATCCTCGTTGTAAAATAATGATGTCAGTGACCTTTATGCTAATTTTGTCGTAGTAATGACTTAAGTAATGATGCTACCAACGAAGAATGGTACTAGTGTGAAAGAAATGTTACGGCAACATCAAATAGGCGCGGCAGCAGCGACTGTGGTGCAGCAGCAACAAGGCACGATAGCAGCGAGAGTGTGGTGTTGCGGTGCAGCAGGCGCTAGTGCTAGCGCTGCTGCACTGCTACTCTGCCGCTAGCGTTATTACCGCCTTTGTTAGCACTTCGTGGATTTGTTTGCTTTTTCGTAGCTTTGTCAACTTTGTTGCCTCTGTTATCTTCTGTGTGGCTTTATTGACGCGTTCATGCCAGGAACGTGGCTAGGGCTTACTAAAGCCTGTATTTGTTGATGTCAGGGCTATTGCCTATATATTAGTATTGACATTTACTAATGCCATGACCATATCTAAGGTCTATTTAGAGTTTCTCACCTATGAGATTTAATTGCTAGCATTTATGCTTAATTTTTGTGCAGTGCATACAAAACACTTTCAAGAGATTCAGCTGTGGAAGTTTGCAATCTTGAAATTATGTTTGATGCGACTCTGGATTTTAGAAGGTATGCATCTAACTAGCGTTTTCATTCAGATATGGTGTCACCTCTATTCTGAGCAGAGATAATATTACAATTTTCTCCTTTGTTAAAAACCCACCATCAACAACTGAACTCCAGGTCAGTTCGTAGAATACGTTGTTTATTCGTTTCTAGCAGATTAAGCCACTTTGAATAAGATATCTAGTGTAACTTAACCAACCGGTATTTTTCGTGAGTCGGGTTGATCCTAACCACATGTTCATAAGTTCAACATGTTAACTTATGATTATCTTCTACACATCAAAGTCCATAAAATGCCATTACAACGTTGATGTTTCACTATGTGTGATTAAATCACCATAACAATTACGGATTACGGTGTTATAATCTAGCATTAGAATTGCAAACAAGATATTCAATTGGCCACTCGAACACTTAAAAACACTTATTGGTCATAAACGCAGTAAAAGACAAACAATAAAGCAATATTGAAAAGAAAAGATTAACTCGCATAAATCAATAAAAACTCAAGTCACATAGCTTTGAAGTCATCCCTAACCAAATAAAACTAGCCACACATATTGGATGAGTTCATGACAAAATAATTTAAAAGAAACAACAACCCAAAAACAAAACAAAACTCAAATTCAATTCAAACCAATGACATAAAGTGTCTAGCGTGTGCCATTCTCATGACTGCACGAACTGGCGAGATGGATTGTAGACTGGTTCACGACTGGTGGTGTTGGACAGTGAACTCAGGCCTGCTAACGTTGTTCTCAACTTGCAAGGTACTGGTGGTGGTTGAAGTGTGGTGACCTGGTTGTGTTGTAAAGATGCAAATTGATTCTGGAAAGTAGGTTGGTGGATATGGACTGGTGGTATGCAAGATGTTGTCTTCTGGTATACAAGTTTTTGTTGTTGGTATGCAAGTGGAAAGGAGATGCTATAAAGTGATGATAGTTTGGTGTGAATATTGTGCGTGAAATGCAGGTGATGATGTTGATGGTATGCAGCTGGTTGGATGAAGTGCTTAAAAGGTTTGGAGAGGAGCAAAGCTCCTCTCTGTTGGTGATGAACGTCAGTCTTTAGGGGGTACCTTTCTACTGTGTTCTCATCTCTTTTATATAGCTTTGAACCCTGTAAATTCCAAATAGGATGACACACCACTATCATATTATAATACGAATTCTTAAAACCCCTTAATCTCCAGCCTTGGTTAACCTAAAAACACACTACAACAACGCCTTCTTGACTGTTTTTAGGCGTGAAACTCTGTCCAAATTCTAATCCTAATCAAACCCAACTTTCCAAGTCTTTGTAACTTAGCAATACTCCTCCATTCATTCAATGATTTCACTGGCAGAGCTCATCCTTCTTCCCTTTTTTTCCGGTCAAAACTAACCCAAATCTTTTACCAATTCGTGCAACAGTTCCCCGTTGTTCTTAATCTCTAAAATATGTCAAAACCCTTGGTACACTCCCCATAATCCACGGATAGAACCAATGGAAATATCAAAGGAACCTTCCTGAAACTGATTGATAAGAACAAGTCGTTCATGCCTTTAAACAAACACATGGTGTGCGTTCTCTGATAGTGCAGGGGATGAGTATCTTATGGTGTTTACAGTCACCTATCATCTTCCCTGAAAACTTGAATTCACAAATTTAATACAAATCCATTTCAATTCATCATTCAAAACATCTCAAATCTCATCCATTCAGCCATACATCATACGACAAGAATTGCCATTATTTTTTCTTCTTGTATTTCCAGCCTTGAGCTCTAGTTCTTGTCTGCAATTTCGAATATGAGACCAACCGCCTCTCCTTAAACATTTGAATGCTTGAATGCATTATCAATCTTCAAAGAAATTCCGGCCATAAAACCCCCAAATTTCCTGCAGAAGAGCGTCCACAGTCACGCGAGTAAACGATGGACTAAACCCATATATACTCGTTGAGTCAATCGCAGTGGGACGGAGCATAATTATAGATTGCTATAGTTTCAGACCAAAAATGGTCCAATATCTATAACAAATCAAAATTTGGTGGAACGCAAGTGTGACCAACGTTTAATAGTAGGCGTAAACATAGTGGACGTCTCGTGCTAGGCGTATTTAGTGGAGTCGTCTGATGGTGTGGCGCACACAAAGTATACATGTACTGGGTGTTCAACTAAGAAACCGCCTCACTAGACGTATATTACTCGTATGCCTGATGTGAAGCATAATTGATGTGTACGCCTTTGTTGGGCGTTGGCCAAACCACCGCCTTTGTAGAGGCGTTTGTTAAACGTGCGCATGTATGGGGCGGTGGTTTTATATGCGCCTCTCTCTCCAAGCGTAGATATGATATGAATTTCTCAAGTTACGTATTTTCTTATTTGGTACCACTTCACTAAACAAAAATATATTATATTTGAAAGATTTGTTTATTTCTCTTCAAGTTTGAAATTTTTATGTGCTCGATCCGTATTTAAGTCTTAATCTCAAGTTGTCTTCTAAGACAGAAAAACTATATTAGTATGTATAATCACTAATATGCTTAGGTCTTTTGTTAATAATCTAAAATTAGGATTATAATACCTTAAAAAACGTTTAGTCTCACTCTCAAGATGCGCCTCTCTGCCAGGCGTATTCATGTACATGCGCCTGTTATCAATGGTATATGGGTAAGCTTACACCTACCGCAGGTGCACACGATCCAGTTGCACGTGTAATTATCAATACTAGACGTCTACTACTGAATACGTTTGTTAATGGGCGTATGTGTAAGCTTCCGCATGGTGGGGCGTAGTTCATGTACACGCCTCTTAGCTGAACGATATACCATCCGTACACTTGATATCAAGCGAACAATTAACCTAACGCTTCTCATCATGCGTTCATATCACGACTGCCCAAACAAAGCATTTACTTAACTCCGCCCAAACAACAAACATGTTCTACACCTGCGCCCATGGTTAAGCGTGGATCATTCTTACGGTTGACCAGCAAGGGGAACAAAATTTTTTTGGTATCTGTTGTTGGTATTTGCTCTTTACTCCTCTCATAACTGTGGATGCTCTAAGCCATACAATTCAACTCATCTTCTATTCTCTGCTGCCAAGAACACGAACCAACTCTCAAATCTCTTCTACCTTTCTTAATCTCTGTTTCATAAGCTCAATTACCCACAACAGGATCAAAAGTCATCTTTTTTTTCTTTTCTTCTCAACCCTTCGGCAATATCATCTTCATGTTTCTCGGTGATAAACTCTCACAACTTATTGCAATTCAGAAACCAAATTCCTTTGTCTTAAACTGTAGTAATCCTTTGTTAGCAAACCAAGGGACCATGATTAGCCGGCAGTGATGATTAAGAAGAGGTACATAACTTTGTCTGGTCTCCGTTGAAGAAGGAGGAGACATTGAAAACCCTCGACCTAATTCAGGTTTAGAAAGGGGAACATATTTAGGCACCCCTTGCCTGGATATAGGACATCTCTTAGTAATTTCTCATTTTCAAAATAATTGAGATTTGTGTTCTTGCTAGCTTTGCACCCATCAACGCCAATGACTCCGAACAATTTCATAGGCTTTTCTCTTATTTTGCTTCTCATGACTCCAAAGTACCTACAAAAAATCAAAAACAGTCGTAAAATACGAAATTTATAAGAAAAATAGCAAAGAAAACATAATCAAGTGATAATAATTAAGGTGTTTATCATTTTCATAAAACTAACAATGCAACTTCAAATTCACACGTACAACAGTTCATTGGGACAATTTTTCAAACACCTTATGTGTGTCTCTGGTTGGTAATTCAGTGTGAATAATTTGTTGTAATTTCAATCAATTCTCCGTCCCTGCAATGGCTTCAATATGATTTCAAAGCAACCCATCTCAATTCATCATTCAAAATATTCAATAAAGATCACCATTCAACCTCAATTTGTAGCCATACTGCAACTCATTCTCTGCCAGTTTTATCCTCAACCCATTTCATATGGCAGCAACAACAACAGTTCTTCATTTTTTCCTTGCATTCAATCTATCATTCAAGACAAACCACACATACCAGAATCGCAGATCCATCGCCATAATAATTTTTAGATTCAACTCACAAAACCCATCATTCAACACTAGCATCAAAATCATACGTCCATTCACCGCTAACTAATTCTTCCATGGCCTGTTGTTTCAATTCCTAACCTAGAGATGAAACAAAACTAAAGAATAAAGGAAGTTGCTTATCTATCTTGAATCCTAGAACTATCACAACAAATCTTCCCTTGTTCTCTCTTTAAAACCCACATGATTGATTCACCATCTATATTTCTTCACAAAATCTGGATTTCGCACTATTAGTGACAACTACTACTCAAAGAAGAGATGAAATGTGCCAAATTTCCTTTTGATTTAAAACCTAGTTAGTGATAAGAATATCAAAGCTAGATAAGAAATGATATTTTCTTTTCTTTGACAGGGAGCAGAATATGCTTATGGACGATTCATCGCACAAAGAAATAGAAAATTTATTAATTGACTCATGATTTGAACCCGTTGTGAGTGACCCAGTGATGTGGAAACATCTTGCATGTGAGAGAAAATGTATTGAAGGATGAAAGAGAATGTATTGAAGGCTGAGATGTTGCCACATGATGGGTCACTCACAATGGGTTCAAATCATGAGTCAATTAATCAGGCTTCAAATAAATATGGTGGTAGTGGAATAGCCACATCATCCATTCTTTTAGCTTCTCACGCTTTCAATTGAAGATAAAACTTTCTGTAAAATGTCTCAAGTGGTGGGGAGCTTGGCAGAACGGAAAGTTAGTGTGTCTGCCCGTAGTCACTAGTCCAAAAACATGGTTTGATGGACACTTGGGTCTCGCAAAAAATGACAGACTTGGTCTGTCGTTAAATGTTTGACAATTTGTATTCGTCCCATATGTTGTACACGATAAACAACTACATTAATTTTTCAAATTTTTATTTTATATTTTCCCCCTATCTGCTAAAATTTCCACATGTATCCTAAAAAAATGAGAAAGATCGGTCTGTTTATATTTGGGGTTGGAATCTATTTAGGATCCGTATGAAATTCATTGATTATTTTAGTCCTTTGATAAATATGATCAAACGACTTATAGTCAGAAACTATAAGCTTCTTAACATTGAAACAACATGGTCCATATTTTACTCCTTAGTGTTTATCAAAGAAATAATATTTTCTCATGAACTTCTCTCTTCAATTCTTTTGGTTTTTTCTTTTCTCACATCCTGATCCAAACATGTTGATGCAAAGAAACCCAGAGCGTATTAAAGATTCTTCTGATGTTGATAAAATTAACTTGATTTAGTTTGATTGAGTTATTTCGAATGATGAATTTCAAGTTGTGGTTATAGCAGCCATGGTATCTAGGGATTTGGAATACTTAACTAGTTATATTTCTTCTAAAGGTTTGCTAACAAATGTTGGACGCGGTAAAAATTTACAGAATAAGCTTTCGGAGTTAATTAAGAATTGTAATTCCCCTGGTTTCAACGAAAATTGTGAAATTAGCAGATTTCTAGGTCTAAATAATATTTTGAGTTTGACATGTTAGGATTTACCAGTAAGAGTAATAAATTGTTGAAGCAGGTTAGTAGTTTCCGCTTGAAACTAGGGATTCGGTTCTCATTATGAAACTAGGGATTCGGTTCCCCTTTCTCTATAATAAGGAAAACATATAAACATGTAGTAGTTTCCGCTCGAATTTGGTTTTTTAAGTTAGGTTTTAGCCATGATTTTGTCTTTTTGTTTGTCCGATTTTGCTTATTTGGTTCTATTTTTGCATTCAATCTTCAATTTATTTAACATGAATCTAAGGTTTCAAAAGATCTTGTTCTATTTCTGCATTTCGAGGGTTTCTATCTAGGGTTTCAACTCTAGTATTTCTTAACTGATTTTGTCTTTGAAGTAGGTATTTTTTTTTACAGTTTTTGATTAATGGTGGTATGACTTTTAGGTATTTGATTAATTTAGCTTTTTGATTGGCTCTTCCAGGGGAAAGAAATAAAAAATAAAGAAGAAGATTGAAATCATTTATGCCAAGTTAATCACTCTTCTATGTATTGTTTTGTTTCAAATTGTAACTCCTTAGTTAAACCAGTTTTTTGTTTTACACGGAATGAAAGATAACCAAAAGGAAGAGCAAGGTATGCATACTAATTCTTTGGCTACTGCTAAAATGTTTAAGTATTTTCCTTTAATTCAAACCTCCACATGTCTTTGGTTTCGAATGTCAAAGTGTCATGGTAGGAAAATTCACGTGTCTAACTAAAGACATAACCTTAATAGTTATATTTTAAGATTTTGGTAAATGTTAGATGCAAAGGAGGAGCTTTCTATCGACTATCGTGCTCATAAATCACTGGCTAGTAAGAGAGAGTGTAAAGATAGATGGAAATATAATTAAGTGTTAGAGTGTAAAGCTGGAAGTTGGTTGGGTGTTATTTTGTTGTTTCCTGCTAGTATGAACTAGTATCAAAATCAGATTGTAAGAATCTTATACTAATCATATAAATTATGCATAAGAAGGACATAAGTAGATAATTAGTTGATTATGTTTATTTTGGTGAAGTTGGTATATATTCTACTGGTGGTATGTTCAGTACTCATCTAGGAAAGTAAATTTTGTCTTGTATATCTTAGAATTAAATAGATATGGACCATGTGGCCTTACAACACACACAGTGATTCTTTTTTTCTGATGCTAATAGAGGTGTTAACTAATAAGATTTTATGTTTTTACCTACTTTAGATTACACCAGATTACATTGATAAAAGAAGATCCATTGTTGGTGTAACAATGGAAAGAGGATCAAGTATGTTCATTTACTGTACTATACTTGGTTGTAACTGTATTTTAATTGAATTCCTATATGATAACACATTTCCTTGGATATCTTGGCTTTCCAGGTACGCAAAAGAGATACTCCATAAAGAAATGCTTCTGATTGTATTGGTCCTGCTATAACAATCTCGTAAATTCAACTGGAAAAATCTTTGGGATAAACAACAATGGGAGGCCACAAGGAATAGTTATGGGCAGAACTTAAGGTGACCATACTTGAACCTTCAATTTGATCCTAACCTGTTTTTAGATTTATACACTTCTAATACTAATATTTAAATAATTTGGAATCAATCCTTTGTCAGAGTAGTTAACAGATACAAATCATATACATACTTATTCTCCAAAATCACAACCGTCCCCTCCATCTCTACCTAAGAATTTCCATGTTCATCGGCATACCCTTATCCGTTCAACATCAGTACCACCATAACAAACTACCACCATCGCCCCTGTAACGACCACCATGTTCAACTCCAGCATCATAGCCAGAATCACTACTAGAACCACATCCACTACCACAACATGTACCATGTTCAACTCCAACACCGCTACCATAACCGTGCTCGCTGACAAATGATACCGTGAGGATGGAACTTTTTTTCTTCTGATAATGAGATAATAAGCTTCATTATTAGATCTACCTTTTTATGAAGTAAGACTGAGTGAATTGACATATATTCTCTTGTTGTTCTTTTGTTGGTCAAGTTTTTATATGTTAGTTTTCATTTGCTTTGCAGGACATGGCCCAGGAATGGATTGTTGGAGTAGATACCCTATGAATAAGTTGTTGTGAAGCATGGTGTTCATCTACTTAATGTGAGGTTTTAAGATCTAGTGTGCGTCAGACAGAAACATTCCTCAATTCCTCACGCTGGTCTTAAATAATTTCTGACCTTGGAGATCTGGAGATGCAAAATGAAAGGTAATCTTTCAAAGAAGGAAGCAGTTTCCCTTGGACGTGTTATTATTTTTTTTTGCACCTTCAGATGATGAAAATTATGTAATATGAAGTTTTTTGTTGGATATGGAACACTTAGAGATATGGATACACCGAATTAATGGATACAAAAATACGTAACTCGTGCACCTCAAAGTTAAATCATATTGTGGTTTTTTCTTTGTTGGTTTGAATATGAATGAAATATGTAGATTTTGTTGTTGAACTTGAGGATGGTCATCGTCAAGTTGTAAACTGAATTCAAGACGATCTTAATAGAATGGGTTTTATTTGTTAACAAAATCCCATATGTTGGCTTATCTCAAGTATTAATCTGTGTAAAAATAATAATAATAAATAAATAAATAAACATCATACCTATTTAAGCTGAATCTGACTAAGCTGAATCAGATTCAGCTGAATTAGATTGGGTTGATTTTATCTGAATCTTAGAACTTGAACTTTTGACAAAAATAGATAGTCGTTATTTTTGGATAAACAAAATTTGTGGTTCTTTATTAACAAAAACAGACTGTCCTTTGAGAAATAATACACAGAAAATATGATAGACTTTAGGATAGACTAAATATATCATACAACCCTACTTCTAGACGGATTCAGTCCGTCCTAAAATCCGCATTTTGGACTAGTGAGTCAATTATCACCGTTTTAGATGTTATAAGTCAAAAATGCCCCTTTAGTTTCTACTTTAGCCATTTATTGTACCGGTGATCGGATTCACTTGTATTCCTATAAAAATTCTAAAACAAATATATTAGCCAAATGAGGAGGATTAGCTAATGTAATTATGGATATAAAATGGTGTAATTACGTGCTTATTATATACCCCTACACTTACATTTTTGCTAGTCTTTGAGAAAAACAAAAATAAACTAATCCTAAACTAACTAAATTGAAATACAAAAACTCCCTTTCGTTGAGGATATAGTTACACTTAGCATGTGCAACAATCCTTTGAACCCCTAGGTGTCCCTAGTGGACGAGTTATAATCTCATGAGGGTTTACAAGAGATATACCCACAAAACCTACTCCAAATCTCAAATATTTCAAAGTACAAGCACCCAAAAAGCTATGAGGACATAAATTTTATGCACCTAACGATAAAAACTTAGAAGTACCAAAGAACTACAAATGTAAATATGCTTAATCGAGGAGAAAGAGAGTGTAATGTGTCAAACCAACACCATATAAAGGAATGCAGCCTCGAGAGCAATCGAATAAGCATTTTTCCTCGACTTCTACCTCACCAATAAGATTTTATGATATTGACACTCGTAAGACGATAGAAATGGGTCTCACATATGTGCAAGCAGGAGTGAAGATAGAACACTTGTACACGTTGAATGGTGACGCTGATTTTTTAAAATTTTTGATGATCTCTAAGAAAGGAAATCAACCATATGCGAGAGTGGGAATGCTCACCCACCTTCTCATCCAAGCTACAAACATGCACTCCTCTCCACAACGTCAAATAGAAATAATTTGTCTTCAACTTCTACCCTCGATAATGAACTTTAGAACCTTTGATTTTTCCACTTTCTCACCCGGTTAATGAAAATCAACTCCTTCAAACCCTGTCACCTTTCAAATTGCTAAAAAAAATTTCCTTTTCCATTTTTTTTCTTTTTTTTTTCTTTTTTTTTCTTACAGTGCAAACAAAAAATAAATATGATTTGGAATGAAAAGACCGTAGGAAAACTTAGTGCTTGATTCTTCACAATTATTCTCTTGTACCTAACATTCATGAACGTTCACTTTCTTTTTTGTTTTTTCTTGTACTTGTATTTTTCTCACCTTGTATGTAGACTTTCTCACTTTGTGTTGTTGTTTGTACCTTTGACGTCTTCAAATTTCTTCAAAATTTAAGATCCTTCCACTTGTTGATGATGATAAGTTTCTATTGATGACTGCTTCGAGAGTAATGATGCCCGCAATTTAGACTACAAGAATGTGGTTAATTCGCAATTCTGATGTCACCCTCATGATTGATAAAATTAGCACTTAAGAGATCAAAAAGTAGTGACGAAATGGTTCGAGGTTGAATAGCTCATCATTCTACTCAAAGTTTGCGCCGATGAAACACCCTAAACGGATAATATATGTTTAAGATTTGGTGCCCCATTCTGATTTTTTAAGGGTAGTCTCCACTAATTATTGATGAGCTCCTAATACTACATACCTTCCGCGCCTATTCGCCACCAGCATGGTTAAGTTCATCATGATTACTCTATCGATCGACTAAGAATACCGAACGTAAGTTCTCTAGAAATTCTAAGTTCAGTTGTTCGGTAAGAACTATGTATGTAAACTTAGGTAAATGTATACAGTGACTCTAAAATATCTAAAAGTTGGATTTTCATACAAAAAGGTACAAGAAATTGGGGAAAAAAATCTACCTACGAAAGTAAATACTAAAAATTTATATGCTTAACCACTCCCCAACACTTAAAATCTACATTTTCCTCAATGTAAATTGAATCATCCAATATAGAAAGCAAGATGGGAGATTCTTAATATGACATGAAACAAACAATCAAAACCTAAAAAGTAAGAGAAAAGGGAAAAAATATGATGGGTTGACTCCAACGAAGCAAATAATCTTGTATCCCTATCTTACGCAACAAGTAATCTCAAACAAAATAATAACGGTACCACAAAGTCAGCTGCCAAGCATAAATATAAAGTCTGAAAACTTGGGTTTCATCCTAATATATGAGTTTTGCTACAAATATAAACCTGTAAACACTAGATTGATTAGCACCAATAAAGCTAAATAAAGTGAATTCAAACTTAAGATTCAAAAGTACAAACTTCCGACTTATATACTCATTCATAGTAACGCCAAGTAAATCAGACTCACAAATTACAAGTAAAGATTGTTGAGACTTTTCAACACTTGTTGTGTACCTTAACTTAGGTTATAAGTTCGCAGAAATAACTTCCCCCTTTATCATCATTTGAGGATGTAATGCATTGACAATGTCAATAAGCATCGGATCATCAGAATCTGCAAATTGAGCTAAACATATATCTAGTGGTTCAATTTAATCAAAAACAATATGCTGGCCAATATTAATCTGATCATCATTTATAAAGGCACCAAATGGATCAGTGAAACAAGCATTCAATGCAACATCTGTTTCATGAGTAATTGGATCGTTATCATCTTCTTCTAGGTAACCGGTAGAAATCTCATAATTCAAATGATTAGAAGGTATATGAATTTGCAAATCTACTGCCTGTGATTCATTAAACTCGACAATAGTATCCCCGGTATAAATTGATTCTTCTAAATCATCATCATCATCTGAATAAATAGTGTCCCTAATCCAAACCTCATCCTTTTGTATAGGCGTATCATCATTAATATGATTGTGAGTTTAACAAGGTATACTAGATTCAAATTTCATAATAGTACCATCATTCCTATAGTCACAAGTGTCAAGTTCATCATCATACTCAAAACACAAAGATTCATCATTTATAATTGTTTATATCATGAGAAAAAACAGAGCTTGAAACATTATATAAACGATGACGTTCCTCTGCTCTCTTCTTTCTCTGCCCTTTTGGAAAGAGTCCAAATCACCAGAATCCATAATACAAAGTAAAATTTACCCAATAACTCATCTTGCAAAAGCTTTGTGATGATATCAAATATTTACTTCCTTTTCGCTCGTGAATGATTCCAATGCCGCTCTTAAAACTAAGAATGGTACCTATGAAAAATCAAACAAACTACGTAAAAAGTATTAAAATAAATCTAAGAGAAAACTAAAAACAAACTAATTATTGAAAATTAAATCCTAAACTACGACTAGAAAGTTAAAAATAGCAATTAGAAAGTAATTTTCAACCGCTCCCTGGCAGCGGTGCCAAAAACTTGATACGTCGGAATACCGACTTTGTTTTACCGCAAGGGCACAATGTTGAAAGATGTTAAAATAGCAAATACGGTTCATTCACACGAGGAGTGTGAATCACTTTCACTAACTAATACAAGTAACTTTTGAGCGAAGAATGCTTCAAATAAGGATTTTGATTTCAAACTAAGAAATTAAGAAAAACAAATATTTTGAAGAATGTAATCAAGAGTGGACAAGTGTTAAGGTTTCAGGATTCCGTTGTAGAACAGGGCTTACTTTCACTCATCATAAAGGGTATCCGTTTTACTCATGCAAAGTAGCAAACCTAGCTATTCGTACATAGAATATATTTCATTTAAGAATTGTAGACTAGAAGTTTCAAAAATATTTTTTGTTCTCACCTTAAGTATAATTCCAAAGCACTAATTATACAAGGCATAAAGAGTCAAAAAATATTCATAAAACAATTATTTCTAAGGTTCAATAAGTTTTTTTAGCAACCTAACAATGAACTATACATGGCATAGAACATGAAAAATCATCGAGAAAGTAAAACATTGAAAGAGAAACGAAAACATTAATATTAAAATCATATAGTTCAAAACCCTAGTTTTTAAATACAAGAAAAATAATACTACAAGTACATCCTTTCACCCTAACATGGATTAGCTAGACATGGCTTTCTCAAAAGCCATAAATAAATTGATAAAAGAAACAAAAGTTGTTTTAGGGTGAAAATAAATGTACTACAAAAGAGTACTTTAAGTAAGTTCGAGAGATCAAAATCTAACAAGACGATCCTAAACCAAGAAATGGTCGTTCAAGTCCTGCTTTGGTCACAAAGGTGGAGATGATGGGTTGATCTTAGGGAAGGGAAGCAAAGAAGATTGAGAAATCACTATGTGATTGAAAATGGTAGTGTGTAGTTTTAAGAATAGATTATCTCTGGGATAGATCTCTGATTTTGTCTTAGTTCCTTGTTTTGAATAGATGAGGCCATTTATTTATAGTTTTGTAGGAAACACACTGATTTCTCGTAAGGGGTGGAAGTTACGAAGAGGTGGAGAAGTAATGATGTGAGATTGTAGTGGGGTCACGTCCGAAAATTAAGGAGGACTTGTCTGACCACTAATCCTCATCCTCTCAACTGCTCTGAAACTGTTCCACTACTTATTACCTTCTTGTTCGTGGATGTGTTGCCATAATGCACGATATCGTAGACCGCCAGATTAATACCCCTATTATACATATTAGATTATTGAAACTATTTTCATGAACATTCTCCACAGTTTCACAATACGATTTAGGACATGAGTATATGTCTTGGAGGATAATACGGTTAAACCAATAAAAATTCTTAGAAAACTAATAATCTTCTTCACTTTAAATTGCTTGTAAAATTTATATGAACATTAAAAACAAGCATAAGGACATATGAAGATAAATTATTATCATGATAAAACAAGAATATATGACAAAGAAAATTGTTATTGAAAACAGGGTAATATTCTCGAACTTACATAATAGGGATGCATCTACAACCCTACTTCTAGGGAACTAGCCATCCATAACTTATTACAAAAAGAAAATAAAAAAATGAAAAACTATAACTAACTACTACTCTCGGACGTCGGACCCCCGGAAAAATGAACTCCCTTTTCATATGCTTCCACCACTATTTATATATTCTTCAATGTCACACCATTAATTTTCCAATATCTTCATATTATTAATATAGCATATTACATCCATGCATATATGTAAGAAAATTTCCCTCACATACATGACAAGTCTATGGATTTCTTAGTTAGCACTTTTATTTTCTTCCTTTTTTTGTTTATTTTCTTGATTAAACAAAATATCTCCAAATCTCCTTCATCTTAATTAGTATCTTGCAAATGATTTTGTTGGCTAGGATCCGATACTGCACGGTGCAACGTACTATGTCACATATTCATAGATTACTAGTGAAAGGTAGTCACACATGCATGATATAATAGGCATGAGCACTTCAGTGTATTTGTTATCATTTTCTCCATTTACAGACGGAGTTTCATATTTTAGTCCGTTAAGCTTTTATTTAATAAAATCTTCAAAACTAAATAAAATAATCAAATTTGTATAAAATAAAAAAGATAAAAATATATAAATTAAGATGTAAATATGACGTGTTTACACACTCTTCATTGAGTTACAAGTTATTTTAGGAAAAGAGAATTGGATAAAGAAGTAAGCTAGAGGTAAGAATATGGGTATGAAGATTTTACAAAAGTAACAAAATATATATTAATGGTTATCATGATGATGAAATAAGGAAGATGGGTTAGATAAATATCATAAAGATTATATATGTAATTAGAGTGAAAGGAAATAGTGAAAGAAGAAAGAAATGGTTGGAAAAATAATAAACAGAGTTAATCATAGCGGTGGTTTTGATAGAGTGTTATTGTTTAAGACGATGATGATATCTTTCTAACCAATTCTAGTATGTTTATAATTATTGGGTAGTTTTTATATAATGGAAATACTTTAAACTCAATCAAATAGAATCTTCATGATCATGCTTTTATGTATTTACTGTCTCTACTCATTTCTGACTTTTAGACACCCAATGTATTGATTTGAATTTTATTTTACATATAAATTATAATATATTGAATCACGAAACCATAGAAATCAAGTTTGCACAATTTGGAGTTAAATTGAGGGAGATATGACAATTTTGATGATTATCATCAAATCTGAAATTTATTTGTACTTACGATGGGTGAGTGACCAAATGGATTATTTGAGATATGATGGAGTCGGAATTAGCTCCAGATTAAAACTAGAAAGTTACAGAGGAGGGTCTCATGTTTCCATAGAGCCACCAAGTGTCTCTTTTGGATCATAAATGAGAGTTTTAAACCCCTCAAAAAATGACCTCTTCTGCTGAATTCAAGTGAAAACTTCTGAAATTTGGCTTAGGTAAGTGAACGAAATGAAGTGATTTAGTGAATTGACTCAATGAGACTAGCTGACTCATTTGTCAGACCAAGTCAGATGGTTAGGTTTGGACCGGGTCAATGGGTCGGGTATGGACCTGGTAAATGGGTCGGGTCATAGGTTGAACCAAATGGATTAATGGGCCGGATTGGTGGGTCGAGTCATGTTAGGCCCAAGGACCTTGGGCTTAGAGCTAGTTTGCTTAATTTGGTGTTTTGGACCACTTAGGGTCTAAATGAACTTTCGATTCCTTCTGCAAAGTTGTAGAGTGTTGCGAGAGATTTCCAATGACACCAAATTGTTCTCATTTACATAAGTAAATTTTGATTTATTTCAAACTTACTGAATACCAGGTTATAAAACCATTAATAGAATTAGAAGTATTTGTTTTTTCACATAGCCATAATTGGGAACTTGTATGATATTGTGATATGAATATTGTGTGAGTCTATTCTTAGTGTGCTTGTGTGATTAAGAATGATCGATTCAAAGGATGAACTTGTGGATTGAGGATCTCGAGGTAGGCATGGCTTGTCATCATAAAATGTGTGAAATTTATAACCTTCTTGTAATCATAAGTTCTATTTTATTGCGAGCAGGATGCGTCTTTACAATACCTGTAAGCATGTTTGTGTGTAATTGAATGAGTATGTTGTGTGATATGCATTGTCCAGTTTCCCGTGAGGAGTGTCTCTGTGGACTCCCCATAGATCCATACTAAGGTAAGTAGCACAGGGAGTGCAGTATTATTAGTAGTGAGGGGTGTACAATTTGTTACTTTTTATTTTATATTTATTTTATGTCTTTAGTAGCACGAGGTAACATTATGTTGAGGTATTTGGAGAAATCATTCGTATGCATATTATGCTTGATTGTTAAATCTTCTATTATTTGATAGTAGTTTCCTGGATCATGGGGTATGCGGGCATTTCTTGAGAATGACGTTATTATTTGAGACTGGAGTTGTTCTAGCGTCGCATTCTCAATTGAGTAGGGTGAGGTTAGGGTGACATATATTTTTAGTTTGTTTTAGCGTCCTTTCACGGATATTGTCATTGTGGTATGCAATGTCTTGGAAGGGTAATAAGGTGTCAAACTCACAAATAATATCTCTTTACTTCTCTTACACTAACAAGTAGAATAATGACAAGCAAGTTCGATACCAAGGGAGGTATTGAGAAAAAGTTGTTACAAAAATATTCTTAATTAAGACTATTGTGATTTAAAAATTTTAAAAATTGTAGTTTATAATTCAAATTATGAGATATAATTGATCAAGGAATCATTCTCCACTATCGAACAAAGATATTATTAATCATACAACAGTAACCTTTAATAAACTTTGATTGTTAACAACTTTAGAATAGTTAAAAGTTCAACTAATCTCCGGATTCCTAAATTCACCGAATAGAATAAGTTCTTTTGCGTATTCTAATCAAGTGAACCACCTAAAATAGGCTCTCTACGTGTAATTCAATCAATTGCATTAATAATTGTGAATCAAGTAGCTCCTAGCCACATACCCGTAAGTTCAGCATGTTAACCTAGGGTTATCTTTTACACACGATTGTCTACAGAATCACTTTACGACTAATAGTGCATCGCTACTTATGTAAAGATTTTTTTAAGTATTACGAATTAGAGTTCTCTCTACTAGCATTAAAGTTGAATACAAAATATATAATTGCTCACTTAGATAGAGAGCAAACATCTCATGGTCATAAAAACGGTAAAAGAAAATCAATAAAAGATATTTTTCAAGAGATTAACTCGTAAAAATCCATCCCCTAAAGGGAGATCAGCTTCTCTCTTTAAATACACGAATTCGGGAATACAATTGGATTTTTGAGAATTTTTTATTTGCAACCTACCGCACGCTAAACGGAGACCAGTTTTAATCCAATATTTACGACCTGGACTTTTTTTTCTCACGACCGGGTTTCTTCTCCATCCTGTTTGCAGATACTAGTGTTATTCAATCCATGACTCTAGTGATAGTTTGGATGGGATTTAGAGGTGTTTCTGAGCTCGAGATTAAGAAGGAACAGTTGGATATGAATTGGTAGAGTTTGACTTGTTTTAGGACTCCAAGACTTGACCGAAAATTCAGTCAAAAACAATGGTTGCTCTTGTTAATTTGGTGACGAATTGGAAGGATTAAGAGGTGTGTTAAGAGTTTATAATGGTTCCAAATACTTGGGTTCTTGTCAAGTTTGATAACTTGTGCGAGAATTCATAGAATTGCGGAGTTTTGTTTGGATTTGGACTGAAATTTAGTCGGAACACAATCACTAAGGGATGCTTTTATCGTTGATTTTTGAGATAAATAGTAAAGATTATCACGAGTTTTAGTGTTTCTGTCGGTTTAAATTGTGGGATGATTATCATATTCAAATTTGTAGGGTTAAATTGCTATAAAAGGAGGCTCAAAATAACAACATCGTAGACCCTCTCACCCTCACTTTCACGCCCACAAGTTGTTCGACGAAATTCCTGAAATAAAAACAAAAGCTTATTGAGTTCAATTCAGCTCGAGTTTTTTACGATTTCAGCAGTAGCTAAAGCTGCTCTTGTTTTTAGTTTTAGTTTTATCTTTTCTCTAATTTGATTGTCATAAACTCCATTATGAGTAGCAAATATATTTTCATTGGTTAAGGATGTAACCTAAAGTCATGGACATGTTGGTTGATTAATGCATTGATTTTTATCCATTCACTCTCTTGTCTATCGTTCATGTTTTACTATGTATAACAGTTATTTGATTGTGTTCAAGTAATATAATTGGTTGTTTTGCATATTTGAGTCGCGAATTAAGTATCTTAATAATTTTTCTATAGCTAATTAGGAGTTTTGGGTAACTTTATCAAGAACTATAATAACTAGTAGTAATTTGTGATCACTAGCGGTGTGAATCGTGAAGGAGGTCACAAGTAAAACTTGGCTTAGGTTGAATATTCCGCGATTGTGTTTGTATTGCCTCTGAATAACCTGTCTCATAGAAATTGAAGTTTTCCGCAAGTTGAATCTCTTAGCGATAAAGCATTAGGTTTTTGGTGAAAAAGAATTCATATATTAGTGATTGCGATATTTGTTGATTTGTGGAGATGTAACAAAGTGTTGACACTGATTGAGGATACTTTATGGTTATTGATAACATGAATGAGTGAATGATGATATTGATGCTTGATTGAGTAACATGTGTCCCTTAACCAACTTCTTCCTCTAATATTTTTTTAAACACTTTCAACTTATTTTTTATTTTTAATTTAGATAAGAGTATAACAACTTAGTGTTCCTTAATTTTTAATTAACAGTCCATATCTCCCCGTGGATCGAACTTGTTCTTATTGATATACTATTATCCATATTAAAATAATTTTTCTTGGCTGGCAACTGACCAAATTTTGGCGTCGCTGCTGGGGAGGTATAACGGATTGTTAGTTTGTTTTCGATTTCTTATTTTAGTTTTTAACTTAGTTTTAATTATTATTTTTCAGGTACTTATCTTCTGGCTCCTAAACCGAAACCCGTAGGGTATCCATAGATTGGAATCGAGACTCGCAAAGGAACGATACTGAAAGATAAATCAGAATACAAACAAGAGGAAACAATAAGTGGTGCAAACCATACACTCAAGGACTTACCTTCTCACCAGTTGGATACGCAGCAATGGCGACATCTACATTTGAAATTAAGAAAGGGTTGATCCGAGAATTTCCAAAGTTTCATGATATTACTAATGAAGATCCAAATAAGCATTTAATGGATTTTCATAATATAGTCATGGTTATCCTACCAACGGAGACTAACGCAGATGGAGTCATGTTACGAGCTTTTCCATTCTCCTCAGTAGACACCGCTAAGGAATGGTTATACTATCTACCTTATGACAGTGTCACAACTTGGGACAATTTGAAGAAACTCTTCTTAGAGAGGTAGTTTCATGCATCGAAGGCAACTCAAATTCGGAAAGAGATTTGTGGGATCAAACAGATGACAGGAGAAACATTGTATGAATGTTGGAATGATATAAGAGATTGGTGGAAAGCTGCCCACATCATCAATTTAGTGACTTATTGATAATCCAGTCTTTCTACGAAGGTCTCCAGGCAAGTGACAGGAATCTTCTCGACGTTACAGGTGGTGGTACATTAGTAAACAAGACACTAACGCAGGCTAGAGAGTTAATTGAGAACATGGCAGCAAATTCTTAACAGTTTTCAAGCCGTGGATCTGAAAACACTCGTCAAGAGATTTAATGAAGTTATCCAGGTCACTATACTCCATCAAAAAATAGGTAATATGGCAGCTATGATGCAATAAATTTCATCTATGGTAGTGCCATTATCTTCCAAATTTATGAAAAAGGAAATGATCAAGTCAGGGCTAACTTTTTTTTTATTTGGGCTAGAAAAAAATACCACAAACATAACCCAAAATATGCCATGATCCAATATTGTTAAGCAGCAGAGTTTACTCGCTGGAAAAATATATAGTGAAATCTACAGTCAGACCCTTTTTTTCCACTTTTTTCTTCCACAAACCGATGGGCAGAAAACTTCATCCGTGCACCCATGTAGTGTGAAAAAATTATCGGGAGACTCATTTTTTAAAAAATAATTTTTTCGGAGATTTATTTTTCTTTTAATGGTCCAAAGTACCCTTTCGTTCGAGGAGAGAGACGAGATATTTAGAAACTGAGAGATCAAGAGTTGAAGATGGGTTCTGCAACTGAGACATCGATTTCATCGTTTCTTTTTTTGTTTCATCGTTACAAAATCTGTTTCTCATCTTATTTCTTTTCTGTTTTCAATTTTCAATTTCGCTTTTGTGTTATTCAATTTTAACTTTTTTCAGGTTTTTGGATCTGTTTTTTTTTTTTGTGTGTGTGTGTGATTTATTAGTGTATTTGAAGCGTATTCATAGATTGACATGGAAGGAACTCTTCAATCAGTCAAATTAGGTAACCAATCGATTTATTGTGTATCTGACTAGAGTTTTGAATTGTATCATGTATCTGCAGATTTGACGAAATCATAAACAAGGAAATTCCTTCTAAGGTGGTTTATGAGGATGATAAGGTATTTCACTATTTTTTCTTTGTCTTCCCTAAAGTGTTTAGTTTGTTATTATGCTTGGTTAGACTCCAAAAATATATTCTTTGTGCCAAATTTTTGACCCTAATTGACCAAACCCCAACAAACGAACAAATAATGCATGTTGACTTGTGCATAGAGTGTCAAGCTCAAATTTAATGATAAGTGTCTACGAGCTTTAGAGCATACAGCTTAAATTTGATTTTTGAAACGACATGTTCTTTTGAGAATGTGATCTTTTTTTATTAATTCAACTTTGATTAGTCATTATAGTTGATGATTAGTCGTGGGTGTTTTATAATTCAAATTAAATTATGGTGATTTATACATCATTAACATGTGGGTACTTGTGTATAAATGATCTCGGTTCCTTGAATTGAAACAAGATACCACTGTATGGTTGTTGTAGATTTTCATAATTTGGCTAGACGCATTGTTGTTGTAGGTAAAGATTTTCTACCTTTTTTTGCTTGATTTATGATGGGAAATTTAGATTTTGGGGATGGGTGTCTAGTTGTTGTTTATATTTAGGAAATTGAGTGATCCCTTTAATTTTCATTGATCCTCCACAGTTCCACCTATTTTCATTAATTTGAGTAAAGTTTATGTTCAACTTCTAGGTACTTCAGTTGTTGTGAGTATGTAACCGACAAATGATTTTCTTTTATTAGGTACAAGCAGTCATCACATGGTTTATGTTTGATGTTTGTGGATGAAGTCTCAATCATATATCTCAATAGGAATTGTAAAGATGCATCGTTGAGAAGGTGGTTGTTTTGACAGGAAACTTGTTTGAACCTTCATAGAACAAGCGCCAAGTTTCACCATGGTTTATGATATCATAGGTCAATGGAGATGCATAAGGATTCTACCGAGTTTCACCATGGTCTATGATGTCAGAGGTCAATGGAGATGCATAAGGATTCTACCAAGTTTCACCATGGTCTATGATGTCAGAGGTCAATGGAGATGCATAAGAATTCTACCTTTTCATGGTGCACGATGTCTTGAAATTGATAGTAAAATATATGTTATGAATCCCGCTACATAAGTTAGGTTAGGAAAAACTTGAAAGTATTTGTGTTCCTAAGCTCTCTCAATCACATTTGTTCATTATAAACTCTTTTGCAAAGATACGTCTCAGCATTTTCATGATTCCCCATTTATAAACCTTTGTTCTTTTTTGTAAAATGCAGGTATGGGATGGGAACTGATATAGCTTGCAAAAGGACCATGAATCTAAACTGGGCATCTGCATATTCTCACTCTCTTAGGGACCAGGAGTACCATAGAAGAACATTGAATTGATGTATTGTTTTTCTTCTTTGGTTATTAGCCAACTTCAACAGCGTTTTTATGCACATGTTTTTTTCTATGATGACTTTATATTTATTTGTATTTGTCCAAACAAGAATTGTTGCTTTGAAGAGTAAATGAAAATTTTTCTTTGATCGTGAATCTCATATGCATGTAAATATATGGTTGTGGATGCTTACTTTATTGCCAAATATGACTGCGTAACTTTTTTCGCAAGTAGTATTGTGACATCATAGCCATCACCTTGGCGTCGCATTTAGTCTTTCGGATGATACTTTATTCGTCACAACTGATCATTTGTAGGAAAACCTAGCTATTGTGGTAGTTTTTTCCGTCCCAATTAACCATCATTTTTGTAGTGAGTCGCCAAAATGACGGCTGTAAAAAATGACTTCATAATCTTTTATGCAGCTACAAAAATGATTGCATAAACTGTTATGCAACTACAAAAAACGGCTGCATAACCCGTTATGCAGTCGAAAAAATGGCTGCATAATACATTACGCAACTACTTTTTTGTTAGCAATGAAAAAATGGCTGCATAATCTGTTATGCAGCTAAAAAAACGGCTGCATAACCTGTTATACAACTAAAAATTGTTGCATAACCTTTTATCCAGTCGAGAAAATGGTTGCATAATGCAATATGCAGCCACTTTTTTGTTAGCATAAAAACCAACAAAAAAATGGCTGCATAATATGTTATGCAGTCGAGAAAATGGCAGCATATTGCACTATGCATCTATTTTGTTTTTAGCACTATTATCAACCAAAAAATAGTTGCATAATCTGTTACGCAGCTATAAAAATGTTTGCATAACATGTTATGTAGTCGAGAAAATGGATGCATAATCTGTTATATGCAGCTATAAAAAAGGAAGCATAACTTGTTATGCAGTCGAGAAAATGGCAGTATATGCATTATGCATCCATTTTGTTGTTAGCACTGCTATCAACCAAAAAATGGCTTCATAATATGTTATACAGCTACAAAAATGACTGCATAACATTTGCATTCATCCTTTTTTTTTGTTGGAATATTATTTTCGAGGCATATACATCGTTTTAATTAGTGGTTGCATAACCAAATTAGTGGATGCATGAATCAAAATGTGGTTGCACAATGTGTTATGCATCCTTTGTGGTGGTTGCATAATTCGTTATGCATCCTTTTTTTTGTTGAAATAATATTTTTAGCATATACATCGTTTTAGTGGTTGCAAAGGAAAATTAGTGGATGCATAAACCAAAATATGGTTGCATAATGTGTTATGCATCTTTTGTGGTGGTTGCGTAATGGTTATGTATCCAATTTTCAAAAATTTTGCCTAAAAGGACAAACACCTCCGATTGTTTCGTAAAAAAATCTAAATTTGAAATTATTGTTTATACTCGTTGATAGATCTCTTTAAAAAAATTCCAACGAGATAAAATTTATAAAATTCCAAGGCATGGATTTTTAGATAAGTTATATTCTAGTTTGCCTACCAATTATACCCCTCAAAAAATAGGATGCATAAGAAATTATGTATACAATTTACTGATGAGAGAAAATCCGAGTTTTCTTTGTTATATAAGTAGAACATATTAAGGGTACTTGTGTCTTGTTCTCCTATTTTTCATAATTTCAAACAATTATAAGTCTCACAATAACTAGCAAATATTTTAGATTTATAAATAGAAAAAAATAATATTTTTTGATTTAACCCTAAAATTTCCAAATATATATGCCTGTGGCCCAAAATCAGCGTTTTTAACTTACGTTGTAAAACGAAATCTTTTTCTATGATCCTTAATTTTTCGTGTGACTCAAAATCTTCTCCACGGCAATGAATCCGAAATTAGACATTTGACCCAAACATTGCATAGATAAAATTTGTTTTGTAGATCTAAAATTTGTTTAGTTACGAAAATCAACACTCACTTTGTCAATATGACTCAAAATTTACATCGTTATTTGAATTTGTTTATAACCCAAGATCGACATCGTTTCTTGAAATCCGCTAAGTGACTCAAAACTTTTTCCTAGTGATCCCAAATCTCCACTGTAACCAAAAGGTTGCATTTCACCGAAAGATCTTCATTGTGAACCAAAATGTGTCTCGTGATGTACCACTTAAACCCAAAATTTCGTCGTGGTCATAACCCAAATTTCCTCGTGATCCGAACTTGTATCCTAACGACCTAGGATTTGTCACTGTAACCAAATATCTGCTCGATGACCCATGAGTAGAAAATTACAGTGCGCCCCTAATTTTACCTTTACTTTCCAAAGTATACATTATGATCAAGAATTTGCCAAGTGACCCAAATTCTACCACCATAATGTAAAGTTCGAAATTTACCCTAAGTAAGTTTGCCAGGTAACCTGATATCCGCCCAATAAATCCGAATTTTGCATTGTGACCAGTACAGTACGTACCGGCCGGTACGGCCAAAATTTCGGCCAGTATGGCCGGTACCGGCCGGTGAGCGGTACGAAATTGGGTTTACCGTCGAAACGATATTCTATATAAAAAACCGGCCGGTACGGTTAAATACCGGTATTATCCGATACTACCCGGTTTTACCCGGTACACATTATTGCCCGTCGGATGAAAAAACTGATATGAATCCTATGGATGATATTTGACCGAATGAGGTGAAGACTGAAGTGAAAGTTTCACTCGTGAAATCTGCTACATCTTCTTCTTCGTTTAGAAGCTAGGTTCAGCGCCTCCATCTCTGCTTCTCCTCTGAATAGGTCGCCTCCGTCGCCTCCATCTTCTCTGCTCACGACAACCCAAGGTAATATACTTCTTCACGACTGGTTCCCTGTAATCCATTTTGCTACTCAACTATTTAAGGACTCCGAAATTCTCACTTTTTCTTTTTGTTGATGACAGTCCGATCCTCCCTTCACCTCCACTTGGGAGTTGCTACGCGACTCGATGTTCTCGGTGTAAATCTGTTCGTTATTGGTAATTTTCACTTTCCCCCAATTTAATTTTGGCTTGTTTCATTCTAGGGTTTGGTTTTTTATTATTCGTTTGTTGTCAGAAATATGAAATTCTAGGGCTCTTGTTTGTTCTACTTTTTCTTAAGAATTGAAACTTGATTTGTTTTGCTTGTCAACGTATCTGTTGTGTTGTGTTAGTAAGGGGGATTTGATGTTTTTGTTCGCTTTGGATGTAAATTGAGCTAGAAAATGAAAATCTAATGTAGAGATGATGGTGATTATTAGGTTTCAATGGAATTTTCCTCTTTTGTATTAGATAACTTGGAGTAATAGCCTTCTGAAATTGCTCTTATTTGAATTTGATAAATGAGTTAATACCTTGTGTAGAGAAATTCAATGAGTTTATACACTTTTGACAGTATTAACAGTATTAACATTTGTACACTTTTGACGGTATTAACTTGTTTTGTTTCAATTTTGTTACTTTAGGTTGTGAATCAGGTGATTATGGATTCTTCTAATGCATCCAATTCATGCACTACACCCTCTACATGTGGGTCAGTTCGTAGTTCTCGAAGTAAGTCTATTTATCCAACTGACACTGACATTGATGCATATGATACTGATCAATTGATGTTGGACACGGAAAGAGGACTACTTGGTGATGATTGTGATGATATCTATAATGAATCTAATGATTTTGATTAAAATTGTAATATGGTTGTTTAATTAGTACTTTAGACGATGAACTTTGAAGTTGTTGTTGTTTATCTTGTGTTTCTTGTTTGAACTTTGAACTATGTGGAATCTATGGATCTATATATTTCGGATGAAAAAATATTTGTTATAAGTTATATGAAATATATTTCAGTTATAAAATGATACTTATAACGTTTTGAACTATATATGATACTTATAACATTTTGAAATATATTTATAGTTATAAAATGTGAGCTAGTATTTTTTTTTTATAAAATTGTAGGTATAAAATATATGGACCGATATTTCACCTGTATGTAAATCAAAATTTCCCCGATATATTGACGTACTAGTATATCGCTCTCGACCTGTACGAACCAAAATCCGGTATGGTACAGCCTTGATTGTGACCCCCAGAATATATCATATGAACCCAACTTATTAAGTGAACCAAAATCTGCGAAGCTTAGAGAAATGAGGATAAGAGAAGGAATAGAAGAAAAGGAAATAGATTTGAAAAGATTTCCATAAATATGAAGCCCATTAGTACATTTCAAGAATCAACTTTACAAGGAACAGTTCTAGAGGTGTTATCGAAATCTAAGAAAATTATGGATGTATTATCCTTTGTCCGTAGAAGTCTTGCTTCAGTCAGAACGAAATTAGCAATCTTGTCGGCTATATTATTTGCGTTCTCTACTACATCTCTCTCCTTTGCCTGGCAACACAAGAAATAGCACAAATCTGTCTAAGCTCACAAGAATTCAAATAATTTCGCAAAATGAAGAAAAAGAAAGGCTCTTTTTTAACCTGAAGGACAAGTTGCACTGCTTTTTTCACACTAATGACATCCCATAAGCCATCACTGCGGTTTTAAAGAAAACAAGAAAATGTGAGGTTGTCAGGGAAATTGACATTGTTCTAGGGTGTAACGGTAACTGATTTCCAGCCATAAACCTCTGGCACACACACATGCGGAAAAGAATAAGAGCTTTGATGCTCAAAAGAATCACCTTGCCATCAGCGCAAACGCCCTGCTGTTTCTATCTATTTGAATAGCTTCACTAACATATGGTACTGCACTGAACCGCGCTTCTTGTTCTTTGAGGAACTTGTCTCCAAGCATGCGGGCAAGGTTTAAACCTAAAAATAAATAGACAACCCTTTTAGCTGATCAAGGATGAGTGATTCATATTTTACTATGGTTGAAAAAAGAATATGATGTATCACCGCATAGCCGGGTTTCACCATCTTTCAAGGGTTCTCCTTCTTTGTTCAACCGTAGTCTTTCAGTCTGACTAGTTATTCTATGATCTTCTGTCATCTTGATCTGCTTCCCACCAACACTGCTCAAAATTTTCAGTTTAGTAACTATAAAAATTGAGCAATTTACAGTAGAAACACTGAAAAGCAAGCAAGTAGTAAGTATGTAACACAACAGATCAGGGAAGTGGTGGAAGTAAACAGACTAGTGGACATTACCACTCCAAAAGTCAAGCTTCTAGTACCGAATGTACGAAAAGCTTAGGTAATAGGATAAATATAGGTGTATAATGTGAAATGACAGCCTAATACTAGGCACCAAGTCTAGTTAAAACAAGGAGTTGATAACTGAACCGAATTCCTAACAAAACTAAAGTAAACCCCACCCTGAAAGAGCATAAATACCAATGAACAACGAATCAAATCATTCTACTAAGTATACAGATTAACTCATCATGAAGGAGAAGAAGTTACAATCACATACTTCATAACACAGGCCGAATCTCCAACATTTGCACATTGAGCATAGAGTTGTTCACGGCCATCAATCCAAACCAAAAGCAGTGTAGCAGTACAACCCTGCAAATATCCATGGTTACTACATGCATATAGTTATATCCAGAAGCAATGAGAACTATAAAGGATGCAACCAAACACTTCTCTCACTATTATATCAAAATCTACTATAAAGGATGCAACCAAAAACTTCTCTCACTGTTATATCAAAATCTACAGAGAACATAAATGCTCCACTAAAATCAGAGTGAGGATTACCCAAGCATATTCTGCCTACCAGGTTGCTAGTACATGGATTTCAGTTTCACATCCAACTAGCAAGACTTTGCAAAGGCAAGTGAAAACATAGGGAGAAGACAAGTAGTATCAGAATCATTTCTATTGGGAAACAAATGGTGTCAAACAGAACATTGAGATGGTACATGAGCATAATGAAAAGAAACAAGACCAGAAAGACCAAGCTGCAGAGATAGAATTCAGTAAATGAAGTCAATATTGTAAGCTGTCGCAATCCACCACAACAACTTAAACAAAGAGAGTAATGATGGAAGATAAACCTCATACTGATGATGCATAGCTGCCTCTGTCTGAAAAAATGCATCTCTAAGGATGTCAGAAGCATCACATCCAGAAAGCACCATTTCTCTTCTTTCTGACACTGACAATATATTGGCGACAATCTCAGGTAGAATCCTGAAGAGTAAGAAAATTGTAACATTTGTGAATAAAATATTTCCTATATACCTCAGAAGAATTATAGTGCTGTGATACTGTACATATAACATAGAAGATGATATGGTAATAAAAAGTGATAAGTGAATTGGGAACATAAAAATTCATCTATAATGCATAAGCTCACAAAGTCTTATGTCAACCCAGAATGTATACAATGTGCAGTTAAGTATATGTTCACCTGATAAAGTTGATCGAAGGCCAAATTTAAAGTTTTTTATTTTATTGAGCCCAGTCTAATCTATGTTCGGGACTTTACCCAAGCGTTCTAAATTACTTCAATTCTTTTTTTCCTTTTTTCTTTTTCTTTTTTTTGACATAAAAGCGAATATATTACAGGGCACAGATATTCTGTTGCTCCTTTTGTAGAGTAGAATATAAAATAGGAGGTATATGAGTCCACAATTGTATGTAATTTCTTTTAGATACAACCAAGAAATTAAGTCTATATTCACATGATCAAGTTGATCGGAAGCCATTAGTCTAATCTTTCAATTTGGTTGTGTTGGAGATTTTAGCAAAACCTTCTGAACTTTCAAGGAATATATTGTTCTAGATACAATCAAGAAATATATACTACCAACCACACTTAATGACAGTAATTTCGGAAATTTACCCACAAAATTAAAATTTCTATTTTCCTATCAAATATGGGACTCCATTGACATGCCAGCTCAACATCTTCCAGCAGTACAAGAGTAAAATTAGAACATTCAGTATATGCATCCACAACAGATCATGTATGTCATGTGTTATGTTTATACATCGACATTCATATACAAGGTATGAACATAGATTTGTGGAATCCAAGATAAAACCGACATCAGATCCTAGAACCTTCAAAAGGAAATTGTAATATTTATTAGCATGAAAGAGATTTGTAAGGAACACTTACTTGCTAGCGACTTTAGCAGCAGCAGGTCCACCATGCCCGTCACAAATCCCAAACAAGCCAAACTGTAGAGCTGAAATTTTGTTAGTAGGAGTCTCTTTGAGAAAGGAAATGTATATATCATTATAGCAATATAAAACTAAACCTGTTTGATTCCAGGAAGGGGCCATTGGTAATAGCACACATCTTCCATTGGAAGCTTTTTCCCTCCACGGCGCAAAGCCATTGGATCAGATGCCATACCAACTCCAAAGGGGGTTTCTTGTTTCCCATAAGAACTGATTTTAACCTGCCATAGTGAAACAGTGAGGGGAGAAATTGTAACAGAACACATTTCAGTGCAACATTCAAGTTACTATGGACATTAGCTATCCTAAACCTGAACAATGAAAATAAATTGCATCCTTATGTGCACTGATCTGCACCACTGTTTATTACAGTATAAATTAGAAATTTAACAAACGTAAATCAAATTGCGGACAATTCCATGATGCACCCCCTGTTCTCTTAATTTAGATTTAAATTTGAGTCATGGTCATGGACGTGTAAAGCAATGACAGTTTCACTTTAAACTCAACAGCACCCGTACCTTCATCTCATTTCAAAGAGAAAACGAGAATCTAAATGGTGCAGCAACAGTTCCATACTATCTTCAATATATCAAATTTTGTAAGCATCAAACTCACATTTACTCTAGAAGTTGTTCCTAGAGTTATTATGTCTCCAGTAGCAAGCTCAACTGGTTCACTCCATTGTCTACTTCTGGTATCAGGATCTGAAACTTGATGAGAGTTCAAGAATGTTCCATTCAGGCTACCCATATCCACCAGCTCCCATTTCATTTTCTGTCAAAACGAAAGTCAGATTCCCAATATATGCATAAATAATAAACGGTTTTACAGCTACTGTGAGACAGACTTACATTCAAGTTCCACTTGACCAGGGCATGCTTCCCTGAAACTTCTCCATCCTTCAGCAACAGATCGCTAGGAGAAACTCTTCCAAGGGTCAAAGGAAGTCTTGAAGCATCTGTAGACTGCAGGTAGTGACGAGTCCCACGAGATGGACCAGATACAACTTCCAGCATCAGGCTGCTTCCTGCACTTCTAAGAAAAAGATAGGATGACATGTTTTACATATTCAGAGGAAGATATAAAGAAATGTGTAATTGGATGATCACTTTAGATTTCATAGTTATAATATCCGATAAGTGAAGGATTGGGAGAATACTTTGATTTTCAGCATCATTGAGTGTGAATTCTTGATAGCCTGCATTGTTAGAAACAAATGTAGGATCATAATTTGTTTCTTCCTTTATGGTATCTTTTGGCTCTTCTAAAATGCGATTTGGCAAAAACGGACGTTTAAGTGTTTGACCAACTAGAAGATCTTCTGAAGGATCAGGAATCACATCTAAAACCAAGCTAGCACCTGTAAACATTAAAAAGAAGCAAGTCATAACTGCTAACAAGAACATCAGCACCTTTACAAATTTATTCAGAAGGGGAAAAACTAAATTAAATAAGATATAGAATAGCGTTAAAACCTTGGGCTACATGAGCATCTGCAGATGGTAGTCTCTGTTTACAGACAAATCCATGTACTCTGGGAGAGTTGAAATATCCCTCCATTTGGAGACGAGAGCCATCTAAAGCACAGTCTCTTGCCAAATCGGTGCTTTGGTTTGCTACCTGATCCAAAGCCTCTGAAACAAGAGGCCGCTCCAGGTCTCCAACCTACACCACGTGGAACCACAATAGCAAGTAAGTACTTAAATTGTGAACCATTTGTAAGATTATGTAATACGCATGTAGCACCATCTAAAATTGTGAAGTTCAGGATCCAAGAACTTCTAAATTCTTATCATGATAGATGTGCAAACTGAAGAGAATGTTCGAGGCTCAGAACTAGATCCAGAGGGTAATGATACATTTCTGATTTGAAGCTTGTTCGAGCTGTCTAAACAGCGGTTATGTGAACCAATCACGTTACTCCTAACAAATGCTCGTCTATTGGGGTTTTAAAGTGAGAGTATTAGCCTCATTGCTTAGAGAAAGGATGTGCAATAAAAACAGGCGTAATTACCACCAGTTATTTGCGACTCATTAACTGACTAAACATACTAAGTTCACAAATGTCGGAACTCCCATATTTGAAAGCAATTCAACTACACTTGATCAGCAATCAGGAAGCTTACAGACTAATTGTTATTTGGTAATAACAAACAATTGAGTTACCTCTCGAGCTCCCCAAACGAAAAATGGATAAGTTTTTGGTGCCCGTATCTTCAAGTAACTAATGTAACATATTAAGTACGAAAACTACTATATAAGATTTCTCTATTCCATAAATAACAACATGAAGACCTAAACTTAATTAGATTGACTAAGTTTAGTTTGTTTTTGTGTCAATCCCAGATCTCATTCACATTCAAATTTCCTCCTCATCATGAGCTACTTTCACTACTAAACAAAACAACTTACAAAACCTTAACGTATAGAATAAGATCAACATAGCTATACTACTGAAAGCTCAACAATGCAGACAACAACAAAAAATCAGATCAACATAACATATCTTGAACATTTGCATCATGAAATCCAAACAAAAAAAGGCTAGGAAAAATAAAGTCAACCCACCTACTAAAAACCTGATCTTGATCGAAAATCCTAACAAAAAGAAAACTTCAAATTTTCAAAATTTCAAAACCACATTACGCCCAGATTCAAACATTGTAAAATATTATATGGAATTGACAAAGATGGGTTTTTTATTTGAGTTTGGGCATTTAAAATATTTTAGTTTTAAGTAAATTAATTAAAAAAACATTAATTACCTTGAATGAATTTCGATTTCTGGAAGAAGAAAAGAAGAAACGCCATGGCTTACAATAAGCCAATAGAAAAAGAAGAATGATGATAAGAATCATTAAACTCAGACCTAAAATAATAAGACTACTAGTAGTAGTAGTATAACCTTCCACCACCATAACCATCGCCATTTCTCACTCCACCTCCACCTCCCCCCTCAAAGAACCCCCTCTTCTTCTGTGAGAGGAGGAGCGAGAACAGCGCTTTGAAATGGTCGCATTTTTTATTTTTATTTTTATTTTTATTTTTATTTTATAAATTAAGAGTGTGACACATGTTTATTACTGTTTTGATCTTGACCGTCACTTATTATGTTGGGACCCAGAATCATTGGACACTTTTATTGGGTCCATCAGTTTGACATGTATTATTACGAGATAATCTTTCTGGATCGAATCGGAACAGAGAGGGTTAAGAAAACGGATGCGCGTGCTAACGTTTAATTTAAGGGTGGATCAATAATAAATGTTGATTTTGGGTTAAGAAGAAAGGAGTTTAATTGTGTGCACACTCCTTTAAAAATATATATATTTAATATATTCATTTGATTGGCTGATTAGTTAACTGATGTTTTCATTATCCTTCATGTTTAAAAATTTATATTTGATATGGTCATTTGATTGGATGATTAGTTAATTTATGTTTTCATTACCCTTCATGTTTAGAATTTCGAACTTTATTACATAACTTTCTAAATTATATTAACGATGGAGATTAAAATGTTACGTGCACACTCATTAAGGAATGGATATAAGGTTTTGAAGATGCAAAACATTACTACTTTGAAAAGGAATGCTCTTAGATTTTTCAATCATTAGTTGGAAATCATTATTAATCGTAGAGCAAGAAAATTGTTGCTAATGTCTCGAACCATATATTCAAAATATCATGTATGCCGTTGAATTTTGTATTAGATAAGGAAATCGGGTGGCTCATAAACTAGCATATAAGATCACCTCCTAACCAGGCTCCAAGTTTTATCTTTCATGTCCTGAACAAGGATAGGAATA
Source organism: Papaver californicum (assembly GCA_023531435.1). Classification (NCBI taxonomy): domain Eukaryota; kingdom Viridiplantae; phylum Streptophyta; class Magnoliopsida; order Ranunculales; family Papaveraceae; genus Papaver; species Papaver californicum. The sequence goes on along the minus strand of JAJJMC010009994.1, from coordinate 6,096,786 downwards.
ATGTCCTAATTAGACGTTAAGCTCTTTCTTATTAATAGAATTTATTTTACAAATTAAAAACAAGAAATTTTAATTGTCAAACTGTACGAGTTATACTAAAAATCTTTCTTTTATAGGGTGGATTTCTCCATCATTAAGGTCGGGAGTTCAATCTGTGTCTCCTTCTCCTACGGATAGGATTAGAGGGTGGAATTTAAGTTGTATAATATGTAATAGGTGTTGGAAAAATTAGGTTAAAACTAGAAGATGAAAACAAATAAAGAATGGTGTACACCTGATATTTCGATTGTTTTAGACAATAATTTGACATTTCCTAATATAATTTGCGAGTACAAAAGGTCTACGAATTATGCCTTCAGGATTCAGTGATGCCCTAACACCGTAATCGAACTCAAGGATTATACTTCCTTGACCCGACCAGGAACATATTGTATTAAGATTCTGATGATGCTAAAATAAAAAAGATAACAGATAGAATTTTGATATGATCGAACAGGAGACTAACTTCACTATTTATAGGTGGAGATACCTCTTCATCTCCAACAGACACTTCCAAAAGCCATCAATGGTTGCTTATGGGAAGGGACGTGTCTGTTCAATTTTGAACAAAGTCTAATTAGGTTTTTTTAAACTAAGAAACCAACTTTCCCTCTCGGTGCTGGCATAGGCCAACGCCAACCTTTTTTAATTTTCCCTCTTGGTGTTGTCATAAAGCCAGTACCAGCCTTTTTTATCGTAGTGATAAACAATAATCATCAAGTGATGAATGATAAGCACGTAAGTGCAACACAATTATTTGGCTAATATATTTGTTTTAGGTTTTTTATAGCATATACAAGTAAATCCGATCACCGAACAAATAAACGGCTCAAGTGGAATTTATATCAGCGTTTGCGACAAATAGCACCACTTGTCATTTCATGCACACCCAGCTGGGGTGTATGCATCCGAATATAGGGCTAAAGGAAATACAGGGACGTGGCCTCATACCCACCACATCTCGCTGGGGCATATACTTAAGCATCAGCTAATATTCCCATTTCTTATCAGAAACACAAGAAAAGAAGATAGTTATCTTCTAATTTCTTAGCGTTCATTCTCTTTAGGTTAGAAATTTGAAGAACAAGGAAGAAGTGAATCAGGGAAGAGGCAGAGATAGATTGAGTACAGCAAGAGAGAAAGAGAGAGGTTGATGGGTCAGAAGAGATATTGGTTCGTTGTTTCTAGTGAACTGAAATGAGAAGAAGAGTTGGGTGTGAGGAGTTTCTCTCTAGGGTTCTAAAGAGAAGCAAGAACAGATGGAGTTGATGAAGTTTGAGTTCGATTTCTGTGTAAGGGGGAAACTCATTTGCCGAGAAGCTTTGGGAGAGGATTTGAAGAAGTTTTGAGGTGCTGAGAGATGGGTTTTGATTCTGTGTTCAAGATAACCGAGAAATGGATGGCAAGAGATGTAAGAAGAAGGGGTACCAGTCTGTTATGGTTTTGAGATCAAGTTATGGCTGGAATTCCAACGAGAAAACAGGGCAAGGAAGAATCAGCGAGAGATGGAAGATGGAGTCGTTGTTGGTGTTTGTTGTGGCTGAAATCAGTGTATTGGTGGTTATGTTTAGAGTTTAAATGAAGATGTTGTTCCTGGTCGAGATGAGTGAAGCGAGAGAGAAGAGTTGTGTTCCTTCTGTAACCATACAGTTAAAGGACTTGTTGATGCTGCTACCATGAATGGGTATCTATGAAGGAGGAGTTGTTCTTGAAAATTACGAGAGTTAGAAGATGGGGTTTATTGCTGAATGGATATAAATCTACCATTGAATGAATGATAGTTATGCAGGAAAGGAGATTTGGTAGTTAAATTCACCAGTAAACCCATGCCTAAATCACCAACAGGACTGCATGTTGGGTGTTTGAGAAATTGTCGCAATGAGATCAACTAGGCTCTGTGTGAAAATAGTGTTTAATTGTTTTCTATGGTTGGAGAAGTCGCTGGTAACGATGGATTTTGTTTAAAATTGACACTGATTTAATGACTTTGAATGAAGGTAATAGTGGTGCTGTGCTCGATGGTGAAGAGAAGCTGATTTGTGGACGGAGTTTAGGAAGTCAGGGAAGCTAGTCGGTTGCCAGGTTTGGAAGGAGTTGGTTCTGGATTATGTATTATTGGACTGGACCTTGGGTGTTTCTTAATACCCAACATAAGAAAAGGGTTTGGATGCTATATAAAGCCGGAGAAAACAGATTAAAGGGATACACTGCAGACTTGTTTTGAGGCTGGAGTTGAGTTCTGGAGACGGGAAGAACAGTAAAAGAAGTGTTTAGTCGTTATTTCGTTTTCGTTTCGATTTTAATTATTACTTTCTTAATCAATTTTAATGGATTTTAAAAAAGTTATGTCTAGTTAAATCTTTTTATTAGGGTGAAAGGATGAACTTGTAGAGTTTGTTTGTTTTTGTTTCAAAACTAGGGTTTTCAACTATAAAAGCTTAATGTTAATGTTTTATCTCTCTTTCAATGTTTTACTTTCTCAATGATTTTTTATGTTCTATATCATGTATAGTTCATTGTTTGATTAATAGAAGAATTCGTTGACCCTTTCGTGATAATTATGTTACGAATATTCTTTGACTATTTATATCACGTATACTTGGTACTTCGAAATTCTATCGTAGGTTGAGAACAAAATTTTTTTTGATAATTGTTTCCTACGATTCTTAAACGAAATATCTTTTATGTATTAGTAGCTAGATTTGCTACTTTGCGTGATTAAAATTGATACCTTTTGTGATGAACGCAAGTGAACACTAATCTACAACGGATTTCCGGAACCTTAACACTTTTACATCTTTAATTACAATCTTTATTAAAGTGTTTTTAATTCATTCTTTAGCTTAATTCCTTATTACAAAAATCTAAAAAAAATATCTTTTGAAACATCTTTTGACTCAAAAAAGTTACTTGATTTAATTAGTATAAGTGATTCACACTCCTCGTGGGAACTGACCGTATTTGCTATTGTTAACATCTTTCGACACTGTGTGCTTGCGGTCAAACAAAGTCGGTTTTTCGACGCATCAACTTGTTGGCGCCACTGTCGGGGAGCGGTTTAAAATTACTTTAGAGTTGATAAGTTGACTTTTTAGTCGTAGTTATTGCTTTTTTTTAGCTTTTCTCTTAGATTTTTCTTAGTTTCTTTTGTTGATTTTTTTTTGGATCGTTATAAGTACTTCTCTTAGTTGATTTGGAGTGCGGCATTGAAATCATTAACGGGCGAAAAGTAAGTAAGTAATTGATTTACTCGCAAAGCTTTTGCAAGGCGAGAGGCAAGTACGACTCGACTTTTTGCTTGTTTTTAGTGTAAGCAAGATATACCAGTTGGTTGGGACAGAGATCACTATAATCGTCTTGTTAGAGTTAATCCATTATTCATGGTTGAATCGATGATGAGAGTGTAGACCCTCTAGTTAAAAGTTTTAGAGACTACATATACCCAACTAGAGTCTCTCAGCCTTCATGCATTGTTTTGCCTACCACCAAAGCCCACTTTGAAATTAAGACTAATACCATCCAGGCTTTGCCAAATTTCTATGGCAGAGAAAATGAAAACCCTTATTACCACATTAGAGACTTTGGGGAACTATGTGGTACCGTGAAAATTAAAGACTTGACCGATAAGTATTTGAAATTGAGATTGTTTCCATTCTCTTTAAAAGATAAGGCAAAATCGTGGCTTGATGTTTTACCCTCTTCTTCCATCCAAACTTAGGATGCAATGACTAAGTTATTTTTGCATAAATTCTTTCCTAGGCATAGAACCACAGCCTTACGTCAAAGTCTTAATAGTTTCTCACAACAAGATGGAAAATCTCTCCATGATTATTTAGAAAGGTTCCATGAACTTTTATTGTAATGTCCACACTATGGATTAGATACCTTGAGACTCACTATGATTCTTTACGAAGGATTAGATCACAAAACAATGACTATGGTAGAATCACTTCGCGGTGGTAATTTTGCTGATAAGACTGCTAAAGAGGGTTATAAATTTTTGCATGATGTGTCTGATAAAACCCAAGAGTGGGAGGCCAAAGAACCTATAAGATCAAATGATAGTAGAAAGGGGGCGCATAGAGTTGATATCCAATTCAACTCTGACGCTAAAATAGCTTATTTGGCAAGAAGACTTGAATCGTTATAACATAGTGCTAAATCTAAGCCTTTTGTTGAGTCTATAGACCATGTCATTCATGACGATGGTGGAGAACAATTCCATGCTCTCTACAAAGACAATCGTCATAGATTTGACCCTTATTCCAATACGTACACCCAAAGGTGGGAAATACACCCTAACTTTTCCTGGTCTAGAGGTTAGTATGAAGGACAACCTAATATTGCTAGTGGTTTCACGCAGAAATCTTCCGTTCCTACTGATTCTTCTAACCAAAGAGTACCTAGTATGGAAGAAAGTTTTAATTTGTTTATGCAGGCCACCCAAAAACAACTAGACAACATAGAACAAACTACTGTAAGGTCCATAGCAAACTTAGAAGGACAAATAGGTCAGCTCGTTAGAAAAATAAGTGAGAGAGACAAAGGACAGTTCCCAAGTCAATCACAGCCTAACCCAAAGGGTTCTTTTGAGGTAAGCACATCTGGTGCTAAGCCCTCGGATCATGTCCAGGTCGTTACTACCTTGAGAAATAGACGGGTCATTGATAACCATGTTAGTGATCCTAAGGAGAAAGAGCAGGATAGCAATCTGCCCACTATTATGCAGGTTACACCTTCAACACAAAAAGAAACCATTGAAACTGAAAAAGGTGAATCTGAAAATACTTATGTTCATCGCGCTTCATTCCCCCAAAGGTTATTACCTCGCAAGAAAGGAGACATCCCTAATGACATCTTAGAAGTGTTCAAACAATTTAAAATCAATATTCCACTCTTAGATGACATTAAGTAGATTCCTATGTATGCTAAGTTCATAAAAGATATGTGCACTGTGAAACGAAAATTGATTGTTCATAAGAGAGATTTTCTTACTGAACAAGTGAGCTCTATCATTACTCAGAAAACACCGCCTAAATAAAAAAATCATGGTTGTCCTACTATTGCTTGCAGTATAGGAAAACACAAGATTGAACATGCTTTGTTAGATTTAGGGGCCAGTGTGAATCTTTTTCCATATCTGTGTATGAGCAATTAGGACTTGGTAACTTGAAACCAACTAGTGTTAAACTCCAATTGGCTGATAGGTCCATTAAAATTCCTAGAGGAGTGGTAGAAGATGTTCTTGTACAGGTTGATAGTTTTATTTATCCTGTGGATTTCGTAATTCTTGTACACAACCTATGACAGACCCTAGTGTTCAGATTCTTATTATTTTAGGACGATCGTTCTTAGCAACCGCTAATGCAATTATAAATTTTAGGAATGGTATTATGGAACTTACTTTTGGTAGTTGGAAAATGGAAGTGAATGTTTTTCATGTTGCACGTTCTCCTCCTGATATTGATAACCATGTAAGTGTTAGCATGATTGATGAAATAATCCATGATACTTACTTGGAGAACCTTACAGATGATCCGTTAGAGGCTTCTTTAGCTCACTTTGGGCATGATTTTGATGATGAAAGTGTTATTTGTAAAGTCAATCTTTGTTAGATTCCACACCGCTGTTTGACACTAATAAATGGAAGCCCAAAGTTGAACCTCTAATTTTGCCCGAGTCTCGACTTGTTCCATTTGTCGAGAAAGCTCCGACCTTGACCCTTAAACCATTGCCCGACACTCTGAAATATGTTTACTTAGGCCCTGTAGACACTTTACCCGTTATTATTGCTTCGAATCTTACATTAGAACAAGAAGGAAGATTGGTAGATGTCCTTAGAGAACATAAGACGGCCATACGTTGATCTATTGCCGATTTTAAAGGTATTATTCCTAGTGATTGCATGCACTATTTTTTACTTGTAATAGAATGCTAAAACATCTAGAGAAATGCAACGTAGACTAAATCCTAACATGAAAGAGGTTGTGAGAGAGGAAGTTTTGAACCTACTAGGTGCGGGTATCATATACCCGATATACGATAGTACTTGGGTCATCCCCGTTCAAGTTGTCCCCAAGAAATCAGGAATCAACGTAGTTAAGAATGAAATTAATGAATTGATTCCTACCTGACAGACTACCGGGTGGCGAGTATGTATTGACTATATGAAGTTGAGCAAGGTCACGGGGAAAGATCATTTTCCTCTTCCATTCATTGACCATATGCTCGAGAGGTTAGCCGGACATAGGTACTATTGTTTCTTAGATGGTTATTCCGGTTATAACCAAATCCATATTTCCCCTGAAGACCAAGAGAAAACCACTTTTACTTGTCCCTTTGGAACATTTGCATATAGACGCATTCCTTTTTGGTTGTGTAATGCACCCGTTACTTTTCAACGTTGTATGTTGAGCGTATTTTCATACATGGTAGAGAGGTTTATTGAAGTTTGTATGGATGATTTTTCTGTTTACGGTTCGTCTTTCTATGAATGTCTCCATCATCTCACTCTTGTCTTAGTAAGATGCAAGGAGAAAATTTAGTATTGAATTGGGAGAAATGTAACTTTATGGTTCATTCAGGAATGGTTCTAGGTCACATTGTTTCTTCCAAGGGAATAGAAGTAGACAAGGCTAAAGTTAATTTGATTTCTAAATTGAAACCCCCACGTACGGTTACGTAAGTTAGATCATTATTAGGTCATGCAGGTTTTTATCGTCATTTTATCAAAGATTTTAGTAAGAACTCACACCCTTTTTCCAACCTTCTTGGTAAGGACGTTATTTTTGTCTTTGATGAAACTTGTGTTGCAGCTTTTGAGAAGCTGAAAATTGTTGTTAACTTCTGCCCCTATTATACAACCGCCTGATTGGAGTCTTCCGTTTGAGATTATGTGTGATGCCTCTAATTATGCAGTTGGAGCTGTTTTAGGACAACTTAAGAATAAAGCACAACATGTAATTTACTATGCAAGTAAGACCTGAATGATGCGCAATTGAATTACTCTACAACTGAGAAAGAACTTTTCGATTGTGTTTGCTTAGAAAAATTCAGACCTTATCTCTTAGGGTCTAAGATTATCATATTCTCTAATCATGCTGCATTGAAATACCTTCTATCTAAGAAGGATGCTAAACCTAGGTTGATTAGATGGATATTATTGCTACAAGAATTTGATTTAGATATTCGGGACAAAAAGGGTTCCGAGAACGTAATAGCAGATCACCTTTCTAGGATCGTTTTAGATTCTATTGATGATGTCTTGCCTATGCATGAAACATTCCCTGATGAACAATTGTTTGCTATTTCTCACTTGCCTTGGTATGCTGATATTGTTAATTATCTTGTTATTGGTCAAATACCTGAAGAATTGTCGAAAAAAGATAGAATTAAATTTTTAGTTGAGGTAAGCATTTCTTTTGGGATGATCCATATTTGTTTAAGTATTGTCTTGATCATATTATTCGTAGATATATACCTAATGATGAAGTTTATGAGTGTTATCACTTTTTGCTATTCTTATGCTTGTGGCGGCCATTTTAGTGCTAAGAAAATTGTTGCAAGAATTCTGCAATGCGGATTTTATTGGCCTACTTTTTTTTATGATACTCATGAGTTTTGCATGAGTTGTGACAGGTGCCAAAAGTTGGGAAGGATTACTCGGCAGAATATGAAGTCGCTAAACTCCATAGTTGGGATATTTGATGTATGGGGGATAGACTTCATGGGACCTTTTCCCACTTTGAATGGTAATGTTTACATCTTACTAGCGGTTGATTATCTATCTAAATGAGTGGAAGCCATACCTACCAGGACGAATGATCGCTATGTTGTGATCAAGTTCGTTAGAGAATACATATTTTCTCGATTTGGTACCCTTAGAGCCATTATTAGTGATGGAGTATCACATTTTTGCAATAGATCTTTTAAGACACTTTTAAGTAAGTACTCCATTATACATAAATTGTCTACACCATGTCATCCCCATACTTGTGGTCAAGTCGAAGTTTCTAACCGACAAATTAAGCAGATATTAGAGAAAACAGTTAATCCTAATCGTAAAGATTGGTCTACACGGTTATTGGATGCACTTTGGGCATACCAGACTGCTTATAAGAAACCTATTGGTATGTCCCCTTTTAGACTTGTCTATGGGAAGGCCTTCCATTTACCCGTTGAGTTAGAATATAAAGCCTATTGGACAATTAAGACCTTTAATGTTGATTTGTCTACAGCTGGGAATCACCGTAACCTTCAACTCAATGAGTTAGAAGAAATTAGGAATGATGCCTATGAGAATGCAAAGCTTTACAAAGATAAAACTAAAGCATTTCATGATAAATCGATTAGTCGAAAGTCATTTGAACCTGGAAAAAAGTTCTCTTATATAATTCTAGGTTGCATTTATTTCCTGGCAAGCTGAGATCTCGTTGGACAGGCCCATATTATGTCAAAGAAGTTTTCCCTCATGGGGCCGTCGAACTTGAGAATCGAGAATCTGGTAATGTCTTTAAAGTAAACAGACAAAGAGTGAAACCATATTTAGAGCTTAAAGACACCGAGGTGGAAACTGTCATCCTCGAAGATCCGGTCTATCAAGGCTAAAACTGTTTGGGATTATTGTTAGTATATATTAGTAGGATTTTTATTTTTATTTTTGTTTTCGTTTTGTTTTTCTTTCTTTTTGCAGGGATACAAGATTATTCGCTTCGTGGGAGTCAACCCATCATATTTTTTCCCTACTCTTTATAGTCGGGATGACGACGTTAAACCAAGTGTTGCATGGGAGGCAACCCATTGGTTTAGTATTTTTTTGTACTTTTTATTGTTATTTTTCTGAATTTTCATATCAATATCGGATTCTCACCTTGATTTTACATTGGATGAGTCAATTTACATTAAGGACAATGTAAAGTTTAAGTGTGGGAGAATGTTAAGCATATAAAGTTCTTAAGTATTCACTTTTAGGAAAAACAATTTCAACTTTCTTGTAATTATTTGCATGAAACCTCCAACTTTTAGATATTTTAAAGTCACGTAGTATACTTCTAGCTACGTTTACATACGAAGTTCTTACCTAAATAACTGAACTTAGAAGTATTAGAGAAATGTATTCGGGTTTCTTAGTTATTGAGAGGCTAGAGATGACAAAAAGGGACTTAAACCGTCGGTGGCGAACTAGGTGCAGAAAGAATACAGTATTAAAGAAGCTGATCATTCAATACCCATGAGTAAGGCACCAAACTTTCAATTCTTTGTACCTGTCTAAATTGTCCGTTTAGAGTGTTTCATCTGCGTAAACTCCGGGTAGAATGATGAGCTACCCAACCTCGCACCATTTCAGCACTACTTTTTGATCTCTTGAGTGATAATTCTATCAATCATAATAGTGATATCAGAATTGCAAAAAAACCTTACCTTGTAGCTTGATTTGCAGTTGGTACCACTCTATCTGTCCCTCGACAATAACAGGTCCATAGAAACACCACCATCATCAACAAGCAGAATATCACAAATTTAAAAAAATTTGAAGACGTCCAAGGTTTACAAGCAACACTACAAGAGCAAACTTCAGAGTCTAAGTGAAGTAACAATACAATAAGCAGAATTTTATATCCTAGTTGAAGACTAAGTACAAGATTGAAGGAATCAAAAAAGGTGAATTTTTATAAAGTTTATGATACCGAGACAATACAAGTTAGACAATACAAGTTGTGAAAAATCAAGTGGTAAAGTCCTTACCCACGGCCATATTAGTTCCATTGTTATTCTTTTAGTTTGTATTTCATATTTCTTGTCTCGAAAATAAATAAATATATATATATAAAATAAAAAAAATTATTTTTTTATTGTTTTAGTGTACATTTGTTTTTGTATTTATTCGTTAAGGTCGTGGGAAAGAATAAATCTATAAATAAGTTTTAGACAACAAGAATTTGAGCAGAAAAGAGTGATAATTTGTCTAAGTTCTAAGAAGTTCAAGAGTTCATCATCTACAGTTAAAGCCGAAGACGAAGATGTTTCTATGGGACGTTGTGAGAGTGGTGCTTATTGTAGATTGGATGAGAAGGTGAGTGAGCATTCCCATCCTCGTATAGTGGTTGATTTCCTTTCGTTGAGATCATCAGAAAAAGGTTCTTTTGTTCCTCCGTTTCTATGGGATATTCAAATATAATTCGGAAGGTTTTTTCTTCCCACCATTCAACGTGTGTAGGATTTATCTTCATTTCTGCATGCACGCATGAGAACCATAAAGTGCGTCTTTTGAGTGCAAATTCATAAAATCCTATTGGCGAGGCAGAAGTCGACATTCGATCGTTCTCGAACCTGAATTCTTTCGTATAGTGGTTTTCTCCTAACTTAAGAGTTAATCATGAGAATAATTTTCTTTGATAATCTAACTTCTTGTTATTAGTGTGCATAAAATTCATGTCTTCTTAGCTCTTTGGATGCATGTGCTTTGGAATGTTTGAGAGTTGGAGTAGGTTTTGTAGGTATATTTCTGGTAAACCCTCACGATACTATAACTCGTCCACTAGGGACACCTAGGGGTTTAAAGTCTTGTTACACATGCTAAGTGTAACCGTAACCTCAATGAAAGGGAGTTGTTGCATTTTAGTTTAGTTTATGATTAATTATATTTTATTTTGCTTGAGGACTAGCAAAATGTAAGTGTGTGGATATTTGATAAGCACGTAAGTGCGACATAATTATACCCATATTTTTACTAGCTAGGCCTCCTTATTTGAATAATATATTTATTTTAGGCTTTTTATAGGAAATACAAGTAAATCCAATCACCATACAAATAAACAGATCAAGTGGAATTTATATTAGAGTTTGCGACAAATAGCACCACCTTTCCATTTCATGTACACCCAGGTGGGGTGTATGCATCTGAATATAGGGATAAGGGAAATACAGAGATGTGGCCTCATACCCACCATATCTCGTTGGGGAATATTCTTAAGCATCAGCTAACATTCCCATTTTTTATCAGAAACACAAGAAAAGAAGATAGCTATCTTCTAATTCCTTAGCGATCATTCTCTTAAGGTTAGAAATTTGAAGAACAAGGAAGAAGAGAATCAGGGAAGAGGCAAAGATAGATAGAGTACATCAAAAGAGAGAGAGGGGTTGATGGGTCATAAGAGATATTGGTTCGTTGTTTCTAGTGAACTGAAATGAGAATAAGAGTTGGGTGTGAGGAGTTTCTCTCTAGGGTTCTAAGGAAAAGCAAGAACAGATGTAGTTGTGAAGTTTGAGTTCGATTTCTGTGTAAGGGGGAAACTCATTCGCCGAGAAGCTTTGGGAGAGGATTTGAAGAAGTTTTGAGGTGCTGAGAGATGGGTTTTAATTCTTTGTTCAAGATAACCGAGAAATGGATGGCAAGAGATGTAAGAAGAAAAGGTACCAGTCTATTATGGTTTTGAGATCAAGTTGTGGCTGGAATTCAACCAAGAAAACATGGCAAGGAAGAATCAGCGAGAGATAGAAGATGGAGCCGTTGTTGGTGTTTGCTGTTGCTGAAATTAGTGTATTGGTGGTCATGTTTAGAGCTGAAATGAAGATGTTGTTCCTAGTCGAGATGAGTGCAGCGAAAGAGGAGAGTTGTGTTCATTCTCTAATTATAGAGTTAAAGGACTTTTGATGCTGCCACCATGAATGGGTATGTATGAAGGAGGATTTGTTCTTGAAAATTACGAGAGTTAGAAGATGGGGTTTATTGTTGAATGGGTATAAATATACCATTGAATGAATGTTATGGTTTTGAATTGAATGAATTGTTGTGAATGAATGAATGATAGTTATGCAGGAAAGGATATTTGGTAGTTAAATTCACCAATAAACCCTTTCCTAAATCACCAACAGGACTGCATGTTGGGTGTTTGAGAAATTTTCGCAATGAAATCAAATAGGTTATGTGTGAAAATGGTGTTTAACTATTTTCTATGGTTGGAGAAGTCGCTCAATAAAAATATCCAATATTCTCCCCATATTTTCAAAAACAAAAAATAAAATAAAATAAAATAAAAAACTTTCAAATCAGAGTGGTTGCATCACTCTAGTGACTTCCTACGTACCCGCGTGGAATCAATCCAATGTAGTTCAAGCTAAGTTGTGGATAAGCATTATAGTAGAAACCAATACATAAATGATAGGTATCTTTTGGATTTAAACCTTCATTTAGTGTAAGAAATTCAAAGGTTTATCAAGGTTATATGGGGAAACTAGTCTTGAACCAAGTACCTCTTGTGATAAAACCGGAATCTCCACACATATTGATTTCAAAGAATATTGTGTTATGTATCTAGCACGTTAATGGCCAAGTGCTCAAACCTTGAATTCATAAGTCTTCTTCTCTTAGGAAACAACCTGATTTCCATACTCATATAGGTAAGTCTTTTCAGATGTTTTTACGATACATCTGTTAAGCAAATATAGACTTATTAAGGATTTACATCCATCCTTTTTCTTGCAGAATCACAACACTAATAAGAAAATGGAAAGTTTTAATTAGTGCACCATAATCACTTCCATAAAATGTTGGTACCCGTTGAACCTTGTTTATCCTTTTCAAAACATAGGTTGGGTTTCTGCTATGGGCGATCAACCTTCTTTCACATACCTTAGTTTTATTTCCATACACTTTATTGAAACCACTGCCTTTGGTAAACTCTTTGTAAATGGGTCTGCCAAGTTTTTACTTGTTTCAATATAGTTAACTCCAACTACTCCTCTCTTGATTAATTGTCTTACCAAAAAGGAGTTACAAAATGCTAGAATGAGCAAAGAAGTGAAGCACTACAAGTGAAAGAGGATCCAAGATAAAATTCTAATTATTCAAATCCATGATTTCTTAATACCATCTTGAATAGAACGAGAAGATGAAGCCAACGAAAAAATAATGAGGTCATTCTGACATCGAACGAAACAGTTATGGGGAAAAACGAGTTTTGAAAGACTTGAGTACCTACAAAGAGAAGTTTGGTTGATAATCATTTAGCTCGAATCAGCCAAACCTGGAGCATAAAAATCATGTTTTCAGTAAAGTATACAGACAAATGTTCGGCTAAAAAGTTATCCAATCAATTCATCCGAAACTAACACTGCTCAGGGACATAGTTGGACGCGAAATTGATTTCTAACTCAAGGAAACACGGCCCCGGAAGGATTCTAAACCCTAGAAAGAGGAAACTTCAGGGCCAAGCACTGAAGGATATAAAAGAGGACATCCAAAGCTCAAACAAGAATCTCTCATTCCTCTCATACTACAATCCACATCTAAAACCTAGGGTTTACCCCTTTAGGGGGAAATTACCCGTCTTCATCATCTTCCTCTTTTTTATAGTATGAGTAGGTAATCTTTTGTTGATTAAGGATGAATTCAATGTTCTAGACGTAAAAATTTATTAGTAATACAAGTTTATTTGGAGTATTAATCATTATCGATTATCTTTACTATATCGAAGGTTTATGAGTGATTCTTAGATTGTTTGGAGAACACACTAAATTTACCTATTATTCTATTTTTAGTAGAGAGTTAGGATATTCGTGTAATTGTTAAATAACTTTCTACATAAGTAAAGAACGTGAGACCTTGCAGAGGGATTCTGTGGAGCAATCACGTGTGAAAACAACACTAGTAAGCAGAACCTTGCGCTAAGAGTTATGATGCTAAATTCACAAACCCTAAAGCATTCGATTGGGTTACACCTTGAGTGCGCTACTACTTAGTGGCTAGGTTGGATAAAATCTGGTGTTTTAGCGCTTCGGAATTTAGTGATGCAAGGAGTTTTGGCGATAGCACTGCACTAGTAGTTATTCTACGGTTGGTGATGAATGGTTCTAACGAAGTATAAATAAGTATACTAATTCGGTTAACACTTGGTAACGAAGAATGAATTCTTAATCATCTCTTTCTTCTTATTATTATTCTTTTTAATTGCTTTAAACAACCAATCCACTTTAGTATTTACTTTTCTTATAGTTTTACTAATCTAAATAACATCTCAATTATACGGCTCTTTATGAGAACGATCCTTACTACCGCTATATTATTAGTTAATTAGTAGAAAATATCTTGATTAATTTGTTGCACTTACAACACGCATAAAATTTTGGCGTCACTGTCAGGGAGTAGTCGCTAATTGATTTGTTATTCGTATTAGCTTTTTTTTAGAAGTTTAGAATATTTTCACGTTTTTCTTTAGAGTGTTTTCAGGTATTTAGGTTTTCGTGGTGTTAACAACTCGTTGAAGGTGTTCAACTCTCGTCAAAAGCGGGAGGTATGTTATGAAACAGGTTGTAAGTATCACTTTTTTTTTTTAGGTTTTGGTAGATTTTTGTTTTTCTTGTGAGTCGTCATGTTTCCTTACTAATATAATATATATGGTGTACAAGATCAAACATACAATGGTGGTAATCAATATGGTTTTCAATCTCATTCTTATGACAACTAACAACCTTACAACGGGTATGTAAGTGAACAATCGCGAGAATGGGATGATAATTATATTTTTAATCAGTTGTTTTCTAGTAATATGCAGATGTCAAAGAGTTTGGAACTTAAAACTTATGATAGTACATCTAGACCCACTCTTATTGATCATATTTATGATCATTCACCCATTCAAAGGGAAGAGATGTGGTCTAGAAACTCTATTGTAAGTAATGGTGGAAAACGTATTAACATTAGAAAACTCTCTAAACAACATGATCAACTGGAAAAAGATGGAGCATCATTGGAAACTCTTCAGGAAATCAATAGGGTTATACAAATGGAATTCCAACGTCGTTGGGATAATGAATATTATGAGGTTGACAAAATTATGATGATGATTACGAAGATGAACAACATTTCGAAATTCCTCGCAATAATGATGAAGTTATTCCAACTCCGGATCATAGTAATCATCTTTCGCATATTCAAAATGAGGAGATTGGGTATAACCTATCTATTGTTATAAATAGTTTAACGTACTCAAACGAAGATCTTAGGATCTTCCCAGATGAAAACTTTCTTGAAGAGAACCCTGATTCTGATGACGAGAATGTTGAAGAAACGATAATTGCGGATAAAGCTAAATTGATTAATTTCGTAGAAGACCCAATTGAGCTTGCCAAGGATTATAATGATGTTGAGATTTCGGTTGAAGCAAAAACTGGTGAACAATGGATTTTAAAGAGTTTGATAGAGGACCACAATACAGATAAGGTAAATAATTCATTGGAGTTCTTTAATAATGATGAGGATCCCGTAAAAGGTTTGCATATTTCCATATCTTTTGATCCTTCCCAAAAGGTCGTTAATACAATTTTTTAGGAACTACCTCACTTAGGGTTGAGTATATATGCTACTAAAATTCTTAAGAGTTATTTTTTTTCTAATTATCCACTACCAGATCTATTTGATTCTAGCTTTTTTCGGGTTCACCGAGAGGAACCCATAGAAGTTCTCTTATTTTATATTCTTTATACACTTTCAAGTGTAGAAAAGACTAAGTGTGGGGGAAACTTCCATAAAATATCAATTTCATTATTTATATCTTATGTTAATCATTGTGTGAAATTGTTATTAGAAATGCAGATTGTTATTTGGGTGGATCCCCAGATTTTCATATTGTTGGTTTATGGGCAATAACCAGAATGTCAGGCTGAGGACGTTAAACCAAGCGCTGCATGGGAGGCAACCCATTGGTTTTGTATTTTTATATTTATCTTTTGATTTTTATTAGTTTTTCATATCATTACTTGGTTTCCCATCTTGATTTTACATTGGAGGAGTCAATTTACATTGAGGGCAATGTAAAGTTTAAGTGTGGGGGAGTGATTAAGCATATAGAGTTTTAGTATTCACTTTTGTAGGTAAAAGTTTTGAATTTTTTTTTTTATATATTTGTATGAAAACCTCCATCTTTTAGAGATTTTAGAGTCACTTAGTATACTTCTAGATAAGCTTACGTACAGAGGTCATACCGAAACAATTGAACTTATAAGTACTAGATAACGACATTCAGATTTCTTAGTTGTTGAAAGAATTAGTGGACTTAACCATGCCGGTGGGAAACTAGGTGCTTGAAAGAAAATTGTATTAAAGAAGCTGATCAATCATTAGTGGAGACTACCCATATATTAGTGAGGCACCAAACCTTTAACGTATATTATCCGTTTAGATTACGCAAACTCCGAGTAAAATGATAAGCTACTCAACCTCACACCTCTTCAGCACTTTGTGATCTCTTGAGTGTTAATTCTATCAATCATGAGGGTGATATCAAAATTGCGAACTAACCTTACCTTGTAGTTTTATTTGCAATTGACACTATTCTCTCTCTCGGCAACAACAGGTCCATGGAAACATATCATCAACAACAAGTGGAGAATCACAAATTTGAAGCAAGTTGAAGACGTTCAAGGTTTACAAGCAACATTACATGGAACATAATTTTATATCCAAGTCGAAGACTAAGTACAAGAGCAACAAAAATCAAAAGAAGTGAATTCTTGTGAAGTTTATGATACCGAGACGATACAAGTTGTAAAGAATTAAGTGGTAATTAAAGTCCTTTTCCCATAGCCATATTAGTTTCGTTTGTTAGTTTGTATTTCAATTTAGCATATGAAAAAAATTAAAAAAAAAAGATAAAAAGAAAGAAAAAAAAGACAAATAAATGTTTTATATTGCTCTAATGTATATTTCTTTTGTTATTAATTCAATAAGGTCGTGGGTAAGAAAAAATCTATAAATAAGTTTCAAGCAACAAGGAATTGAGGAAAAGAGTTATACTTTGTCAAAGTTCTAAGAAGTTAAAGAGTCATCATCTACAGTTGAAGCCGAAGCCGAAGCCGAAGTTGTTTTTATTAGACACTGGAGAGTGGTGCTTATTGTCGATTGGATGAGAAAGTGAGTGAGCATTCTTCGCACAGTGGTTTATTTTCTTTCTTAGAGATCATCAGAAGAAAAAAAAAGTTATTTTCGTCCCATATTTTTATGGGGTAACAAAATATAATTCGGAAGGTTTTCCCTTCCCACCATTTAACGTGTGCAGGATTTCTATCTTCATTTTTGCCTGTACACATGAGAACCGTTAAGTGTGTCTTTTGTTTGCAATTTCATAAAACCATATTGGTGAGGCAGAAGTCGAGGCGAAATGCTTATTCGATCGCTCTCGAGGCTGTATTCTTTCATTATGGCATTGTTTACTCAGTGATTAAGCATGAGAATAGTATTCTTTGATACTTCTAACTTCTTATTGTTAGTGTGCAGAAACTTTATGTCCTCGTAGCTCTTTGGATGCTTGTGATTTTGAAGTTGGAGTAGGTTTTGTGGGTATACCTATAGTAAACCCTCACGAGACTATAACTCGTCTACTAGGGACACCTAGGGGTTTAAAGTCTTGTTTCACATGCTAAGTGCAACCGTGTCCTCGACGAAAAGGAGTTGTCGTATTTTAGTTTGAAGTAGTTTAGTTTAGGTAGGTATATTGCTCGAGGAAATAACAAAATCTAAGTGTGGGGGGGTTTGATAAGTGCATAATTCATATCATTTTATTGTCAAATCCATACTAATATTTTCTATCATTCTTGCAAATTACTTGTTATTATGTTTGTTTCTAGTTTATGTCTTTTGTTAGATGAATCATCCAAAAAGAAGCTACAAAGTGCTAGAATGAGCAAGGAAGTGAAGCAGTACAAATAAAGGAGGATCCAATACCAAATTATACTTACTCAAATCCATGATTTCTTAATACCAACTTAAAGAGAACGAGAAGACGAAGCCAACTCAAAAAGAATGAGGTCATTGCGACATCTGACGAAAAAGTTATCGGAAAAAACGAGTTTTGAAATACTTGAGTACCTACAGAGAGAAGTTTGGATGATAATCATTCATCTCGAATCAGCCAAACCTAGAGCATAAAAATCACGTTTTCAGCAAAGTATACAGAAAAATGTTCGGCTAAATGTTTGACTTCTAACTCAAGAAAACACGGCCCCGGAAGGATTCTAAATCCTCGAAAGAGGAAACTTCAGGGACAACACTTAAGGATATAAAAGATGACATCCAATCTCAAACAAGAATATCTCCTTCCTCTCATATCCACATCTAAAACCTACGGTTTACCCCTTTAGGGGGAAATCACCATTCTTCACCATCTTCCTCTTTTTTGTAGTATGAGTAGCTAATCTTTTGTTTATTAAGGATGAATTCAATGTTCTAGACATAAATTTTTATTAGTAATACAAGTTTATTTAGGATTTTAATCGTTGTCGCTTGTCTTTACTATAACGAAGGTTTATGAGTGATTCTTAGATTGTTTGGAGTACATGCTAAATTAATCTACTGATTATTCTATTATTAGTATAGAGTTAGGATATCTGTGTAATTGTTGAATAACTATGTACATAAGTAGAGAAGTAAGACCTTGTAGAGGGATTCTGTGGAGAAATCACGTGTGAAGACAATACTAGTAAGAAGAACCTTGCGCTAAGAGTTATGATGCTAAGATCAACTTAAATTCACAAACCCTAAATCATTTGATTGGGTTACACCTTGAGTGCGCTACTACTTGGTGGCTCAGTTGGATAGAATCTGGTGTTTGTGCGCTTCGGCATTCAATGATACATGGAGTTTTGGTGATAGCACTGCACTAGTTGTTATTTTAAAGTTGGTGATGAATAGTTTTAACGAAGTATAGATAAGTATACTAATTCGGTTAACACTTGGTAATGTCGAATGTATTCTTAATCATCTCTTTCTTCTTATTATTATTATTATTTTTAATTAATTTCTTTAAACAACCAATCCCCTTTAGTATTTACTTTTCTTATAGTTTGCTAATCAAAATAACATCTCAATTATACAGCTCTTTGTGGGAACGATTCGTACTACCGCTATATTACTAGTTAATTAGTGGGAAATATCTTGATTAATTTGTTGCACTTAAGACACACATCAATTTCTCAATGTAATGAGATTGGGTTGGAGCCAACTAATCTCCATTTTCTTAGGATTTTAATTCCTTAGACCATATCATCCTCTCTTAAGTCCTTCATATCAAAGTTAGAACTAAGAAACTTCTTTGTTTCTTCCACAAGAGATATGTCAGATCCAAAAATAAGCATATCATCAACATACAAATAGAGAATTACACATCCAGAACTATCATACTTACTATAGATAATTTGTCAACTTGCGAACCTTCTTTTCTTGGCCTGGTAATATGAAACCTTCAGGTTGTTCCATATATATATATATATATATATATCTTCTTTTAACTCACCTTTTAAAAAAACAGTTTTGACATCCATTTAATGTATAATTAACTTGTTGTTTTAGGGTGAAAAAAAATATACTGCATAAGTATTTTCAGTAGGTTCGAGAGATCAAAATTGAATCGGATGAGCCTAAAGCAAGAAATGGTCGTTCATGTCGTACTTCGATCACAAAGGTGGAGATGATGGGTTGATCTTAGGGGAGGGGAACAAAGAAGGTTGAGAAATCATTGTGATAAAAATGATAGTGTGTAGTTTAAGACTTGATTATCTATGGGATATATCTATGTTCTCTATGTATTTTGTCGAATAAATGAAGCCATCTATTTATAGTCTTGTAGTGGACACACTGATTTCTCGTAAGTGGTGGAAGTTACGAAGAGATGGAGAAGTGATGATCGTGGAGATTGTAGTGGAGTCATGTCATGCAAATCATGAGAAATGTATGACCACTACTCTTCATCCTCTCAACTGCTCTTAACCGTACCACTACTTGTTACCTTCTTGCCATGGGTGTGTTGCCACAATGCACGATCACGTAGGCCTCCATACCAATACCCCAATGAAAATCCCCCATGTGTTGTATTTGATATCTCGTAGAAAATAGTGGAGACACGGACCACTACTATTTTAATTAAGTCAAGTCAAAAACTTGTTAAATTAGTGAGGCAAATTACTCAGTCCACTAAGTTATTTGAGTAGACTAACCAGTGTTGAGTGTGGTAATTTTAATGGTCATGTACTAGCTTAGAAGTAGCGTGAAATAAATTTGGGAGTGTTTAAAGTCAAGATTACGCGAAAGTTCCCAAGGACCAGTCATGAAGCACTCAAGAACCAGGATAAGAGGCTTCAAGAAGAGCCATATAGGTCTAGCACTGGCATTTAAGCCAGTTCTATAAGCAAGGACGCATCCCTGAGGAACAACACTGCGAGAATAGCGCGTCCTCAGGGACGAGACGTAGTGGTCTGACGCTAGATTTGTGCTAGTTGATAAGTGCATATTTTATATATTTTGAGTGTCAAATTTCATGCTAGTATTTGCTGGATTTCTTATGAATTATTGTATATTATGTTTGTTTTGTAGTCTACGTTTTTTACTAGGTGAATTATCCAAAAAGAAGTTACAAAGTGTTAGATTGTGCATGAAAAAAAGTGCTACAAGTGAAGAAGGGCCAAATACCAGATGTAACTCGTTCAAATCCAGGATTTCTTGTCATCATCTCGTAGAGCATGAAGAAACAAAGCCAACGGCAAAAGAATGAAGTCATTCCAACTTCGTATGAAGAAGTTATGAGCGAAAAGAGAAATTATGCTTATCGATTCCCCGGAACTGACTGGTCAACTAAGGTTTAATGAATAATGATAATGGCACCAGAAGTTTTGCTAAGGGCTGTCAATATTCAAATATTTATAAAGGGCGCCAGACTTCTACTAGGGGATGCCACCTTATCTTCTCCCAAATATTAAATCGTGAATTAGGGTTCTTAATAGTGTCAAGTTATGTTGATGTTGTTAATGGAGTTTGGATAGAGTATGAAGATTAGGAAATGAGAGAAGAAAAGTTTGTTGTTGGCTCGAGATAGTGAACAGAGAAGGTTAATGTTCGGTTCTGTGGTAGGTTGTGATGGTAGCTGATGATGATCACGGTGATGATGAGGCGGAGTCTGTGATGGAATAAAATCAGTCGATGATGGCGATATACTGCTAGCAATGACGCTGTGTTGTGGGTTTGCTGTGGATCATGACAAGTGATGATGGTGATCGATATTGAGGCACTGGATGAGGAGTTGAATCTGTAATGGCAGTGATGAGAAGGTTGAAAGTGGAGTTGTGGTTTTGAGTTTATTCTATTTAAAGGTGGATTTGTTGTGATGGGTTCGAGTGGTATTTTTGGTGCTGTCAGCGTGATGAAGACATGGGTTGACAACGATGGTTGATGATGGAACTCGAGATGATGGATTCTGTAGTGGTTAGTGTTTCGGGAATTAATGGCAGTTGGCAGTGAGGTGGCTATGGGTTTCGGAGATATTCTCGGCCAGAAGTGAGGAATGAGAATCCAGGTAATATGGAAAGAATTTGAGAAAGTCAGGACAAAATAATTCTCTCGATGGGTTGGAGTCATCGAGATAAAACTGAAAAATTCAGAAGAACTAAATTTTCTTGATGACTTGAGTCATCGAGAGAAACTTGGAGAGAGTTATCGAGGGAAGTTTAAAATATAAAAGGTTTACACTGTTATTTTCAGAAAACTGACAGGCTCACAAGGAAATGGGATGGACTTATATGGTTATATTTGGCCTATTTAGCTAATTCTCTCAAGCTTTCTCACGTCTAATGCTTTGGGACGTGACCTATTTTGGATTTTGAAGAGTTTTTGAAACCTATTTCGACCGGTATTCGAGCACGGGTACTTCTATAACTTGGATACCTATATAAGAGACACTTCTAATACATTTAGAGATACACATATACTTAGACCTAGGTTTTACATAAAGAAGGGATAAGAAAAATTGATTTTAAATTCTAGGATTTACCCTTTTAGGGGGAAACCATGTTATTTATTCTTCTTTCTTGTATCATGAATAGGTAAATTTCTTTTATTGGTTAAGGATACAATCCAAAATTCTAAACATATGAATCAATCTGGCTAATTATTATTAATATTCAAGATCTCTTTTTATCGTTCATGTTTTACGGTTATAGCAATTATGTGGTTGTGTCATATAATATGATTGATTATCTTGAATGTTTAAGTTACAAATTAAATAAGCTCGAGAGATTTTCTATAGCTAGTTAGGGTTTTTAGGTAATTTTATCAGGAACCTTAGCAACAAGTAGAAATTTGTGATCACTAGCGGTGCGAATCGTGAAGGAAGTCTCAAGTAAAGCTTGGCCTAGGTTGAATATTCCACGACAAGTGCGATGTATTGCCTATGAATAACTCGTCTCATAGAAATTAAAGTTTTACTCAAGTTAAATCTCTTAGCGATAAGGACTAGGTTATTTGGTGGAAAAGAATTCATATATTAACTATTGCAGTATGTGTTGACATGTGGAGGCGTAACGAAGTATTACGATTGGGGGTACTTTAGGATTATTGGTACGAAGAGAGAATGGATGATGATTCTAATCGATTGAGGAGCATGAGATGAAATCCTTAACCAGTATTTTCTCACCTTGATCTGAATCTTTATTTATTTCTCCTTTACTTCATTAGTTTTGTTTACTTTAGTATAATTCACTACAAATCCCCCTTTGGTTACATAAGAAGTCAAAGACAAATAATAATTCACAGCTCCTTGTGGGAATGATCCTTACTATCGCTATAGTACTTGTTAGTATTAGTGGGAAATATCTGAAGTAATTTGTTGCACGTACGACACGCATCACTAGCGTCGTGT
Organism: Papaver californicum; assembly: GCA_023531435.1. NCBI lineage: Eukaryota > Viridiplantae > Streptophyta > Magnoliopsida > Ranunculales > Papaveraceae > Papaver > Papaver californicum. The sequence goes on along the minus strand of JAJJMC010009994.1, from coordinate 6,074,068 downwards.
GTAGGCTAGCGCTGGCACTAGGCCAACGCCAAAATAAGGATGCGTCCCTAGCGATGCGTCTTGAGATAGCTAGCTCGGGCTAGCGCCGAAGAAGGTCGGCACTCGCACTAGGCCAACGCTAAATATAGTGACTCGTCCCTGGGACGCGTCTTGGAGAGACTGGCGCTAACTCAGGCTAGCGCCACAAAAAGGGGTTGCCGCTGGTACTAGGCCAGCTCTAGAGTTGATAACGCGTCCCTGAAGGACGGTCTTAGCAAGATGATTTTCCCTCAAAGGGCAGTATTAGAGTTGTGATACATCCAGGACGGATGATGTACAAGCAGTGACGCTTCCTTGATCCTAGAGTAACATGTATTCTTGAGGACATGATGTAAAATTATGAAGTGTTCTTTGCGAACACGACATTAAGATAGAATGCGTCTTCGAGGATCAGGCATTAACTATTCCCAAAATAGATAGATGTTATTTGAACATTGATGCGCATTCGAGACAAGTTCAAGGAATTCAACTATGGAAGTTATGCAACTTGAGACTGGTTCGATAGGGCATAAATATTATAAATATTGTATATATTAGAGGGACTACGGGATCAATATAGAATGCATGTAGTTATTTGTAGAGACTGTATTCTTAATTCTCTTGTTGAATGTAAGTAGAAATGCAACATTTCATATTTTGATACAAAGTCAAAAATATGCACGGATGTTGCTATGTTTTTTGTTGCTGGGCATAGGGCGATTTTAAAATTCTAGCCCTTTTCAAAAATTCACCATCAACATTTGTGATGTGAATAGATGTAATTGCAATTAAACAACGAATAGATAAGGTGAGAGCAACTGGAGCATATATATCAAAACAATCAATTCCATGTCTTTGTTTATAACCCTTAGCAAATATTCTGGTTTTAACTTATCAATGGATCCATCGACATTCAACCTTCTTTTTAATCACCCATTTACATTCTATAAGCTTGGAGCCAGAAGGTAAATAACAAATTATCCAAGTATTGTTAGATAAATATGAATGATTCTCATCATTGATAGACTTTTTCCAGAAAATAACATCTCTGGAACTCATAGCCTCAACATAAGTTTTAGGATCATCATCAACATGCATAACATATTTAATAACATTAATAATTTCATTCTTATTTCCTTCTACAAGATATGTTATAAAATCTAGACCATAGTCTTTCTTTACTCTTGCTCTCTTACACCTTCTAGGATCGATTTCTTCTATGTCTTGCGTAGGAGCGGAATGTTCATGATCATTGTTATTAGTCTCCATAGGTTCTAGACTAGGAATGGGTTTTATATGGTTTGATTTTGGGAACCATTCCTATTAAAGTTCTCAAAAAATTCTACGTCTACAAATTCTATAATCTCAAAAGTGTCAAGGATTAAAAATATGTAAGTAATATTGTTAAGGGAATAACCCACATAATAACATTATAGGCCCTATTTCCTAACTTTGGTCTTTTAGAATCAGGCTTCCTCACATATGCTAAACAATCACAGACTTTAAGTCTTTTCAAATTTGGTTTTCTATTAAACCATAATTCATAAGGGGAAACATTCTTCTTTTTCAAAGGAACTCTATTCAAAATATAGCATGCAGACAACATAGCTTCACCCCAGAAAGAATTAGGAAAATTAGAACTAAGCATAGCATTAACCATCTCAACTAGAATTCTATTTTTCCTTTTAGCAATACCATTTTTTTAAGGTGTATAAGGTGCAGTAAATTGATGAATTAAACCATGCTCTTGACGAAAGAATCTAAGGATAGTATTCACCTCCACGATCAGAATGTAAAATCTTAATCTTTTGTCCATATTGTGTCTCTACTTATGCTTTGTATATTTTTAAAATATCAAAGACATCATCCTTAGATTTCATCAAGTAGGCGTAAGCATACCTAGTACAATCATCAATAAAAGTGACATAGTATTTGTTTCCACCACGAGCCATATGATTTTTTAGATCACCAACATCACCATGTAATAATTCAAGCAAGGCAGAATTTCTTACTACAAATTTGAAAGATATTCTATGTATTTTTGCTTGCACATAGATTTCACATTTAGAAACATTATCAAAATTGCAATCAGAAATCAATCCTAATTTTTTCATGTTTCTAAGAGAACCATAATTCACATGTCTTAATCTACCATGCCATAAATCAATAGATTCAACAGTATAAGTAGAACCATTATTTATTAAATTAAGCTTAACTATTCCATTACAAGAATATCCTTGTCCAAAAAACATACCGTTTTTGGACAATATCCACTTACCAGACTCACAATTCAGCTTGAATCCATCCTTGTTAACAAGGTCTCCTGAAACAAGGTTTTTACAATGTCGGGAACATATAAAACATTAGTAAGAGTAACAGTCTTTCCCGAATTAAATGAGAGATAAACAATGCCTTTTCCAATTACTTTGCAGCATAGGTTGTTTGTGGAAGTAACTTCGTTTCCTTCTCCAGTAACCGGTTCGTATGTCTTGTAAAGATTTTTGTCCTTGCAAATATGACTGGTTGAACCACTATCATACTACCATCCACTACTATTATCAGCAACATCATTGGAGGCTTTCACTATTATGACAAGTTTTTCATCGACCATATTCGCCTCATTTTTTTTTTGTTTCTTTCGTTGACGACAGTCACGAGCATAATGGTCAGGTTTCTTAAAGAAGTAACATTCAATATGCTTCTTATTCTTCTTGTTGAGATGTTGCTTCTTAAACTGAGTATCATTCTTAAGTTTCAAAAAAAGTTATCCTAGATACTTCCACACTATTAACCTTAGAATTATTTTCTGTTTGCTAACTATCCTTAATTTCTCGTTTACGAGAGTCCTCTTCAATACGAAGATGACGCTGTAAACCTTCTAAGTCATAGTCAGTTTCAGCATGCTTAAGTTTCTTTTTATAACCATTCCAAGAAGGGAGAAGACGAGAAATAATAACCCCAACAACAAAAGCAGATGCAAGTTCAATTCCAACATCCTTAAAATGGTTAACAATGAATAAAAATTCACTGACTTGGGAAATAATTGACTTGCTGTCAACCATTTTAAAGTCCATGAAGTTGCGAATCAGAAATTTCTTGTTACTGGCTTCAGAAATCTTGTATTTGTTATCAAGCATTTTCCATAATTCCTTTCCAGACTTAAAACTTCGATGGGCATTTAAAATATGACCACAACACATGAAATCATCTTCTTAACGCTTCTTTCTTCTGGCCTTCAATTCATCAATGTCGTTGTCTTTTGGGGAAGGAATTTCCTCTAATCCGTCTTCAAGAATGTACTACAACTTGATGGTGATCATAAAAAAATTCATAGTCCCTTGCCAACGAGTAAAATTCTCACCATTGAAACGTTCCAAGCGATTCATAGTCTGGTTCATGACAGGTAGAGATTGAGCAGTAACGTTTGAAGTTTCACCTTCCATGGTCGAAATTTATTATCTAAAACTGTTGGAAAAATTAGGTTAAAACTAGAGGATGAAAACAAACAAAGAATGGTATACCCCTGACTTCAATGATATTTCTATTATTTTAGACAACAATTCGACCTTTCCACTTATAATTGGCGAGTACAACAGGTCTACGAATTATGCCTCCAGGATTCAATGAAGCCCTAATACCGTAATCGAATTCAAGGATTGTAATTTCTTTACCTGACCAATAACACACAATATTAATATTCTGATGATACTTAGAAGAAGAAGAAAACTGATAGAATTTTGATATGATCGAAAGGAAAACTAACTTCACTGCTTATAGGGGATTCATTTCTGTTGGAGATACCTCTTCATCTCCAACAGACACTTCCAAGAGCCATCAATGGTGTCTTATAGGAACGGACGTGTTTGTTCAATTTTGAATGGAGTCTAATTAGGTTTTTTCAAACTAAGAAACCAAAACGCCATCCTTCCCTAGCTTTCCCTCTTGGTGCTATAATAAAACCAGCACCAGCCTTCCCTATCGTAGCGATAAACAAAAAACATCAAGTGATGAAAATACCCAACAATAGGTAAGCAGGTTGGGCAGGTTGCAAGGCCACTCAGTTTGGTTGGCTTTGCCCAACGGAGTTAGGTGTGGCTTTGTTGTATGTTAAAACAGAAAATTCTACGAGAGTTTGGTAAAGGTTTTCCCAATGAAGTCAGGTCTACCTTTGTTTGTTTTCTTTTAAATACTAAGCTTCGGTTTGATGCCTTGCCATTATTGGGTATTGACGATGAAAATGAAATAAAGAATTATTTACAAGTTTCTTGTATAAAGATTTAATTTCGAACAAGGTAGGATATGTCTTGTTCACCATTTAAAAACTAGTCAATACCTAGTTTTACCGAGTATAATAATAGAAGCAGATGATCAAAGACACATATATGATAAAAGTTTTCGAATTTATTTCCATTTCACCCTAGAAAGGTGGATTTATCGATTTGGATGTAATGATCTAACCCCCGTTGATATTGTCCCTACTTAGTAAGTGTGGTTATTCAGTTGTATGAGATTTGTAAGGAGCACCGCTGCGGTCATCCAACAAAAGATTTTTAGAAGGTATCCATCCCTGAATTACTCATGCCCGAACACATTTAACTGCATAATTATTTTTCAATTATAAAATCAATTGTGCTAAAAAAGCTTCCATGTTAGTTTAGACCAAACCATTATTTATATTCCTTCATTCCAGTGATCACTGCGGAATCATAGTTGTTATAATAGAGGTCGGAAGTTAATCCGTGTCATTTCCCATGTGGAAGGGTTGGAGAGTGGGATTTAAGTGATGTAAATATACAATGGGGTTGCCAGGTTGGGTTGTCAATGCAGCCCCACTCAATCAGGTTGGGTTTGCTTGTTTGTTTAATAAAAAAAGTGTACGAGCTTTACAAGAGTTTGGCAAGGCATTATTTTTACGATACCTTAAAAAAAGAAAAAAAAAAGAAACCTTGTATGTTGGTGCCTTAACATGGTTGGCTATTACGATGAAAATAAATAAGATAATTTTTAAAAGTTTGTTGTATGTTTTCGAACAATGATGGGTATGTATTGTGTTCGAGGATTTCTCGATTGAACCCACACGCATTGGTATGTCTAGTTGATTTTCAAATTTATATATCAAAACTCTTTCTTGATTTACAAAAGTTACGGGATTTATTCAAGTTACTATTGAATATTGGTGACTGAAAATCACACGAAGACATCAATTGAAGAACTTCATCAAGGTTAGTAATGGAGACTCTGATTTTCCTTATAGACTCTTTTCCCTTATACCCATCTATATATATTTTAAAACAAAGTCGGAAACTTTAGTATTGAATGAAATACAAAGAATAAACTCTTCATGGACTAGCAAGGATTTGCTAAGTCTAGTGAAGTTTCGAATTCAAGTTATTCCTGCTGAATTCGAAACAAGGATTAAGAGAAAAAGCACATGTGAGTTAATAAGAGTTTAACTTCGCAAACCTAACTTTTGAGTTTGCGAAACTATCAAGTAGTTTTTCTATTAATGAATTTTGCTCACTTGAATTTGTGATAGGCCTAAAACCTATAGCCGCAATCGCACGACAACTACAAAGTAGAAGCGGCAAGCACGGATTTGTCCATAGAGATTGATTATAATATATCTAGTTAATATCCTAATTATGTTCTAAAAGAAATTGTGGTGAATGAATTTTTATGAATAAAATTAAATATAATGGTTGACAAATATGGGAAAAATCTAGAGTTTCGGACTCCACTATTTTTGATGTTTGAAACACTAATAAATCACTACTTAAACAATTACTCTTAAAATTACTTAAGACCCTATTGAACTCAATCTCATTCCTTGGAAAAAAAAGCATTTAAAATCATAATATTACAACTTTTGTCGTTTTCAAAAGTCTAATTTTTCTTTGCTTATTAAATATCAATAGCCGAAAACTACCCAGGACAATTAAAATGAAGCTTTATAAGAAGAGAAAATTATTAGTCAATAATAACACAAATAGTAGAGTAATATATGTCGAAGAAATAAAAAGATTAATTATTACACATCAAAAGATAGCTTCCTCCTACACCATAGAGAAAATGTTTAGCTACTCATAGCAAAAAGAACAAAAGGAAATTGTGAAATCATGGATTTTATTAATGAAAAGAAGCTTACAAATTTTCTTTAAGTTCTAATCGATTTAATAACTGCTTTGAGTTGCAGTGAATAAAGAACGACTCACAAGTGCATCTGGATAAGACTGTTGAGAAACACCTAGAAGGACTGCTCAATGGTCTGTTAAGCTTCAGAACTGTTGTATACGCTGTAGCAGAAAACGGTTGTGAAAGGTGTTAATATAAAAGAATAGGTGATAGAGCTTAACAACAGTTTGGAACTGTGTTAAATTTCTTCTTCTTCAACCTCTCGCCTGTAACTAAGAACTTGATTTGGATTATTTTTTCTCTCGTCTCTGTGATGCTTTCCCTCTTCCCAGAAGCTTTGCTCGACCCCTACTTATACTAATCAGCCAAATATTATCTCAATAACTCCTCATATTTTTTCAATATCTCAGAAAAATCTTTTCTTTCAATGAATTTTACTCGGACAATGATTTCTTTCTCACGAACAACTTATTGTCCTAATTTTCTTTCTTTCTTGATTACATGAGTTTCCTTAGTTGTTCTATTTATCCCGTGTATTCTAGATTATTACAAAGACAAAATCATATAAGCCTAGAAAAAAATATCCTCAAGTTTCCAAATATTTTCTTCCACCTGTTTTTGACGAGGAGAATTTTTCTCGAGAAATTGTGTTGATTTTTACGTGTTTAATTGTTGTACAACTCTATCTTAATAAGGCAAGTTTATGTTCTTGTTTTAACTCCTTCAATATCTCATCCAAATCACGTTCGTAACTTCATGGATTTCAGAAAGAATTGTTCCCGCCAAGACTTCAATTCAAATTAAGAGAGTGGGTGCCCTCATCCAAGGCATGGGTGCCTTTAACCAAGCTTGTGGGGTGCCTTTATCACTTCTCCGGGTGCCTCTGTCACTTTCCGAGCAAACTTTTTCACAATTGCTAATGCACAAAAATACCTACAAAAGAACAGTATTAGTACAAAAATCGAGTAATAACAATATAAATGTGAGATCAAATCTGACACAGAATTTGTGTCTATTGATAGGATTGTGGAATACACTATTTATAATAACCGCAATCGCATGTCGTCTACAATGTAGAAGCGGAAAATATGGGTCGAACCCACAGGGAGCGGGGACAATACTGCAACCAATATCTCTAATTGACTAACCAGAAACAATATTTGGGATTTTCAAAAGATTAACAACAGAAAAATAAACTAAACTAAGAACATAAATGCACATGGAGAATCGGTAACCAGGATTTTTAGTATCCACCACTATTTCTATTCAATTATTTAAATGAAACATAACTCCTGAATATATATATATATATATATATCGTTTGTTCTATCGAAATCACCTATTATATGTATTAGAGTCACAAATATCAATGGGACACCCTAAGCATGGCTCATCAAAAACTCTACGTATCAGCATACACCATCAAATTGCGTTAGCGAGAAAATTATAAGAAACTAAATGTAGGTTCACAAATAATACCTGGTTATTCTAAGCATACCACATCAAAGGATTTAACCCAAGCATGAAATATCAAATAAGTAGACAAATATATTTGTGACCCTATTAATTGTACGCATAGGTTATTGTATTGTACAGAACCGGTGAAGCAACAACTCATATTGTCATTAATCAATAAACAAGAATCAAGAATTAATCATATTCAAATCATAATAGTCTGTATCAAATAATTCAATTCAATTGATCTATACTCTAAGTGGTTTCAACATAAAAACCCTTGATCTGTAATTCCTGGCCGTCAACACCTCTTCATGGAGCTCTCTCTCAAAAACTCAACCTTCTCTCTGTTCCAGTTCGAACAGAAACACCACAGCCGTCTCTCTCCATCAGTCCAGCCAACCCCCCATAGAGTACCTGTTCTCTTCTCTGTTATCCTAGATTCAACCTCGTCCTTTTCAAATCACTTGTCATACTTGTCCCCTTTCTCTCTTTCTCACGAAAACCAAAAGAGACCCCACTTTATTTTTTTCTGTCCAGCCCAAAACCCAGCCTAAAAAGAAGTCTACTACTCTCCACACCCACGTGCTCTCTCCCTTCTTTCCTATTCAAACCAACCACATCTACTCTTGGTCCGCATTTTCTATTTTTTTAATCATTCTGACTATTTCACTTAACCAAACCAATAAGAAGTCTGCTCTTTTTTTTTCAATTTAGTACCTTCACTTCCTTTATACTTTTTCCCACTCGAGTACAGACCAACCTGCCTACTCCCAAGAACAGAAACTCAAATAAAATCCACCTCTCTCCAGTCTCAACCGAACTCTAATCTCCAGGTGCCATGCCAATTAATTCAACCGGATAGAAGACCAATTCTGATCGAGCCCTTATTCTCCCTGCACTGAACTAACAAACACCTCTGCCTTGATGTATTTTCTATCTTTTCTTACGCCAAAGCAGACCAAGTCTGACATTTTTTCCCTCCATCAAATCACGTCTGGTGCCCAACAACTCTTCTAGCTCACGTACTCTTTTATGCTCCAGACTCATAACAAATGAAGTTCGCCCTCTTTTATCCTTATTTAGCCTGTAATTTAAGATTTTATGCATAACACCTATTAAATCAATAAAAATATATTATTAGTATAAATTCAAATACTAACAAATATAAATTAAGCGGCAAATATGTATAAATTATATCAGTATCATCTATCAGGTTGCAAACCTAAAACAAAAAGAAATTCTTCTGTTGACTTTTTGTCACTTGAGTTCGCTAACCTAAACTTTTTCACAAAACTAAGCTAGAAGAATTTCTCTTGATATATTTTTTCTTTTGAGTTCGCAAACATAAATTAGAAAAGTTTATCCTACACTTTTTCATATTTAAAGTGTAAAACATCCATAACTTGTTTTGGCAATTGTTACACTTTTGTTTCTCTGTATTCAAGGAAAAAGTTTCACACGCTTTTAGTTGTCATTTTTGGTATTTTCCCATGCGGTAAAAGTTACTCGGTCTTCCCAATAATCGGTCAGACTTGTGAACCAAGTTTTGATCCTGATTTAGGCAGTTACAACAAGTATGCTCATTATCTATTTTTGAAGTTCAAAGTTATCCTTTTAAGTAACTTACTTAAGGTAATTACTTTGCTCTTAAATATTTACATACTTCGAACTGAGGAAAGAACCCCAATAAGTTCTAGCTAAGGAAACAAATTGGGGTTCTAACTAAGGAAACAAACTCATTTTGTATCTATGGAAATAACTTATTACATGAAGCATTGATATTACTTGGGTTGCAAAAAATACATGGCTTTAAGCTTAAGAGACCCATCCTTGATCATACATTATAATAGAGGATATCCTGCAACATACACCTTCATACCTTATACGTTGTATATCATGTTGCATAAGAGGTCGTCCTCTAACACTAAGATTCCTTGTGAGCTTAATTAGGTATGACTTTGAAAGACTTCACTTAGGGATCGTGGAGCACATGCTAATCTATTTATTCTTCGATAGATTTCAAATCTTGTGATCTTGTCTTGGTCATCGTAGTTCTTGTCTATTCTAAGGTCATTCTCATATGATATTAGGTTATCCAAGTACTATAGATCAAGAGTCAAGATTTGATAAAAACTTTCAAAGGTGTTTTCCTTATTACCTTAGAAGTTCCATAAGTTATTTTCATTTAGGACTTATTTCTAATATTGTTCTTGTGAGGTAGAATCAATTAGGTATATTTATAATTTGTGAAGAGTCCAAACCCTAATTGAACAATTGTTTTTTTCTAAAAGTAAAAAAAAAAATCCATTTACTAAGACTTAATGCCTAAAGGATATCAAGTTAGGTGTCCTGTTGGAGGAAGGGTAGTGCTAGTATTCACGAAAGACTGAGGAAAAAGCTCTAGACCTATAAAGGACATCATCTAGGGGAATCAAGTGTGTAAGCTCACGTGAGCTAGAGATGTAGGGGCACAAATGATGTAGGGTAACTTGGAGGGTATATTCTTTATCAGTTACAGTATGAAAGTCCGATAGTATGCTAGTGTTGTAGCGTCTTAATTTGGTACGTGTTCAAAACTGGATGAGGTGTCGGGGGGTTTTCTACAAATTGCAGGTTCCTTGTGAACAGAACTTTCTGGTGGCTTGCATTATTTCTTTTTCACATTATAATTTAAGTACAATCAAGTTAAAGATCTTTTTGATTAAAGAATCTGGAACCCTCACCATTTTATATTAAAGAATCTTGAACAAGGATTATCCAAGGATCTTTCTTGTCGATGTGTATCTTGAATAAATATCATCCGACGAATTGTATTGTAGGTTCGAAACGAAAAAGTTGGTGGTATACTATGTACCATTCTTATTTTCATATTGTTCGCCATTTGATAACTAGTAAACATATGGTTTTACCGAATATAAGGCAACGGTTATGACGGAAAAATACCTTCGAAAAAGTTGTGGAACTTGTTTCCATGAGTTTACGAAGGGTATTAGGTTACACATGTACAATGTTGGCATACTGTACTGGACCAATGTATATATCCTCCGTCATTTGTTTAGGAGAACAAATAAATGTCTTTTATGTAACTTTACATGAAACAAATTACTGTAATGGGGCCGTTTTTTTGCTATTTGCAGGATCATATATAGTTTCAATCTTCATTGATCAAAATCAAAGTATATATTAGGTAGTGATTTAAGTTAATCCTTAACCAATTTTCAAATTTTTATCCCTAGATAACAAATACTCGGCCCTAGGTATTGTAAAATATTTGAGGAATTGAAAAAAATCGACTTTTTTTGACTTGGGCTTTCGAAACTGGATATTTTAAAATTATGAAATTACACACTAGTACATATTAGATTATATTTATTTTTTTAATATAAAAAATAATTATAAGGAAACAAAAATAGAAAGCAAAACTAATAAGAGTAGGACCCCAACACGTGAGATATATAAATGAGAGGGTTTGGAGGATTCCACCAATTATGAATATTGTTTTGCAGTAAATGTTTGGCGAGAGTATGAGCCACTGAATTAACATCTCACTAGGTGCGAGAAAAGGTGATTTAGTGGAAGTATGTTGAGCTATCTTGAATTTCTTCCACCATGTGATGTGGTCGTCTGCACGTCAAAGTTATTTATTACTTTCTCACTAATCAAGATTTGTATGAAGCAATGGTAAGATAGGATCGTTCCCACATGAAAGTCTTGGATGTTATATGTTTTCAAAGTCTTATGTGAAACAAGGGGGGATTTTTCAGAATTATTTAAACTAAATTAAACTAAGTTAAAAGCGAAGAAATTATAAAAAAAAATCGATAAGATGAGAGAGTTGGTTAAGGTTTTATCTTCATTCAGAAACATGTTCTTGTACTAATAATTAAAATTGTATTATGCTTCAAAAAAAATATTAGAATTGTATTTTAATCTCGTATCATCAAAAGCCCTAGAATACCTTGATCGCAAGAATATCCCGTTGATTTCCTAATATCATCACACTTACATAAAACTACACAATTGTGAATTTTACTTAGTGAACAACCTAAAGTGTAAAAGCATAATTTGGTTTAATCCAATAAGAGCGTTAAGATTTGTAAAATAAGCTAATGAATGCAATTGACATACCCCATTAGACAATTTAACAAAGATTATGATTCACATGTGAAAACAAAAAAGAATCACAATAATATGTAATCACACTATGCTACTTGTATTCAAGGATTATCACTTTTCCGTATAATAAATCCTAAATTAGCTACAAATATGAACACAAGTCGATTCAATTCCGGACTTGATCAAACAAGTATTCAATCATACATGGTGATATTTGAAGTGAATTATGAGCGATAATGTGAGACAAAACTAATATATCAATTCAAAGAATCATGTATTATCAACTATTCCTTAACCAACAATAAAATGAACTACTCATAAATTGGAGTTCACAAAATTGAATTGAAGAAATATTTACAAACCCTAGATGTCGAGAAATCTTTCCCGCGCGAACCTACAAAAAGGAGCAGAAAATGTGAGAAGAGAACTATTTGAAAAACTAGATAACTTCCCTCTTGTTGAAGTGCTCTTATATAAATTCTTTTGTTCCACCAATCCCATTTGGAATAGAATCTTTTTTTCTAATCAAACCATAACTCTTCAATTTCCAAAAATTAAATCAAGCTCAGAAAAGCTCTAACCCAAAACAGACAAGCCCATATCTCATAACAAGTCCATAGAGTTCCCAAGCATGTCAGTCTCAGACTCTCCTCAGGAAACTAACAAGGCATCCTTAACTTTCACGGCTATTCTCTATGACATTTTTCCGAGCAATTGATGTGCGACTATGGTAGTAATTTTGTCTATAACTTGGTGGTGTTTGCAACATCAATTTTCATCTCCTTCCCCGTAATTCTAATTCCTAACACACATTCATTCTTTACAAGCCCAGTTTTTAATTCATCTGAGATTTCAATAACATCAAATTCTCATTCATGATCATTCGAAACCCATCACCAATTCCTGTCAATTGAAAATACCATTCACAATTAATTTCATCTTCCTTTCTCTTGCAAAAACAAACCCATTTATTTTCTTATTTCAGATTTATTCAAACCTTCTCAATCGAACCCATGTCTCAATTCTGACCTCAACCCATTTCTCTAACTCTCTTTATCACAGGTTCTCTGCTCACCACTTCTCTGTAATCAATCACCATTGCAGATTAAGGGTCAACTCCTCTTCTTCACGGTAAATCAATAGCAAGCCATTTTTGAATCCGAAATCAAAAAACCCATTTTTTTATGGCATCGAGTGAATCCATCTTCACTTTTAATTCCTCGACAAATCTCTGCAATCTCTACCTTCTCTTCTATTTCTTGCTCAAGCTATCTCTTTGTTTTCTTCTTGAACATATGCTCTCCTCTATTTCTCACGGCAACAATACCAGTACACAAACCCTCACTGAACTGGTTAGCCGGCGTGAACTGGTGCCCGACATAGGCGACAACCCTTGGTTGTGAGCTAAAAAGAAATAATTGGTCGCTGATTTGAAGAAGGGGAAAAACTTGACCTAATTTTGATTTACAAAAAGGGAACAAATTTAGGCACCCAGAGATTAACTAGGGGCATCCATTTGCTTAACTTCTTCAAATAATATTTCTATAACTTGGTTGTCCTGAACCAACAGTGGGGTACCAAAATCATCAATAAAACCTTAAATGTTGGGTTGGTCCTAAGCATATGGGTGGCTGCATTTGTCTATGAAATTACAATTTTACCCCTTTGACAATTTTCTTCTTTTGCTTCAAATGACTATAAAACACATACAAAATAGAAAACATTATAATATATACAAATACATCAAAAATAACAAAGAAAGTATAACCAATGGTTTCTATGTACTATACATATCTTCCTTTTCGTATGTTTACCCATTGTTATAGGCTAGGTCATACGGTAGATTCATGTGTTATTTTACTAGGTAAACCTTTAGAATGGATTTATGAAATGGGTGAAATTTCGGTTTCAGAAGAAGAAGATTCTCAAGGTTAGGATTTTGACTTTAAGGTGCTGATTGGAGAGAAAATAGATGAGGCTTATTTATATGACGTAGGAACGGCATCTCCTGTAAATATCTCGACCAATACATTATTAAATAGGGAGGATATTTTTATAGATGCTATGTCATCGTCAGAACAATCAGAAAATGGTTCGGTGGAAAATGACCTTTTAAAGGTTATTTCTCAGTCTCAACATGAATCAATTTTAGGAAAGCAATCTCTCTCTGATCGATCTGAAAATCGAGATTTATTCTCTTCTGATTATCTTACTTTTCGATCTGGATCTATTCAAGATGCAATAAATCAAAATCTCCATTTGAGTCATGTTAGGCTTGATTTTACCTTTGCAACGATGATGCTCATTTTAGCTTCAACTCAGAAGAGATCCAGGATGTGGAGGAATTTTTACTCCTTCATGAGAGGTTAACCAATTTCAAGAAAGTCATAAAGCGGGTTTTCATATGTGCATCGTTGATTCTCCTGATCCGATTGAAGATATCAGTTCCTTTGGATCCAACTCCGTGGATATAAGGGATTTTGAAAAAACTAAAATCAATCAATATGGATCAAACCTAGTTTCAAGTTTTAATCCTATAAATGACTTAAATCTAATTGCTAGTGCTCCTATGATTACTGTTTCACAAAACAAGGGGGTCCAGGTACACATCTCTTTAACTACCATTTTATATATCACTTATAATCTTAAGTGTCTTTCTGCTTTATTGCATATCAATCTGTGGCTTGCACCTATTGTGTGATTCTTGTTTTTTCTTTCTTTTTACTGTTTGATTCTATAAAAATATTTTTATCAATCTTATTAAAAATGAAAATTCTAGCTTGGAATGTCCAAGGATGTGGTTCTAAAAAACTAAACAACATTTTAAATTCGTAATTCATTCTGAACACCCAGATATTGTTTTTTGTCAGAAACAAAGAAAATCAGATTTGCGGCTAGAAAATTTCTTGAAGATTTCCCAAATATTTTCATTATAGACCCAGTGGGCATAGCAGGTGGACTTGTTATGGCATGGGTGGATGGTTTTAAATTTGAGATTATGCATTATAACTCTAATATGATTAATGTCCTTGTTAAAACAAATTCTCTGAGAAGGAATGGTTGTTAACAGGAGTTTATGGATCCCCATATAAAAAAATATAAGTTTGATTCTTGGAATTAGTAAAAGTAAACTATAATAAGATAACATGGATGGTAATAGGAGACTGTAGCCAAATTCTTCTTAAAGATGATAAACAAGGAGGTGATCTTTTTGTAGAAAGTGAGGCAAAACCTTTTAAAAGACTATTTGTAAGATCTCCTTTAAAAGATTTTGGTTACCAAGGCGCTAATTTTACTTGGAATAACAATAGAGATGGGGCAGAAAACATACATGAAAGACTCTACAAGGATTTTATTAACATAGATTGGCTAAATCAATTCAGAAATTCAAGTCTTAAAAATTTGGTTCTAATAGGGTCTGATCATAGTCCTCTGCTGATGACTATGGAAGATCAAAATATTTCAAACCTTTTTATTTTATTTTAATTTTTTTTTCTTTAAATCTTTTAAAGGAACAATCTTGTATTGATTTAATACATAATTGCTGGAACTATGATAACAATAATCATACTTTAGCCATGATTCAAAACTTGGAAAACTTATGAAACCAACTTACATTTTGGAAGAAAAATATTTTTGGATTACCAAAAAAAAAAGACTAAATTTTTTTTGTCTGACTTGGAAATTTTAAACAAGAAAAAACCATATAGGAAAACACAAAACCAAATAAACAGGAAAATGGTTACTTTGGAAAAATTATATGACGCTGAAGAACCAATTGCTAAACAACTCTCAAGGGATAATATTGTAAACTTAGGTGAAAGAAACACTAAATATTTTCATCTTAAAACTTTAAAAAGAAGGAAAATGAACAAAATTGATTGTTTACTTAATTCTGATAATAAATAAATAAATGATAAAAAAAGAAATTGTTGAGAACCTCGAATCTTATTTTCAATCTCTATTTACTCCTTTGCCAACTTTCGAAAATGAGGAGATTTTCTCTCATCTTTTTGTTGGGGTAACATGTAATGACAATAAGAGACTAATGGAAACACCTTCCGCAGAGGAGATTTGAGAAGTAGTCAGAAGTATGAAACCAAATAAATCTCTAGGCCCGGATGGTTTTATAATTTGTTTCTTTAAAAACAATTGGTCTCTATTTGGTGAGCAATTGGTGGGTCTGATTCAACAGTTCTGGTATACTAGGAAACTAGATCCAGAATTGAACAAAACCTTTTTATTTTTAATTCCCAAAACAAAAGAACCGAAAAATCCCAATAATTTTCGACCAATTGGTCTCTGTAAAATTCCTTACAAAGTAATATCTAAAATTTTGGCTAGCAGGATGAAAATAATTCTGGATAAATTAAATTCACATTTTCAATCAGCTTTTTTATTTAAAAGACAAGTAACTGACAATATTATTGTAGCACATGAGTTAATTTATACTTTAAATAGAAAGAAAACAAAAATTGGTGGGTTAGGGGTTAAAATAGACATGTCGAAAGCTTTCGACAGGGTTAGCTGGAATTTTTTATTAAAAGCAATGGAAAAGCTATTTTCTGTAAGGAATAATATGTATTAATTAAACAATGTATTACCACTGCTTTAATAGCAGTCTTTCTTAATGGAACTGCGGGAGAATATTTTAAACCAACTCATGGAATTAGAAAGGGGGATCATCTTTCCCCCTATGTTTTCCTTATTTGCATGGAAGTTTTTCCCAGACTTTTACTTGCTAAAGAAAAAACTAAAGAAATTCAAGGTTTAAAAATAAGCAAGAATAGTGAACTTGTGTCTCATTTTTTCTTCACAGACGATTGTCTGATCTTTACAAAGGTTAATCTGTAAAGTTGTAAAAACTTACTAAATGTTATCCATGAGTTTAGTTTAGTGTCAGGAAAATTGGTTAATTTTCACAAATCAGGTACTTTTTTTAGTGAGAAAATACATCCCAAACTAAAAAAAAAATGATGTCCAAACTATTAAAAAAATAAATAAATTGACATTAAAGATTCATATCTAGGGATCCTCTATTTATTGACAAATCAAAGATTAAAACTTTTGATTCTATAGTTAGTAAAATGGAGGAAAGAGCTAAGGGTTGGAAAAGTATATTACTTAACCAACCAAGCAAGTTAACTATAAATAAATCTATTTTATCCAGTCTTCCAGTATATCAGATGGGTTCTTTTAAACTTCCTAAAAAATGCACTGGTAAAATAAACGCAATCCAGAGAGATTTATGGTGGGACAAGGAATCAAATTCGAAAGGTTTCTACATAAAATCGTATAAATTTTTGTGTAAACCTACTAGTATGGGGGATTAGGTTTTAAAGATGCAAACATAATGAATTTGGCAATGATGGAAAAATTGGCTTGGCAAATTGTCACTCAACCAAACTGTTGGTGGGTAAAGATTTTAAAAGGGAAGTATTTTAAAAACAAATCTATTTTTACCTTAAAAAAATCAGCTAACTCATCTTGGATGTTGAAGTATTTGTTGCAGGGAATTAAGTTAATTCATAAATATTCTTGTTGGGAGGTTGGAGATGGTCAGTCAATAAACATATGGACTGGTCAACGGATTCTTGAACTAGATTCTAGTCTAAATCAAATATGTTATGAAAGGAACAACTCGTTAACACTTGTATCAGATTTGATTAATATGGATACAAATAAGTGGAACCTTACAATCAGAGATACTTTTCCTCATATGATTGCTCAATCCATTTTGAATATAAACTTGTTTACAGATGACAATGATACCTTAGAACAGGATAAACCTAGATGGAAATTAACTAGGAATGATATTTTCACTGTAAAGTCTTTATATGATACATTATGCAGGAAACATACTTGTGATGAACAAACACTGAATTTCTAGGATAAATTTTGGAAAACATCTATACCCCAAAGAATTAAATTATTCTTATAGAAATGTATTAATGATGCATTACCTGTGAGACAAATTCTAAACTATCATATGCCTGACATAGATAACAACTGTATTTTCTATGATAACAACATTGAAACACTCCAGCACTTGTTCTTTAATTGTTGGTATGCAAAAAAATTTGGACACTGCCTTCTTTCGCAGGTGGAATAACTGAAAATACTGGTGATTTTACTTTCAAAGAACATTATGATATGTGGGTTTCTGGGAATGAGAAGGTGGCAGAGATTTCTGCAATTAAATCTAGTTCATTTAGAAAGAAAGATGTCACAAAATCTTTCAGGATAAATCCACTTCCTCGATTTAAAACTCTATCTCTACACAAAGATTTCTGAACTTTGGTTTAACAATTCTAAGCTGATTTTAAACAATTATATGGTTGCTAAAACTAACAGACATGTGTCAACAAATGATAATACTTGGAACTTACCTGATGAGAATTGTTATAAATTGAACTTTGATGATGCATGGATATCTCCTACTTTATATGCTGGTTATGGTCTAATTCTGAGGAATAATCCAGGAGAAGGAACAAGAGCTAAGTCAGAAATATTCAAAGATTCATCTCTAGAAAAAGCAGAAATATTAGCTCTCTTGCAAGGAGATAAATGGGCCAGAGAAGAAGGAATGCAGAATTTCTGCATATAAGGAGATTGAGAAAGGATAATAAGATTCATAGAAGGAAAATCTACAATGCTGGATTGGCAAAATCAAGGCTTGGTTAAAGAAGCAGTGAATATTTTGAAGGATTGTAACAGCTTTTTGGGTTTTCAATTCACCAGGAGATCAGGAGATCGAGTAACAGATATTTTTGCAGTGAATGCTAGAAAATCTTCACTTTTTAATCCTTGGAAAGATGAGATGCCAAGCTTCATTAATTCTGCTATTACATTAGATAAGTTTTATGCTATTAGAAGGAATGAAAGTAGCCTTGCTACTGAAGTTCATAACTCAAAGACGGAAATGTTGGAGGATAATCACATAAAGGAACCTACCCCTTTGTGATAGAATATAAACATTCCTTTTCTCTGTTTGTTTCTATTTTTTTTAGTTTCTTTTCTGCTTCTGGTTTGTATTGAGTCTGTCTTGGCAATATATTTCTATCTTATGCGCAAAATTTTTTTTCAAGTATTTTAGACACCTATCACTATGCGACGAACTTTTCAAGGAACAGACGTAATATGTTTTAATATTATATGATTTGAAGATAATCCCCTTCAAAGATTATCGCACAATTATTGAGAGCTAATTGTAATGCCAGAGTAACACCTATGGTTTCAGCCACTAATGAATCTTTCTGAAATAGAATAACAACACCACTACCATAAAACCTTACATCATTATAACGAGCCACTACAATTGCCGAAGATGTGTTCTTTTTTAATGCCTAGTCAAAATTGGGTTTAACACAGTTTTCCCTAAGAGGTTCTCATACAATTGTTATGCCGTGCAGGTTAGCACCGATAGTGTCATCTTATTCATTTTTGTGATAATCTCTAGAAAAGATAAGTGAAATTTACAAGATATGGTGGAAATAAGTATGCTTTTTCTCAAAAAACCATGCGTATATAGATTTATAGATCTCCGATGACACATTTGCTTCATAGCGAAAAGTTCTGAAATTACCTCAAAATGAATAAATATGCACGTGCGTGACCCATCCAGCTTCCATTTTCTTTGTCCCCTCCTCCATCGACAACGTGGATTACAGTCTAGAATTTATATTCGTTCCATTGCTCACAAAACTTAGTGAAAATTTGTACCACTAGACATTACTAGCTTTTGATAATGAGATTGGAGAATTTTCTCACTACAACTCCATAGCTGAAACTGAAGATGAATGCAGGAAAAGTGCTGAAAGCATGAAAGAAATAATGGTATCAGCATTCAAACAACATGTTGCAAAGCTCTCACTAGACCCGGCAAGTCAAAAAAAAAAAAACAATTTGAACACCCTTGTGTTGTCAGCAAGATCTGTAAGTGGTTTAAAAGAACTTGTGTTTAGAGATCTTCTCTTCACTATCTTCATTTCACTCCTTTTTTGTTTTGTTCAATTTAAAGATATTGTTTTGTTAATTTCAGGAATGATTGCGGCCTTCATGTTTGCTATTACATGAAGAGCATCTTGAAAGGAAATTTTTCGTCCGAAACGCATATAAAACAAAAGGTGCAGAATTTGAGGCCAAAGCTGTCCTGCAAGATCCTCCTTGATAAAGGTGCAGACAATGAGGCCAATGTTGTAACTTAAAGTTGACAGTTTTAGCTTATGAGGAAAGTTATAATAGAGAAAGACGGGCAAAGATTGCTTCACAGTAGGGTGGAGGAGGACTACTTGCAGCGTACAAGAAGAGGAGTCAAAAAAAGCTTACTGAGACTAAGGATTTAACGAAAATCAAGCTTTCTACGTAAGGGTAGTGGAAGGTTCAGTTATGAAATTTTTTTGTTTCTTTTCAGGTGTGTCTCGTACTTTGCTAGGTGCAAGTTTAAGAACTAAGAACAGTCTTTTCATCGATCAGTAGTCTTAAGTATTAAGTTGAATGTTTGGTTTACTGGTGGCCGTCTTATAAAATATCGACTCTTAATCAAGATGTTGTGATATTTTTCTCTTTTTTTTTTTGTTTTTTTTTTTATACTGGAAGTGACGGATCCAAGATGTTAACTAAAATTAGGCTTGAAATTTTGTTATAAAGATCTCAGTTGATAAAACAAAAATTTTAAAACCAAAAAGTGTTTCAACATAATGCAGAAAAGCTAAAACCTTAGGCATTGAACAAACATATCACATACGTAAACAAAAATGATGGAACCAGAAAAAGTTCCATCATTTTTTTGGTTTCATCTTATTCCAGATGAAAAACAATGATGGAACCAAAAAAGTTCCATCATATTAGAGATGAAAAAAAAACTGAAGCATGTGATAAACTATGAAAACTATTTTGGTTTCAACAAATTATAAAAGCCTGCAACTCTGACAAACTTAATCTAAAAATAAACAAACATGAAACACCTGAAGCAAATTAACATGTTTAACTGTAAAAAATATAGAAAAAAAATAAATAAGAAAATGTAGATTAAAACATATAGTAGTTTAAACGAAAACAGAAATTGAAAGTCGATGAATAGTAATCGAAATGACTTCAAATATGATGCGCAGGGCATGTCCTTCGGTTATGGGTAGTCAAAACATGACAGCTAGCATAAGTTCTCATATTCTTATTAGGAACTGAACCTGTATTAGGAATTCTTCTTCTTCCTTGGACGACCTGATTGTGGTAGAACATCAGGACCAAGAACAACAGATTTTGGAGACACAATCGTAGGCTTTTCAACTGTGGGGACATGATTAATTGCTCTTGCATAGGATTCAGATAGAAATTTATTGTAAAGTAGAATTTGACATACTTATACGGATCTTCTTTATTTATCATGATACAACGGATATCATGGGCACAAGGGAAATCGTTGATGCGCCAGCGGTTGCAAAAACATGTTCTTCTTTGCAAATTGACCTTTTGTGTTAATGTAGAATGAACTTCAAACACATATTGCGACGACTTGGTGACACTGTATTCACGACCATGCATCTTGTTGTTGTAGAGCTAAATTTCAAATTATGGACATAAAGTTTCTCGCCACTTCAATAATGTTGCACATTCCTCGCGACGTACACACATTTGATTCATAAGCTTCACTATGATCTCATCAACCATGATGGATATAGGCTTCTATCTCTCTTCAAGGATCCAACTATTGAAACTCTCAGCGATATTCGAACACAACCTACCATAACGACGACCCGGGAAATAAACACTTGCACATTTATCAACCAGAGCTACCCAGACAATCTTGTAACTTATGATTTTTGACTTGCAACAACTTCTCCCAGTTCTCTGAAAATTCTGTATGTGTATTAGCATACACACATTTTTCAAACAATCCTAGCACATAATTGTTATAAACCCTATTGGCCTTCGACAAGTATGTATTGATATTGTTCTTTATATGCCAATAACACCAACCATGAACAACATTATGGAATACAACAGGAATTTGATTCACCAAACCACTACCTCGATCACTCACAAAAGTAAGTTTTTGCGCAGAGGAGAAAGGACCTTATTCAAATTCTCCAAAAACCATTTCCAGTTCGCGTCATTCTCCGCTGAAACCACAACATAAGCTAAAGGATAGATTTCTGAAACAGAACAGGAAAAAATGTCTCAGTATATAAAAATGATGAAACCAACAGAAACAAATAAAATGTTTAAGAAACTTACTGTCATTCCCGGTTAGACCTGTTGGTGCCATGATATGACCAAGGTATTTGCTCTTCAAAAGGGCTGCATCAAGGAATAATAAAGGACGACAGTAATTGAATCCACGAATGCATGCTCCGAAAGAGATAAACAATCTCTGAAATTTTTGAGTTCCATTTTCAACTTCCAAAACAACACGAGATCCAGGATTGGTTTCAGTCAATTTGTTGGTATACCATTTTAAGTAGATAAATGATTTCTGGTTCTCTCCCCTTGTAATATTCAATGCATGTCTCTTCCCTTCATATGTATAATAACGACTAATGTCAAATCCATACTCTCTTGTAAACTTCTTCATCATATCCTTTGTCTTCTTCTTTGGATTCTGTTTAATCTCTTCGAGAATCAAGCTACTAATTAGTTTCTTCGACACATGTGGTCTGTTTACAACTCCACCATAACAAGTATGCTTCTTATTTAACTCCTTGATAATAAAAGGACTACCTTCAACACCATCAATAGAAAAAACATATATATGCCATTCACATTTCTCTTCTTCTTTCTTAGCACAACATGCACCAATCCTCAAATTCTCATTCCTTGTCGTCTTGAATGAATACCCAGATGTTGCATGATATTTCAACAAATCAAATGAACTTGTTGAACACCTCCCTAAACACCTGATTGACACCCTGAAAAATGCATAACCAAAGTGCAGACTTCAATGGTTCTTTAACTTTATTACGGACATCATAATCAACTAAATTTGTAAGTCCTGCATGCTCGAAAGGTATAATTCCTAAACTACATGGCTGCTCAAAATTTATGATTACTGAACTTCCTGAACTAGAACTAGAAGACTCATCTCTATGCCTTACATGTAAATCAATAGATGGAAGCTTATTAAACAAAGTAAATAGAGCAACCGATTGGAGATCAAAATCACAATTGATAACTTTCTGCTGATCACCAAGTATGTGGAAAATTTCTATAGAAAAAACAGAGAATTGACACCAACTTGAACATATACTACCCTTCAAATCAAAAAAAGATGCTTGTAGACCAATACGAAACGATAATGTATCCTCTTTGTGAGATATAACGACGATAACAGATTCCATAATCTACAGGACAAAGTATGAAACCAAAAAAAGTTTCACTAGATGTGAATATAAACAACAACAACAACAACAAAATTTGAATAAGAACATCAACAACATAACAATTTTCATTTCAATAGATTTGAATAAGAATATCAACAACATAACCAAAGAAATCGTAAAAACAAATGGATCTGAGTTTCATAATCAACATAAACTCAAAAATAAAAAACAAAATCAATTACCTGGAAAGTTGAATTTCAGTCTCCGATGAATGATTGGACTAAACAATAGCTTGAGCCGAATGAGAATATGATCAAATTGAAAGAATAAACTGTAACTTCAGTTGAATTCTTCAAACCAATATCTAATCTCACTGATGAATGATTCGAAGAACAAACTGAAAAGTTTCCTAATCAATATCAACTCGAAAATTAAAATACAATCAAAATCATAATAAGAAAACCAAAATCAAGTAAAATAAAAATCAAAATTACCTGATGAATGATTCGACTACTTGTAACTTGTCTTCTCTTCTTCAATTAAACTGAAACAAAAACGAGATCTAAAGCTGTTGAGACCTATTCAATCGATTTATTTGGAGAAAATCTGTTTGAATTGAAACCCTAGAATATAAAAAAAAACGAAGATTTTGAGAGATAATTTTTTTTTCTTCCTGAATCTGATTCTGTTATATTTGGAGAAAATTTGATTTTCTCTCACCAAGATTTGATTTCCGCCGATATTTCCTTTTAATATACATACATTATATAGGGAAGGGCAGCTTGAATATTTTTAATTAACTAAAACCTAAAATTACACATTATTAAATAAATGAGGTTTTTGTATCATTTATATTTTAAATAATTTTTGTTTAAAAAAAATAATGTGGAAGGAGTTTTTGTATGGAAGGTATGGTCACCTTGGTTTTTTATTCCATATTATAATTTTTTAATTCACGAGCATGAGAGCTAAGGTCCTCCAAAATTGGATGTGCATGGACCCTGTGAACGCATGCAATAAGACGAACGCATACATTAAGACCATAGCATTGGAATAGAATTGAGTCCAGTCAGGCATAAGCATAACATTGTACTGAAACCCCAGATCAGGTGTACCATGATTGACCAAAACCCTACAAAATGCATAAGTAGGCTTTAATCAGGTCAAGACTCAAGAGTGAAAAGCCTTTGTTATTATCATTGGCGCGACAAATAACACAGAAAAAACTAAAAACGAAAATGGGGAAGAAGAGGAGAAACCAACCAGAAACACTACATCAAGAAGAAGATGAAAAAGTAGAGTTACCTGTTAATGGAGGAGAAACAAAGAAAGAAGAGAAAAAGAAGAAGAAGGATAAGAAGAAAAATGAAAAAGAAAGACCAACTATTACAATAGCTTTACCTGGTTCTATCATTGATAATACACAATCTTTTGAACTTGCTACTAGGGTTTGTATTTATCTATTTCATTAATCTCTTCTTCTTTAATCCTTTATTAGGGATTTTAATCAATAAAATTTCTTTCTCAGTTAGCTGGTCAAATAGCTCGTGCAGCTACAATTTTCAGAGTTGATGAGGTAGTAATGTATTTTAATTAGGTTTTCGTTTTGTTTCTCTATGCTAAAATTTTACTGTAGTTCTTAAAATTTCAAAAAAATTTAAGAAAATTAACCAAAGATTGTTTAGAGATTGTATGTGGTTTCGTTTATTGTTATAGCTAGGGATTTTGCTTCGAGGGACAATGAATAGTGTTGATTATAGGCTTCATTTGTTTGATAAAAATGATTAATTTTAAGGTTTAAGGGAATGGGCGTTGTGGGTTTACTGAGACAAATTTTGGATGATTTGGGGATACGAGTTAAGTGAATTTTGCTTATATATGAGGGATTATGTTTTCTGAATACAGGTGGTGATATTTGACAATAACAGTGGTTCGGAGTATGATTTGAGGTTAGCAATGAAAGAAGATGCCGCTGGTAATGAGAGCGGTACACAGTTTCTTATAAGAATATTGAAGTATTTAGAGACACCTCAGTATTTGAGACGTGCGCTTTTTCAGATGCATACAAGCTTAAGATTTGTGGTATGTATTCATCCTTCAAAAATTTGCTATACTGTATGTATTAGACATGCATAAATTAGTGTAATTGCTTATGGATGTGAATTTACAAAAATCTGCTTGCACTTTTCGCGTAGGGTTTGTTACCACCCCTTGATGCTCCTCATCATTTGCGTAAGCATGAATGGGGTCCATATCGGGAAGGTTAGTTTATATTTTGTTTTATTATCATTGTGAAAACTGACAACATTTGCTCCTATGGATTTAATGGTTGGCCTTGTAATGCCTCTGCAGGTGTTACTCAGAAAGAAAGAGGTCCAAATAACATTGGTACACAAGTCGATGTTGGTTTAACGAGGGTATGGTTCTCAATCACCTCTTGAAATAGATTTTGCTAAGAGCTATTGTCATTAATTGAAATTTATATGCCAGTGTTGCTAACAATGTATCTTGTTTTCCCCGAGGATGACATTTTCTTTTTTACTGTGAAAAGGCACAGAAAAGAATTGCAGAATGTGAACATCAAAACACATAAGATCTCCTTGCTATTGCTATTTTCAAATTTTCTTAAACGTGATTCCTTCTCTGTTGGTTTTCTTTCTAAATCATATGCATCTGTTATTAGCAAGAAATCACATAGAATACTTTTATTGAAGTATGATTGGTTTCCAGCTGATTGTTGATTCAATACGGAATTATGCAGAATGTTGTTGTTGACCAGAATCTTGAGCCTGGAATTCGTGTAACTGTAGCAATGGGAACTGATCGCTGCCTGGAAACAGGTAAACTCTTGATATTTCTTCTTGAAGGATGGTGCCTAATTGGAGTTGCTTTTCAAAATGTTATGGAGGAGTATGATTAGTAAGCATGGGCAATTCTGATGTGTTTGGCAGTTGTTAGTTCTTCTCATCCGTTTTTCATATTGCAATTTTTTTTCATACTTGGTATGTTTGTTAGCATCACTTGTTTCAGCTTAATTTGTTAATTTGAACTTGAAATATGAGGGTGACTTCCTAATTGTATATTGTGATTTATTCTCTTTGGATCCAAAGTTTCTGCAAGTTGTTTTAGGCCACTCTATATTAAGTCAGTTTCGTGCAAAACTTCTTCTTTTTATCTGGCAAGATTCTTTGCGCAAAGTTGTGCCATCTTCCACTCCCAGAGAAGAAGGATCATACTGGGGGTATAAAGTCCGATACGCACCAAATATCAGTTCTGTTTTTAAAGATTGCCCTTTTGAGGTACCCATTCTTCTGTTTGTTTAGTTGTTAAGCCACAGCTGTATATATACTAACCCTCAATTTTTTTCACAGGGTGGATATGATCATAAGCTTGGAACTTCTGAGCACGGTGTTGTTCTTGGCTCATCAGAGCTGACCATACCTACATTCAGGTACTGTTTGCGTATCTGGTTGCGTTGATTAAAATTTAACCGAGGTGCTGGATAAACTAACTTGGTCGTACTTCTTTTACTGTTTTTGTATTTTATTTCGCCTGAAAAGAGAAAATCTTGATCTGATTATATTTTATGCTTGAGTGCAATTTGGTTCCACAGACACCTATTGATTGCTTTCGGTGGTCTTGCTGGTTTAGAAGAGTGCATTGAGGAAGACGTTAACTTGAAGGTATATAACCTCGGCATAAGACAATGGCTTTCTTATCCTTGTAACTCTGTCACTGTATAAGACCATTTAACTTTCCCTACCATATGTATGACGATGTCACTGGTTGACCCATTCTAGATGTGGGTCTACAGAATCAATTATCTTACGGTACTTACCTCTTGCTCCGAGGGATGTTAAACCAATTGAAAATCCCAACTGAATCAATTATGGTAGAAGGCTCGTGTGCCATCAGTTGAACAGATTATCATCTCGTCAATGTACTAAATACTGATGAATGGTGATCCTACTGCTTTTACAGGGGAAAGATGCCCGAGAGATTTTTCATAAGTACTTGAATATATGTCCTCATCAAGGTAGCAGAACAATTCGAACAGAGGTACCTTGTCCAACTGATTCCTACTTTTGTGTAAAGTCTACATCTCTGATTTCTTACCTATATACACATATCTTATACTTGCAATCTGCTCTCCATTACAGGAAGCAATCTTCATATCACTGCAATATTTTCAAGAGCCAATTAATCGGGCAGTTGCAGGAAACTAAGAAGTAGAATGAAAACACTGATTAACAAATCTAAGAAATCCACCTATGCTGGGAGTCGCGGATCAAAACGTTACCCTATCATCAAGTTTCCAAATCCATAAAAAGTCCAAACCGGATGATCATGTCTTTTCTGTTTTTATCTAGAAAAGCAGTTGGTTTCACTGCATTTTTTATTTTGTACTGTTTGCAACAGTCTAATATATCTTATTTATTTCCTCACATGAGTATTAAATAGTGTTGTCTTCTGAGAGATAGCTGATAAGCTTCTTGGGGCTGTAATGCTACCCATGAGTGACCAGGAAAATTTGTAACTGCAACCTCCTCAGTTCAAAACTCTATTTGCACATTTTACGAGAAGCTAAGCTCGTTGGCAGCTCCTATCTTAATACTCATAATGATTGGAGAAATCAGGACCTGAAAAACCACCTTCCACCTGAATCATATTATTGGTAAGGGTTGCAGAACTGTCTGGCAATTAGCAGTCAACAGTCGATTGATTTCCCAGTGTCTATGTGTAGATAACAGTCATAATATGTCCAAAATTTATGCGGTAACTTTTTAAATTACCCGAGTAATTTAAAATATAGTTATTAAAGGTAACTACACTCATAGATGTTAACCATGTGTGGTAGAACCTTATCTAGGAGATCAACAACTGTGGGTTCTCTGACTCTTTCACTCATCACTGATCCTCATGGCTGTCTCTCCATCATCTCTCTCCTCTCTAACACTCAATCTTGCTTCTCCCGCTCTCTCTTCTCGCCCTCGCATTTCGCTCCCGTCTTCTCTCTTCTCCTTGTCTCACTCTTCTTCTCTGTCATCTTCTCTTTCCATTTCTCCATCTTTCAGTATTTCTCCAATAAATTTGAGAACCCAATCTATCGCTTCTTTTTTCACTGTAAATGCCAGTGCAGAAAAGAAGAAAGTCTTAATTGTTAATACGAATGGCGGAGGACATTCAATTATCGGGTTTTATTTCGCTAAGGAGCTCTTGAGTTCTGGTCATGATGTTACAGTTTTGACTGTTGGTGATGAGGGTTCTGATAAAATGAAGAAACCTCCATTCAACAGATTTTCTGCAAGTTTCTCTTATCTTTTCCCCATCTTCTTGTTTTTATTTTCACATCTAAGTTTTATATTTTGATTCTGTACTAATGAAATCCAGGAAATTGTGAGTGCTGGTGGTAAAACCGTGTGGGGGAATCCGGCAGATGTTGGCAAAATAGTTGCTGGGGCGGCATTTGATGTGGTCTTGGACAACAATGGCAAGGATTTGGATACAGTCAGGTTTGTTTATTGGTTTTCGATGTTGGTTTAGGGATAAAATAAGTCCATACTTGGAAGTGATTCTTTGACAAACTTGATTCGTCATATTGTGACGGTGATGATGAATCCAACGGCAATGGATTATGAAATCGTTCCGAGTTCTTTTCTAATAACGCTGAATAGCCTTCTTCTTCTTTTTTTATCGTGTTCATAAATGCACATAAATACTGCATTCTATTCCTACAATGTTGTAGTCGTAACCATATTTGTCAACCTTCACAGGCCTGTGGTAGATTGGGCTAAGAGTGCTGGAGCGAAACAGTTTTTATTCATCAGCAGTGCAGGAATTTACAAGGCAACTGTTGAACCTCCACATGTCGAAGGGGTATTATGTGTAGAATAAAACTAGTATTTTGGTTTTTCCCTTACCGGTGAATGATGATGCTTCACTTAAACTTTGGTTCATGAATAGCCTCAGTGTACTTGTATTAACTGATTCTAATTTTGCAGGATGCTGTTAAAGCAGACGCTGGTCATGTTGCAGTGGAGAAATACATTGGGGAAACTTTCAGTAGCTGGGCTTCATTTCGTCCACAATACATGATTGGATCGGGAAACAACAAAGATTGCGAGGAGTGGTTTTTCGATCGTAAGTAAATATTCTAAGGCATGGAGCTAAACTTTTATCAATTTTATAAATAGTAGTTGACATTAAGGGGTTTATGCTTCACAGGAATTGTTCGGAATAGACCAATTCCAATCCCAGGCTCCGGTATGCAACTTACCAACATATCCCATGCTAGAGATTTATCATCTATGCTAACTGCGGCTGTCGAGAATCCCACTGCTGCAAGTGGAAACATATTCAACTGTGTTAGCGATCGCGCAGTCACATTAGATGGAATGGCCAAACTCTGTGCTCAAGCTGCAGGTCTGCCTGTCAAGATTGTTCGTTACGATCCTAAATCTGTTGGAGTTGATGCAAAGAAAGCATTCCCTTTCAGAAACATGGTATTCCCCATTTTCTCCACTTGATGTTAAAACCATAATCCGAATTTCCTTGTGCGATTTGTAACAACTAAACTGCTTTCTACAATTGTTGTTTCTTTTTCTACAGCATTTTTACGCAGAACCAAGAGCTGCTAAGGAAATACTAGGTTGGAGCAGCAGCACAAAGCTTCCTGAAGATCTGAAGGAACGGTTTGAGGAATATGTGAAGATAGGGAGAGATAAGAAAGAAATGAAATTCGAGTTGGATGATAAGATACTAGATGCCCTTAAAGTTGTTGTTACCGTTTAACCAAAGTTCCCATGAGTTGGACCTTGCGGAAGAATCAAAATGTTTTCCCCTATCATATTACAGTAAGTTACTAAGTACTACAACATTTAAATACCACACATTTTGAGTGTTCAAAGTAGTGTATATTCGTTTGACATTTTAAGTTATGGCAAATCCACAGTAAAAAAGGACAGTGGTGTTGTTTGGTGTAACAAAAAAAAATTCAATCTACAATGAAATATCTAAAATGCCTTTTCACATGTTATTTTTTCAGTGAAACTAGCGTAAATTTAACACAAAATCAGGAATAAAAAAGATTTAAATAAAATACGTGAATGCCTCCCCGTGTTTTTTAACTATCCTACCTGCCACCCACCACCAACGCTAACTCACCGACACCGAAAAATAGCAAGATTTGACCTTGAGAACTATTACTCCTAAATGTAACTTCTTTTCATATTTTCTTTTCTGCTTAATGTTAGCTATATAATATAATTATTTTTATAAACAATAAATCATCCTCCACCACTTTTGTTACCGTACCATTATGATATGGTCAAAGTAGTTAATATCGTGTATCAGTATTATATCGCACATTGTCGATATGCCTAGACAAATGATTATATCGGATTTTATCAATGATATGTAATTAAATTTTTTAATTTTATAATTTATAGGTGGATATGCATTATGTTACTCAAGGTTTTAATGGAAGGCATTTATAATATATAAACTCAATTAAACTCGTTCTACTTGATAACATAACATCCCCAAACATAAAATTTGTATGGGAAGAAAAATTAAAACAAATAGAATTTTTTTTTTGTTAATAAATACATTTGTATCCTTACCGATATTATCGGCCGATACGGTGACCGGTATATCGGTCCGATAGATATAATCGGAATATTGATGTATCGCCAATATTTTGCATATCGTCTAGGTTAAAAACCAATACACGATAAATTCTGATATTATCGGCTGATACGACCGATACAACCGATACAACCGATATTAACTATATTGGACACGGTAATACTCTAATTTATAATATATCACAATTCATGAACTCAAAGAAAACTCATAAAGAAAACCCACAAAGAAAAACCCAAGGAAAACTGATTTTTTTTACAAATTACTCGTTGACATGGGTGGTAATACTTTTTCCATAAATTGTCAACTTTTCTTGTTGTACTTGAAAATGAAATCCAAGTGAAAAATAACGTAAAGACATAATGAAAAAATAAATAATGATGAACTAACAAAATATAAACTAAGAAGCATCATATATTGTTTTAATTTTTCTTATTGAATAGAAACTCTGGTAAAAATTGATAACCTTAGAGATGAAAAGATATCTCAAACCGAAGAAACCAAACCTTCTGTTGAATCAAATTTCAATCAATTAAGAGACAAAACTAAAATTGAGTAAGAAAAAAAATTAAAAAATAAAAGTCTTTACCTGGACGAAAAATAGCTTCAGTAAAAGTATCCATGAGAGTATAATTGTAACTTAGCAGATCCGAACATCCTAATTGAATGTGTAGCTTGAAAAAGGAAAAGAAAGTCTCTGATAGTTTAAAGATAAATGAGAAGAGAAACGCATGTGTAATTGAATACGAAGACAGGAAAACGAGGAAGAGTATGATTTTGGGCGTATAAGAGTGGAATGGTATACTTGGTGGCTTAATAATGACCTCCTTTATATATCCAAAATGTTGATCTCCGTCCATTGAGAAGAAAAAGACATGTGTAATTGAATGCGAAGATAAAAAAAAGAGGAAGAGTGATATTTTGGGCGTATAAGAGTGGAATGGTATACTTGGTGGCTTAATAATGACCGTCCTTTATATACCCAAAATGTTGATCTCCTTCCATTGGGTAAAAAAAACATGTCTCTTATAATATAGACTAGAATATACCCCGTACCATAATGCTACGGTGGCATAGGTGGTGGAGGATAATTTATTGCTTAATAAGAACAATTATATTATATAGATATCATTAAGCAGAAAAGAAAGTATGGAAGAGTGGATTAAGAGTTATAGTTGGGAGCAATGTAGTCAATCTCGGACGAGATACCGCCGATAATATCGGTTTCGGTGTTTATCCGAGATGCCGATATTCGTCGATATTCACCGATATTCGCCGATATTTCACTGATATTCACAGAAATATATAGTCATACTAATGTCTCGGTCCCGATTGATATTCACTGAAAGCCTATATTGACTACCTTAGTTGGGAGCAATATGTCTCAAAGTCAAATCTTGCTATGGAAATATTTTTAGAAAAAATCGTAATGATGTTCAACTCATATAAGTAGTGGTGTTGGTGTTGTGGTGGATGAGGTGTGCAGACGGTTATAGTGGCGGAGATGGTGGGCTTGCAGTGGCGGTGTTGATGGTGGATGAGGTGACGGTGCTGGTGGTAGAGGTGGATGTGTTGGTGAGGTGGCAGAGTTGGTGCTGGCATTGGTGGTGGGTGGCCCAGGTAGGATAGTTAAAAAACACATAGGAGCACTCATGTAATTTATTTAGAGTATAAGTTTTTTTGCCCCTGATTTTGTGTTAGATTTACGCTAGTTTTAGTGAGAAAATGACACATGGAAATACATTTTAGATATTTCATTGTTGATTTAAATTTTTTTGGTTACACCAAAAAACACTATTGTCATCTATATTATAAGACACTTGTGTTTTTTATCTAATGGACGAAAATCACATTTTGGGTATATAAAGGGCGGTCATTATTAAACCACCAAGTCTACCATTCCACTCTTATACGCCAAAAATCACACTCTTCCTCTTTTTTTTGTCTTCGCATTCAATAACACATGCATTTTTCTTTTTATTTATTTTTAGACTATCAGAGATTTTATTTTCCTTTCTCAAGCTACACTTTCAATTAGGATGTTCGGATCTGCTAAGCTGCAATTATACTCTCATGGATGCGTTTACTGGAGCTATTTTTCGTCTAGGTAAAAATCTTTTATTTATTTTTTCTTTTTTTGTTACTCAACTTCAATTTTATCTCTTAATTGATTGAAAAGTGATTCTACAGAAGGTTTGGTTTCTTCGGTTTGGGATCTTTTTTCATCTCTAGGGTATATCAATTTTTACGAGAGTTTCTGATTATGCATTTGATAAATCATTTTTCAGCATTTCTCTATGCAAATTTATAAAAATGATGCTTTTTAGTTTTTATTTTGTTAGTTCATCATTATTTTTTTAATTATGTTTTTATGTTAGTTTTCATTTGGATTTCATTTTCAAGTATAACAATAAAAGTTGACAATTTATGGAAAAAGTATTACCACCCATGCCAACAAGTAATTTGTAAAATTCTCAGTTTTTCTTGGGCTTTTCTTTGTGGGTTTTCTTTGAGTTCATGAGTTGTGATACATATTAAATTTTTAGGAATGTTCAGATAGAAGTATTGCCACCTACGCTTGACTCTTCATCAGAATCACCCTCTATTTGTTGTAATGGTTCCACGTTAAACATCCTTTAGTCATTGCTTTTACCAAATAAAATAAACGGTAACTGATGTTGTATCTTTTATATCAAAATAATAATCTATTGTTCATATTCGTTAATTCCTATTATATTTTTATGTGCAGGGTTGAACAAATACAAAAGAAAACACGTTAAAGAGTTTGAACCAACTCATGGATAAAGTAGAGAGCTTGCTATCCTGGACCAACTCTTTAGTAAAGCTTTCATATTTAATTTTAAGATTCTCAATGTTTACTATTTTTTCTAGGTAATGATAATTTTTATATCGTCCGCATAGTTTAAGCTAATGATACTCAGATTAACTATAAACATTGGAATATATTAATTATAGGGTTATGTTGTTTTGAAAATTTAATATATTTATGTCGTTTGCGAAATATATTCTGATAGAAGTTGGAGATTATGGATACTGTCATCCTGCAATGCGCACAATTGAAGAAAAAGTTGTAGAGGTGCTTGATCGATATGTAAGTGTTTTTCGTTTTTATTTAAGAACTTATTAGTACATGTATGCGAGTATGTTATTGGAACATTGTTAGATTGTATTGGGTTTTGTCTTCTTGTTGTAAGTTGAACATGGGTTATATTATTATTAGATTTACAACAACCAGACGATTAATTTCATTTAAAATAACCTACAAAATTTCATTTTGAGCATCACCAGGCCGAATTCCATCTTTGTTTTTGTTACCACTAATTGCATTTAGTTCTATATCAAATCCGCATAACATATATGTTTTAGGCATTCTGCAAATATACTTATCATTCCATTAAATACCGAAAGTGATATGTAACACAGTTATTCGATCTAATAACACTATTATTGATAGATTTCTTATAAGTGAAATAGTTGAAGTGCCCCTGCATCAATTACTGTTCGAGATTAGTTGGGTTT
Organism: Papaver californicum; assembly: GCA_023531435.1. Classification (NCBI taxonomy): domain Eukaryota; kingdom Viridiplantae; phylum Streptophyta; class Magnoliopsida; order Ranunculales; family Papaveraceae; genus Papaver; species Papaver californicum. The sequence goes on along the minus strand of JAJJMC010009994.1, from coordinate 6,039,842 downwards.
TCCATATCATATTAACTTTCTTTGCGAAACTTGAATTTTTGTACTATGCACTTTGTTACGATGTACATCCATCCCTATGAGATGAAAATTTTGATTTACAATCACAGGTTTATTCGTAATTGGTTTATCTGGCAGTTCAATTTTTTTTTTCTCGATTATAAATCGGTTTCATTAGTTACTATATAAGATTAGGAAGTTGTGAGTACCTTCAGCTGTGTTTTCATGATGATAGTTGGTATTTACTAGGTCTCACTTATTGATTACAAAATGTGTCAGTTTTACTTAATAAACTCTTCATTTGCATCAAACTCTCTGACTTTGACTTGCTCTACAAAATTCGAATTCTTTAAATTTCAATTAAATTTTAAGGAAATCATATAGTTCCGATATTCAAATCGTCACATATTTTCATTAGCACCTGTCGGTGATGCCATTGGAGACGTTCCTAGTAAGTCTATTGACCCATATTTTCAAACATAAGTTCATGGTCCCATTTTCATTATCACCTATTGGTGACGGCGTTGAAGGAATTTTTAGCCGCTCACTTGCACTTTTTGGTATCGGTTTGCAGTTACACTTCATCTCATTTCAATTCTTTTTGTTGTATAACCAACCTTTTCAAGCATTTTGGGGTACAATTGCTCCTCTTAATTGTTTTCAACATGTTGAATTCTCTCCATGGAGAATCATCAGTTTTTATTTTATTATAATGTCGTCTATGTTAGGTTACTTTTGAGTTTGGTTTAGTCTGCCTTTTGGTTTGTTCATAATTTTATTATTATATGGTTCTTAATGATTAGCGATTTCTTTTATCAACAAGCATTATGGAGTTACTGAAATCATTTTGCTCAATTTGGATGCAGATAAAATGGCAATGTGGTAATTTGGTTGGATATGAGTGGATAAGAGTTTTCTTTACATGTCTAGATTTAACTCATCTTACACTTTTGTAGATGGTGAATTTTTGACAAGGGATAAAATTATAAAATTGTCTCTACTAAGCAACAAGAACATATATGTGCATATTTATACTCAAGTACGCGTCATGGCGTGGGATGAAGCTTTATCCTAAGCTTATAAAGCTTACTCAGGGATGCATTAGGGAGTGGATGCATTAGCCTTGGCACAATTGGCCTTCACGCTAACTAGATGGCAGATTAGCCTGACAGCTGGTTAACCAGTTGGCGTTTTTGCCTAAAGTGCATTCGATGGATGTCCCTTCCATTTATTTATTTGTAAAAATGCGAATAAAACACATATAGGGAAGAGGTGTTGGTTGGAAATCGATGATGTTTAGCGATGTTAAGCAGAAAGTGAGATAGCCTTAGCTATGCTAACCAGAAAGCGGATATGCCTTAGCTATGCTAACCAGTAGGTGGAATTGTGTATCTATGCTAACCAGTTGGCTGATTTGCGTAGCTATGCTAACCAGTTGGCGGATTTTCTTGTAGCTTAGCCGATAAAGCTTGAATTATGCGAAAGCATCATTCACCCATGTTGCGTTCTCGAGAATGCATATTTACATACTAAGTAGCGATAATTATGCCAAGCTGGTGCATATTTTGCTAAAGTCTCCCGGCCTATACGGACTAGGCTTTGCTTGGCCTTGCAACGAAGTTGGAATCGATGTTGGCTTTGCCTTAATAGGCTTAAGTTGCTTGTTCATTTCGAATTGACACTTCGGATAAACTATGGTCATGCTTGATCCCTTCAAGGTATGGGTTGGGTACGTAGGAAGCCGCAATGCAATGCATTGAGGAGCAACACCTTGTCGCACATATCATCTAATTAGAGGTGATTGTGATATTATGGTAACTCGTATCATCTGGCTCGGTAATGCCAAGTCAAGAGATGATTGTTGCCACACTTGATGAGGTAGTTGCATTCCATTTGATGGATGTTTATACTTCCTATCAACCGTTACGGCATGGAATGGCATGTGCCTGGATGTTGCACCCTTGGCAAGAACAAGATCAGTGAAGGCTCCAATGCATAGTCGAAGTAGAGTTGATGAAACGAAAAATAGGCTTAAAATATCCTAGGTACTAGTCCAAGACATGACTTAGGCCTGGACAATGCTCGTAAGCAAGTGATGCATGCCAAAGGCATCACCATTGGCTTTTATGGACTTGCACCCTTTGCCTAACAAGGGGTGAGTTGGAGAAGTGTGGGAACTATGTTTCGAGTATCATGCTTGCAAAGCATGCTTGGGAAGGAAAATCTACTTGCATTTTCCAACGAGAAGTTAGGATTTAATGTCCAGTTACAATCTTTCAAGTCGCACATCAGGGAGTTTTGGCATGCCCAACGCATAGCGCCGGAGGCGGAATTTTCCTGTCCGTGATAGGATGGTTACAGAGGAGTTGAGAGGATGAGAAGTAGTGGTGAGACAAGTCTTTCCCACTTTTTGGGAACCTCCCCACTAGAATCTCCACAATCATCACTTCTCCACCTCTCCCTAACTCCCATGACTTACGAGAAATCAGTGTGTCCTCTTCAAACTATAAAAACATGATTCTCATATATTCGAAAACAAGACAAATACACAAGAAGCACGACAATCAGTATGGAGAAAAAAACCCTACAAAATTAGTGATTCCTCTCAGATAATCCATTTTCTTCTCCATACATTATTACACTGATATTTTCTCAACCTTCTTTGCTTCCCTCCACTAAGACCTACCCAAATCCTTTCCATCTTTGTAATTGAAGCAGGAGGTGAATGACCATTTATGGGTTTATGATCGTCCTGTTCGAGCTTGATATCTCGAACCTACCCGAAAGTACCATTTTGCAGTATATTATTTTTACCCTAAAACAATTGGCGACCATAAAAGGGGATCAACCTCTCGATTATAAAAGCCAGTTTTTTAATCATTTCAAAAATGGTGGATCTTAGGTCTGGAGAAGTTACAACTCCTATTGTTGGTTCAGGGAGTACTGATGGTGATGATTATGAAAACACCCCTATTGCTACTGAACCTCCCCGTACCAATTCTACTACTACACCTCTTCTCGGTGAAAAAACCGCTGAAGACACCGAGAATACCCAAAGTCCGATCAACAAAGCTGATCTGATGAAGAGGCAAGAATTCCTTGCCATAACTCAGGTGGACATGGCTGCTACTCCTAAAGAAGTACTAGATTGCCTCAAGACCCTGACGGAGCAACTCTCCCAAGAACAACGTCATCTCCTAACAGAGCAGACTATGACCAACTTTGCAGCGGCCGCTGATGCTGAAACACATGGGGTTTGAAAAAACAAAGGAGTCCACATCATTCTTAATCGACCACCACAGGGGTACCAACAATCCAATTTTGTCACCCGTGAAGATCTGGAGAGACTCCTGCAAAATCATGGCAAGGAGGACTCGTCCTCGGCCCATCAACACCAACCTCCCTACCCGCCTGAAATCCATAGGATCCCTCTGTCGGAAGGTTACTCTTATCCAACTTTCTCATTGTACGATGAAACTGGAAATGCTTGTGAACACGTCTCTCGATTTCTCGAATCCCTCGGGGGACACGAATACAATCATGTACTACGTCTTAAAGAGTTTTCAAAGTCCCTCACTAGAAGAGCCTACACGTGGTATAACAACATTGCTCCCAATAACATCTTTAATTGGGAAGACATGGTTAACTCCTTCTATAGGAAGTACTTCTTCGTCTCCGAAGATCACCCTCTTAGAACTAGGAAGAATGTTCCAAAGGAATAATATGCACCCGAATGAACATGTGAAGAGATTCAGAATTCAATCTTTGGATTGTCATGATCCGAATGTGACGGAACATCAACTGGTGGGGCTCTGCATTACTGATATGATCCCTGTTTACCGTGCTCTTCTCGAAAATTTACGTTTTCAGACTTACTCTGAGTTATATGAAGCCGTAAAACGATCAGCCACAACTTCTCTCGCCCTCCTGGAGATAACTAGACCAACAAGAGAAGATATTCGTGGAGATACCTGTGGGAATTGACAGCTAATCAACAAACATTACAATGTTCAACCATCAATCGGTGTTGTCAGTAACGAGGGACCTAAGAGAAAAGCTGCATCCCAGCAGGGATCACAAACTAAGCGTCTTCCCTCAACTTCAACTGTGAACCAGGGACCGACCCAACGAGTCAGTCGTTCCAAAGGCGCCCATAAGGGGACACACAACAACTGCAAGAGGGGGACATAAGACCTACATAACTTTTCCCGATTTTCCAATTCCCATTGGAAGAAGTCCTTGGATTACTGGAAGGATGGGTACAAGAAGGGATCATCAATTTTCCACCTGTACGATGCCCACCTACTCCACAAGAAATGGCTGACCCAAGATATTGTCATTTTCACTTATTTTTCAATCACCCCACCAGTGAGTGTAATGGTTTGAGACGCATCTTCAAGGAGAAAATAGAATCAGGGGAACTGCGACTGGGGACTGAAGGAATTCACGAAAATCCACTTCATGTTAGAAGCTTCACCCTCTATGAAGAACCGGTCAACCAGACAGTTCAATCAATAATGAAGTGCATGTGTGAACTGCTCCACTTCTCAAAGGGTCAGCGTGAAGATCTTTTCAATTTCCGAAATCGAGTCGTATCTGGCGAACGTCTACCATCCTTCACTAAAGACGCTCTAACTCGAGACGAGCCCCCTTCGGAAGACATGATTAACCAGATTGGTGAAAGGCGCGATCGGGGAATTTTCACTACCGCGCGTCTCAGAAATGTTAAGTTCGGAAGGGAACTAATCGACAGAGGCATGGATATCAATATTATTAGTGTCACGACTCTGAAAACAGCTGGAGTAACCCGACAAGAAGCAACACGCTCACCGACAACGATTAGATATCCCGAAGGAATGATCAGAAATGTTTACGGACACATCACGCTCACAGTAGTGGCCGGAGCTACTCAAACAAATACCAAGTTTCACATCATCAAAGGAAAGTTTAATTACGACATGATCATGGGACGCACATGGCTCCAACAATCAGCAACTATCATAAGAGCTTGGCCAGAAGTCCCGCCTCAAATTAAGCGGCCCCTTCCTGGAGTCAAACATAGTTTCAGCAAAAACCTGTCTCTGTACCTGGAGGAATACCAATTACTCAAAGCCACAGAGGGGAGTCAAGCACCAACTGAGAGCGTGTCGGCTTATATCAACAGATTTCACACTCAGGTAGCTCTCACTCAATTTGCCTCCTTGTCATTGGATCATCTTCATATGCCAACAGACTGGGGACTAGACCTTTCCAGAAACAACAATCGTACCCTAACATGTCGTTATGAATGGATATACACTCCATCTCAATACTTCAACAGATGGGCAGAGATCACTCCCGCCTTTTATGAGCCACCAGAGCTCTTGAAGATATTTTCCCTCATATATGATCCGAGAGACATTACAGAAGAGGTGCATCCATATGAACATAAGATTTATAGAGCCAGAACGATCAAGCCAAATGTTTTCCAGGTAGGAGACCTGGTCCTCAAGGCATCAAGGCTTCGTCGTTCCTCTTGGGAAGGACCATATAGAATCTCACGAGCTACCATTGGTGGCTACTATAAACTTATCACCACAGAAGGTGAACCTGTCGTAGCATCTATTAACGACAAGTGGCTCAAGGCTTTCAACTGAACATCTTATCATGATCCCTATTTCCCTGTTATCCTTCGTGTAATATTTGTAATTCCTCCAAAATACCTATGAGTATCACTGTGGGCATACTTAGGATTTTAATTTCATTAATGAAGTAGAATTATCATTGTTTCTTTAAAGAAAATCTTTATGAATCAGTCAGAACTTACTCCCCCCCACACACAAAAAGAAGTCTCTTTTGAAATGCATAGAGGTTTAAATTCAGGCAAACCTTTGAAAAATAACTCAAGACCCTCAGAAACATATTTGCACCCCACATATCAAACCCACCCTTGAGTCAGCCCCTAAACTTTCATAAAATCTCAGCAAGACGGGGACTTACGCATATGCAAAGGTCTCATCAGAACGAAACCACCATTCATGTCAGGGACGCCCTAATCACCGATCCTAAGGTTATCTACAGAGGAGCAGCTGAATGTATTTTACATGGCTCGACATAGAAAGATGAAACAACAAGTCCCTCTCAGAAACACTAGTATCCCGAAAGAGTCCTGCTGGAACCAAAATCAACATTAACGTCTACACATGGATACTCCAACAAGCACACAAGCAAAAGTCTTCTCATGATTTTTACTAGAGGATAGCACGTCATCTACACTGGTATCAACGACAGTTCTTGTTCCTTCACTAGCAAGTTCAACTCTCTGAATTTGATCATTCTTCCCGTAAAAGTAGAAAAAATATGAGTAAATTGAGTCAAAGCGTCTCAAACGTAAAATTATTGAGCATGAACCATAAAAATTATCATACATACTCATAAAAATCATATGCAATCATTACAAAGTGTTGTTCAACGGATTATATATGTTGGAACAATCACATGACGTTTTGCAAAGAAACACCTCAGAAGCAATTTTCATCGCCTCTCGGAAACTCTGAAGCTGGCAACAATTGGTGATGAATTTGGGTATGGTTCTTATATCAAAAGTTTTGTATCGAAGTATAATATAACTTTTTTAAAGGTCATATCAATCGGAAAAGTAAGCTAAGAGTTATGGAAAAAACGGCTAGCGGAGTCAAGTATGAAAACTGTCAGGATTTTCCTGATACTTCCTGAATTCTACTGTTCGGTCATTTTGACGCTTTAAACAAGCTCAAAAACCGTATTTCTTTTTTCAGGGATGTGGGAATTTTTTTTATAATAAGGATGATGGGTTCAATCATCCAGAACAGAGGTCGTATAAAGAATTTATGATATTTTTTCCCCAGCACTATACTTCTGAAATTTTTATGACGAAAGTTGATGACATTTTCTAATAAGGATCGTTTATTCATTAATTTCAAAAAAGGAAACCAATAATACTAAATTATGAGAAGTAAGTAAAATAATGATATGGTTCCATCATAACGGCCATATGAAAATTGTTTAATTCAAAGAAGATCTACTAGAAGAGGAAAACAAAAAGCCAAATTAAAACTTAATCAAAAGACTCAGAGTCCGAGTCGGAGTCATGCTCGTCGTCACCCTCTTCATCAGAGTCATGTTCTTCCAGGCCTTCCTTAGAGTATTCATCTTCTTCGGAATCCGCTTCAAATTCTTCAACTTCAGAGTCATCTTTTGGAATTTCATCAGGGTTTTCATCGGATTCTTCCTCCGAGTCTTCTACAGGAGAACCGTTCTTCATGTATAAATAAGCATCAGCACAATCAGCTTCATGATCCGCCTCAGTTTTAGAGAAAGGATCAGACTCGGATTCATATTCCATATGAGCCTCAGGATCCCCTTCCTCGGAAGAATACTCATCTGCGTCATAATCAGAAGCCACACCATAGTAACGAACTTCTCGCCTTATTCCTTCATCCATCTTCATATCATCAATTGCTCGAAGAAGTCGTTTCTCCATAAAAATTGTGAGCTCCTCGTCCTCGAACCTCTTCTTCTTCAATTCCTCTCTATGTCTTGCTTCTTCTTCAGCATTAATCATAAACAAAGATCCAGAGCATATTCAAGAGTTCCTTCAAACGATCGAGAGACATACCTCGAACACGTTTCGTGACCTTGTTCAAAGAACGGGTGATTTTCGACTGTACCTCTTGGGGAGAAGCCACCTTCATCCTCTTTCAGATACAACCTAGTTTCTTACTTGAGGTATCAGAGCTATGGCTTCGATCATGAATTTCCATGAGCTACGTAAAACACAAAGTAACAAAAAAAAAAAAAAATCAGTAGGAAAGAAAAGAAAATTTATCAGAGGATTCAGTCTATTAATCAGCAAATTAAAACTTACTTGTATTCTTGTTGTTGAGGCCGAAAAGAAAATTACTTCGCTCCAGAGGAACAATGATGAAACTAGGCTTTTAACGGGATAATATTCTCAGTATTGTCAAGATATATATACGTACAATATGTGAGAAATTTTTGGAAAACCTAATTCTATTGGATAATGAGATTACTATTGAGAAGGCCTAGCTTATCTAAGTTGGCGATTCAAAAAAAAAGTGATGCCAATTTCCTTCCCTCTTGTCTGTAGCAACGCCTCCCCCTTTCCCACGATAAAAAAATCGACGCTCCCAGCAGGATCAAAGGCGCTTGTTTTCCCCAGCCAAGTTTTGCGCTAAGGGGCAAAAAATCTCAATATCCAAGAAATCTCAAGTTACTAAGTTGCTTTCTTCCTAGCCGCACTAATTATTGGCCCTCCCCATCCTGGTAACTGATATTCTAAGCAGGTACAAGATGAATTTTTATTCCCAACCAGACTTCACAATAAGTGGTGCACATCTCAATATCCCAGAAGCTAAGTATATCTTTCTCTAGTCTTAAAAATTTGAATTATGCATATATTATTATTGAAAGCATATTGTCACCATCTAGTGCTTACTTTGAAACATTATTGTTCCTCACTAAGCAGGGGACTTAATATAGATGGTGAGTTTTTGACAAGGGTTAGAATTGTAAAATTGTCCTTTACTAAGCAACAAGAACATATATGTGCATATTTATACGCATATACTTAATATGGAATAATGTACTTCCATTTATATTCCGCAAGCGAATAAAGAACATAGATTCTATCTAAACATTCTAAATTGGCCTTGCAGCCTTATCGATACTCATAATATTCATGCCATGTCGAACTAGTCTCAAGTCGCATAAATTCAACGGCTGAATTCCTTGAAATTGCCTCAAATGAACATTGATGTTCTAGCAACATCCATTAAATTCGGGAATAGATAATGCTTAAACCCTGAAATACATCATAGCTTAATGCTTCCTTTGCAATGAATGCACCTCAAATTGCTCTTCCGATCTTAAAGTACGATACTTCAGCACTTTGCTTAAATATAAAGTCATAAATAATGCGCCACTCCTCCTGGATGCGCCACAACTGAGAAGAAATGCCATAAAAGATGCATTGGACCTCTTATCCAGGCTTACCCTAGCCTTTTCTTATATTAGCGCCAAGTTAGCACTAGCTACTTGGATTAGCGCCGCATTGGCACTAGTTAGCCACAATAACGCTAAAAGCGCTAACTTTCCTGGCGCTGAAACCTAGCACCTGAGAGGTGCTAACTAACCAAAAATGGCCTTAACTAGTACGTTTTATCCTAATAAGGCCTTATCCCATGTATTTTCATCTTGGCACCTAAACCTTAATTCTAGCGACAAAAAGGCTAACCCTTGGCTTGGCTCGTGACGCCCTTGGCTGTGATGCCCTTGCTTGGCCGTGACGCCCTTGCTTGGCTTGTGACGCCCTTTCTTGGCTCGTGACTCCCTTGCTTGGTCTCTGACGCCCTTGGCTACTCCTCAGCGCCATAGATCCTCCGCATCACTAGCCTTGGCGCCAGCTCCTACGCGTCCTTTGCATTCTCAGTATCAAGGCCGATGTGCCTTCAAGGCCATTCTATTCCTAGCTAGCTTCTTGACGTCTTAGCCCTAGATCCTATGCGTCGCTACCAACTCCAATACCCTTGGCTCTTATGCGTCCCTAATCATGCATAGCACGTCCCTAGATAACGGCTATGACTACTACGCCTCTTGGCCTAACATACTCATACTTAGCGACTTAGCCACAACTACGTCAATGCTAAAACCTCAGTGCTAACTATACAATTGAAGTGATAACTTCAAACCTCCTTGGTACTAGCTTCCTATCCCTAGTACAATTAATATTTACCAGAAGTTGTGAATATTGGTCTTACTCCTAAGACGGTAGCACATTAGCCTTTTATATTAAAAGAGCTAAAATATTTTTATTTGCGCTAGGTAGCTAGTGTTAGTTTTGGTAGCTACTTTCCTCAGGAATACACCTGTCTTCTCAATATAGATCATACATTGAGTCTTATATGAATTTCAGCAGGTCTCCTTGCTCGAGGAGCCCTCTACACCATTTGGCCTCAAAGGCCTCTCAAACTTACAATAAGTCACTTCTGAGCTAATACTTAGCCATTAAATATGCTATATTACTTTCAAGAAAGTACATGGACACTAAACTTTCAAACATTGATCAGTCTGACTATCAATCCACCGAGTCACACAATTTGTCTCACTGACTTAGTAAGTCATTTTACTTGACTTGACTTAATCAAAACCATAGTGTCTTATGACTCCACTATTTTCATGAGATATCAAATACAATATGGGGGGGTTCTTATTGGGGTATTGGTATGACAGTCTACAATATCGTGGGTGGTGACACCACCCCGATGAACAAGAAGGTAACAAGGAGTGGACGGTTTCAGAGCAATTGAGAGGATAAGAAGTAGTGGTCAAACAGGTTTTTCCCACTTTTTGGGAACCGCCCCACTACGATCTCCACAATCATCATTTCTCCACCTCTCGCTAACTTCCATGAATTACGAGAAATAAATGTGTCCTCTTCAAACTATAAATAGATGTTTCTCACCTATTCGAAAACAAGACAGAAACACACAACAGACAAGACAATCAGTCTGGAGAAACAAAACCTACAGAATTAGCGATTCCTTTCAGAGAATCTATTTTCTTCTCCATGCATTATTACAATGATATTTTCTCAACCTTCTTTGCTTCCTCCCCTAAAACCTACCCAAATCCTTTCCATCTTTGTAATTGAAGCAGGAGGTGAACAACCATTTCTTGGTTTAGGCTCGTTCTGTTCGATCTTGATCTCTCGAACCTACCTGGTAGTACCATTTTGCAGTACATTTGTTTTCACCCTAAAAAAACTCTTTACGGAATTGAGAGATTCGGGAGTGGAAGATGGTGTACATATGGACTTCCTTTAGTAAAATGTATATGAACATCATCAATGGGTCCCCTAGTATTCCTTTTACATTAGATAAGGAGACCCATTGTCTCCATATATTTTCATGTAACGCCTTGAGGATTTCTCTAGGATGATCCAACAATGATACGACACGCGGAAGCAAATAGAAAAATTAACAGAAACAAAGAGAATCCACTCCCAAAACAATAAGCAAAAACTCTAATCCAAGAGATAAACAATGAAAATAAACAATAAATCAAGATATTAAATCAATAATAAAGTTGAATAACCAAAAGACTTACTTGACCGAATACTCGTATTCATTATCATTAGCTAATCCAAGCTACTTTGAAAATACAAAGAATAAACTACTTATCACCCTCGGCTAAACTAAACTACGCATACGTGTAGTTTATCCTAACAACTCAACCTCCAAAATCCTATTGGTAAAATCCTTTCAGTTATCTATATTTAGAGTTCCCTCATCTTATTAGACTCTTGTAAAACTAACTAACAAACTTAAGTAAATCCTAACAAATCAGACTCAAAAGGAATATGGACTCGCATGATAAGTCCCCTAGATACGTCCCGTATAAACAAAGAGTTGAGAGCAAGTTTATCTGTTTTCACCATTGCTAGAGGTGCTACTATGATCACTCATTCTCTGTATGCAGATGATAACATAATTTTCCATAAATCTAATTACAATAATGCTGGTAATCTAGGAGCGTATTAGACAAGTTCAACATGTGGTATGGACAAGTTATAAATGATGCTATATCAACTTTACTGCCCTATAGTAATCTTACTAAAAGATTAACCAAAGGTTTGGCTAAATCTCTTAATTTGCAATTGGCTTCTTCACCTGGTAAATATATTGGAATTTCTCTTCAATGGGGAAGAGTTATTGATAAAACTTGTATTGATCTTCAGGAGAAGCGTTGATAACAAATGACCGGATGTAAAGCTAAAACGTTGAATATGGAAGCTGGGAATGTTCTTCTTAAGACTTTTTTCAGAGCCCGTGTCCAATCATGTTACGTCTATGTTTAAACTCTTTAAAGGATTTATTGATATGATTGATATATTACGGAGGAACTTTCTTTGGAGTGGGGATAAAACTGTTATTAAGATATATAACATAAAATGGTCAATTGTTTACAATCCTCTGGTTAGTGGAAGGTTGGGATTAGGATACTTAGAGTTCTCTTAGCCAAAATTGCTTGGAGAATTAGTAAAAATCCCAGTTTTGACTCTTGGGCTAGTAAAACTAGGAACAACTGTTATGTTAGTTGGAAAAGTATTTTTCAGGGTAAGGAGGCTACTAAGGTTAGTATTAGGTGGAGTATTGGTGATGGTAGTCAATAGGGATGAACCAACCAGCCAACCCGACCCAACCCATCCGTATTTTGGAGGTGGGTAGATACCCAACCCTTCATGGGAAGATTGGACTGGGTGCATTCTTAAAATCCAATAAATATTGGATATCCGTTGCGGGTGCAAGCCCAGAAATCCATTAGACACCCATACCCTCTAGGTTTAGCGTAAATGGAAATTTTTAAAAAATATAGACGGGTATTCTTGTATTTCGTAAGTATTATATAAGTTTTAATATTTTTTTCTAACCTAGGTTGTGTCAATCTATTGCAAGTAGCAGACGACAATGAAGCACTACAATGTTGTTTGGATTATTTTGGACTAATCAGAGGGATTTCATATGGTTGAAGACTTTTCTCTTGGTTGACGGAAAGATATTGCATTAATATTGTTATAATTAAACTTATACTTTTTAAATTAATTTTTTGTTTACCTATTTTATTTTTATTAAAAAATAAAAAAGAAAAAAAATATGCAGATCCATTCACATCCAATATGTACACCCGTCGACCCGCGGATGCCAAATCTACAGGTGATGAACTGGATATGATGAAAATCTAGCATCCACCATAAAAATAGATTGGTCGCGGGTGGCACCAAATTCACTTGTTTCATCGTTGCTCACCCATAGTAGCCAAACGGATTTTTGAAATGATCCATGGGTCTACAATATCTCCCTTTGGCTACTATCACTAATACTGACCTTGACTTCATTCCTGACCTTAAAGTGCAAGATGTCATTAACCGTGGTTCTAAACAGTATGACTTAGCAACTGTTGGTAGTTTCATATCCTCTTAGATTGCTGATAGGATTAAAGTTATCCGTCTTTTTGATGTGAGTCAAAATCAAGACGGTAAAGTTTGGAATGAAGGTAAGTATGGTGATGTGAAAGTTAAAAAAACTTATTCTTATTTTATCTCCAATAAGAATGGTATATATTCATATACCTAATTCTGACATGAAGTTTTTATATAAACTGAATTGTCCACAAAACTGATTCAATTATTGTTGGGGAGAGCATTGAAGGAATTGAGAACAAAAACTCATAGCTTTCTTATTTTAGTTTCCATTTGTTCAAATTTTCCTTTTATTGTTTCATTGTATATTGTTTTCATGTCTCGTTTTGAGATGCTTTATTTAATAAAATTGATATTTTTCCTTAATTTTTTTTGACTTTATTGGTATATGCTTTAATTTCTTCATATTTGCACTCTTTAAATCTCCACTCTTCTTTAATTCATAAAGGATTTTTGGAAAAAGAAAATTCAAATTTGGTTAACTAAATAATTCAGATGAACTGAATCAAGTAATTCATTCCTTTAAGTTTAGGTAAAGATGATACTTGTACCTGGTATTTTTATTTCTTTAGGTTTTAGTTGAGTTTTTGTGTTAAGTAATTTACTACATTAGATTTTTGCTTAGTTCTTACCTTTTCAAGTAATTCAGTGTTTATGTCAGATAATTTGTTCTTCATTTTAGTTGACTTGTTACCTGTTCTAGTTAATTGTTCTCTTAGTCTTGGCTTTATATAAGCTTTAATTTACATAGGTGTATTGGATTAAAAGTTATAAGGATAATTAAAAATTCTAAAAACACCTAGGTGTTCAATTAAGATTTGTATGGAATCACTAAATATCCATGGTATTCAAATTGGATTGTTTAAGATTCCACAAATACCCTAGATATTCAATTCACTTAAGATTTCTTATGATAATAGAGGGCCCAAGATATTTAACCGGGCAACTAGTACCTAGGAAAGACTCCTTTCAATATTTTGGATCGATGCTTTAAGGCGATGGGGAAATTGACGAGGATTTTAGATATAGGATCCAGGCAGGGTGGGAGAAATTGAAATAAGCAATTGGCATTCTGTGTGTCAGAAAAGTCTCGCAGAAGCTAAATGGAAAGCTATACATGACGGAAAATCAGACCAGCAATGATGTATAAAGCGGAATATTTGGCTACTAAAATTAAACACATTCGAGATATTCATGCAACGTAGATGCTATGTTGCAATGGACCTATGGTCACATGAGACAAGATCGAATTAGGAACAAGGATATTCGCAATAAACTTGGAGTAGTGATAAGTGTATAATTCACATAGTTTTAGTGTCAAATCCATACTAATATTTGCTATAATTCTTGCATATTACTTGTTATTACGTTTTTTTTTTCTATTTATGTCTTATATTAGGTGAATCATCCAAAGTCAAGGAAATTGCTACAAAAGTGCTAAGGAAATGGAGTCTACAAATGAAGACCACTTAGAATTTGTTCAAACCCAAAATTCTTTACGTCTATCTTGAATATAATATAAATACGAAGCTAACTCAAAAAAAGAGAGGTAATTCCGACATCGGACGAAGAAGTTATGGGAAAAACAAGTTTGGAAGATTTGAGTCTACAGAGAAAGGTTCGGCTGATAATCATTCGGTTCAAATAGTAGCCGAACCTGGAGCTGAATAAAGTTTTTCCACAAGTCTACATAGATATATTCAGCTATAAATTAATCGTATGGTAGTAGACGAAACTAGGAATGAGTTTTGAACAAAGTGTCCAGGAGAAGGTTTGACCAATAAGTGAAATAAAGATAGTAGCCGAACTTTAAAGTGTATTTTCGATGAAAAATACAAAGTGTAAAGAGAAAGGTTTGGCCTATAATCCAAATAACAATAGTATCATAACCTGACGCTCATCTGGATCAAATAAAAGTTGTCAGGTTCGGCCAGTAATCCATACATAATAGTAGCCGAACCTGACACTGTTATGGGACATTTTTGATATGTTTTTGACTCTATTTTTGGAAGAACATGGGCCCGAAAGGATTCCAAGCCCAATATATCAAGAGCACTATGTAATAGGACTCCCAATACATGAAGAAGATACCTTTTTACATTACTTTGCAAGTCTTGGAGGAGAGAACAACACAAGAGGAGAAAACTAGGGTTTCGAAGCGGTTCCATTATCGTAATAATTTCTCATCTACTTTCTTATAGGTATAACATGAATGCTTCTACATCCATGAGTAACTAAAAACCTAATTTATTGAGGATGAATTCTTGGTGGCCAACTGAATTGATTTGTTGATTTAATCTATTGCTAGTATTGAGTTGTGAGATAAATATTCCATTGATTTGTACATAAGTAGAGAACACGAGACCTTACAGAGGGATTCCGTGGAGCAATTGTGTGTATGAACAACACTAGTAAGTGGACCTTGATCTAAGAGTCTAACTTCTAGGATTAACCTATAAATTTAGAAAATATAAAGCATTCGACAAATTACACCCTGAGTGATCTACTACTAGGTGGTTAGGACTAACAAAATCTGGTAGGAGAGAACTTCCATATCCTGTGATATATGGAATTTCGGGGATAATACTGATCTAGCTGTTATTCTACGGTTGGTGATAATCTGTGATTAACAATGAGTAGATGAACATATTGACTTGATGATTGTTTAGTAACAAAGAAGGATTCTTCGATTATATCTCTTTCCATTGCTTATAATTTACTTTTAATTGTTTCCTTATTTACTTTGTTTGAAACTTAAAACAAAATCCCCTTTGTGACACTTTAAACAACTGAAACACCTCGCTCCTCGTGGGAACAAACTTGAATTCCATTATATTATCCTTAAATTGAGTGGAAATAAGATCACTAATTTGATTGCACCTACGACACACATCAAATACATCCTGCTAGGATTTCTCATCCTAACTGCTAGGATTAACCTATAAATTTACAAAATATAAAACATTCGACAAAATTACACCCTGAGTAATCTACTACTAGGTGGTTAGGACGAATAAAATCTGGTATGCGAGAACTTCTGTATCTTGTGATATAAGGAATTTTGGGGATAATACTGATCTAGCTGTTATTCTACAGTTGGTGATAATATGTGATTAACAATGAGTAGATGAACATATTGACCTGATGATTGTTTAATAAGAAGAAGGATTCCTCGATCATATCTCTTTCCATTGCTTATAACTTTACTTTTAATTTCTTTCTTATTTACTTTGTTTGAAACTTAAAACAAAACCCCCTTTGTGGCACTTTAAACAAGTCGCTCCTCGTGGGAACGAACTTGACCTCCATTATATTATCCTTTAATTGAGTGGAAATAAGATCACTAATTTGATTGCACCTACGACACGCATCAGGTAGCACCGATCGGGGAGAAGCTTATTCAACATCGGTTGTAATGGTATGAGAATCTCCATCGAAGGCCTTCTGAGGCACCAATGCACAAAGTAATCATAATGCGGGTAGTAGGCACAAAGAGAGGAAGAGGACGAACAAAATTGACTTAGGAGGAAGTAGTGAAGTGGGACTTGAAGGGGCAAAACTTATCCAAATAGATGGCGATGGACATACACGTGCGGAAGTCAGCGATTCACGTACCAAAACCTTGACGTATACATCTTGGTTATATATTGGGTTTCATTTCTAGCCTATCCCAAATTATTTGGTAATAAATGCTTAGTTTTGGTTTTTTTTAGTAGAGGGCCCAAGATATATAAGGATTCTAATGGATAATTATAGAAAAAATATGTATATTACTATTATCTTCTATCAATCTCAACCCAAACCATGAGAGTTTCATGGACTCTTATGGATAATTTATATAATGGAATTTATTTATTCTATCACAATATGCTACGTTTTTCCAATGAAACATAACATTCTCCCCATTGGATGTATAAGATGATGCTGGTCATGAGTTTCTCTTTTAAAATAGACTTCTCCTTCATTAACTTGGTCAATTAATCCTCTAGAATTTCACATTTTCTCCCATTCATCTCCATATGTTTCTCTTTTTAAATTACCTCTTCAAACTTTGTCATTTGACCCGGAATATGAAAACTATTATGAAACCCTTTTGTGTTTTCATGTATTGTAACTTTTCTCTTATGGTGTGTTTGGTTGCAAAAATTATAATTCTGAGGGATAGGAATCATGTAAATTCCTGGTGCATTTGGCAACTTTAAATTTAAAGTCATGTATGCCGTTTTGGAACAATTAAAAGTTAGGTGGATTTGCATACCTTAAGGTAAATAAAATTATTATTATTTTTATTTTCTTAAGATAAATAAATTAATTTCTTATAAATTTTCTCCAGATAAATAAAATTATTATTATTATTTTTAAAGATAAAATAAATTTATTATTATTATTATTATTTTTTAAAGATATATATATATATATATATATATTAAAAATTTATTTTTACTATACAGTATAACTTCTATGATATAATAGGCTTGGGACCACCCTAATATAATTATTTTAAAGAGATATTTTACTATCAATAATATAATAATTTATAATTTTATAATTATATTAATTGATTTAAAGAATAATTTCTAGTTTTGAATAACTGTAGTTTGATACAATATACCTAAAATAATTAACCATTAACTATTTTGTTAAAATATAATTATGCGACTCCGCATCTATTGAGTGCATTACGAACTAATACAACTTGATTTAAATTTTAAAGAAAAACAATCTATTCCGGAGTCATATTTTGAGGAATTTGACATGTATGAAAATTATCTTTTGTTTTTTTAGTAAAATTATTATTTCTATAATATTTGGGACCTATTAATGCTTAAGGAATTTTTTAAAAATGTATTATATTATGATATTATCAAATTATTATTTTAGTACTAAAATCCTGAGTCTGAACCAAAAAAATTTATTATTTTAGCGAGAATATTAGGGGTGGGACTTGGGATGGATCAACCGGTGCCCAACCCGAAAAACTATAAAATAATTATATAATGTAGATTTTATTAACTTTGAATTTGTCTAGGTTTTAGTTTCTTATTATGAAACCTCATGTCATATTAGTTATTATTAGTATAAATGAATAAAAAGTTAGCATTTATTCAGTATTGCATCATTTGTTCAGTTTAATTATGTGAAATATGATTAATTGTTGGATGTCGACTATTCTTTTTTCTTTTACTAATGCTTAAATGTTATTTCATCGGCCAACCCGAGGAACTCGTGGAACCCGAGATACATCGTGGTCCGTCCATGGGTTCCACGCGTTTAATAGGCGATCCAGCCAAGATATTTCTAGCTCGGGCTTGCCTCGGTCAAGCCTTCTTATCCGACCAAATCCCACCCCTAGAGAATATTATATTATCAAGTATTATATTAAGTTATTTGTATGTCATGGATTACAATGTCGTTTTTTTTATCCGACTCCCCTAAAATTTACTAGGAAAGTTGAGAAGGGATTCCGTAACCCGCATCTTTTTACCCGTATTAACCTATATATTCTTTCTTCATCATTAAGAAATTATTTAGTGTTTGGAAATCTATTTCAATCTATATAAATCTAATCAATTGAAATTCTATCCATTATAATCCAAAATTATATACTATTTCTATACGAATCTTAATTTTTATTTAAAAACCTAATAAATTTATTGGATGGAGGCAAAATTACCCTAATTTAAATTTATTGGATGGAGGCAAAATTACCCTATTTATTTCTATCCATATAAATCCTGACGCGATGCATCCGAGGGTCTTATCAAATAGATAACGAGCATTTTTGTCATTGAGCATTTTTGTGGACTGTATAGATATAAGGGTAATTTGAGTAATCAACCATTACAAGTCTCGTCACATCCCCGTTCCAATCCCGTCCTATGAGGTTTGGGGGTTTATTTTGGTTCGTAAAAGGAAAGAAAGAAAGGGAGTGAAAACCCTAGAAATCTAAGAAGAAGAGAGATATACCGTTGGGCTTATATTTTCCCGCGGGGAATCCTTTCGTATAATAGGAGAGCCATATAACTACTAACCATGGTTCTTCCTCCTCCATCTCATCAACAGAATCAGGATAGTCAATGTATACAGCAGACGAAGACATTGATCTGTGCTCTTAATCTTGTCTCCAGAAATCTACCTCTTCCTCAGGATATATTTGATACTGTCAATTCTATTTATTCTCCCAATGATGATGCTGATGCAGATGTTGTTGACAGAGAAACGATTGTTGAGACTAGGGTTTCTGGCGATAATGTGGTACAACAGAATGTCGGTGATGGTCTTCAGAGGGAGAAAGATGCTGGGAATCGATCTTCTCAGGAGGTAAAGGTCACAAATTTGTCGTATTTTTGTGTTTAGATACAATTTTTGTGGTGTGGGGTGTGATTGTTTCTTTGAAATATCCTTTCTTTTTGGTGGATTTGAAGAAATTGGTGATTGGGTATATTGAATTTTAGGAATTAAGATTGTTATTGACTTCAGTCAACCTTCCCTTGCCGACTCCAAGTCCATGGGCTATGTAATTAAGGGGGTTGATATGACCTTTCCCATCAGTGGATTTTGAGAGATACGATTTGAAGTCTCTAGTAGTAAACATGGAGTGCTACTGATTTGTTCCTTTGAATTATCTAGACTTTTGTGATTCAAACCTTGGGAGGTTGTGAGATTTGGTGTTCATGAGGTATAATCAGCAATGCTAGGCCGTACTGTACTAGTGGAGTCATTTTTGTTCGTGAATATTTATGTGGTTAGTGTTGTTGTCTGCTGATGTGTCTTACATTGTGTCTGCCACTAGTCGAAATGTATCATTAACTTCGGTTTGACCTGGAAAAGGAACAATACAGTGACCAAGCACTCAATGTAAATGGGCTAAATAATTGAAGTTAACAAACAGATAAACTGCTTAGTTCATGTGCCCCTTGTTGGTATAATTTTTGTTCGTGACATACCTACTGGAATCTTCACATATTGTTTTGTGAAATTAGAGATTCCTATGGATGTTGCAGTTTTCTTGCAAGCTCAATTATTTTTTGGTCTTGGTAAAAACTCGAGTTTGAGTTTTCTTTGATTAAGCAAGTTTTAAGCAATTTGGTGGTAATCTAATTACTATTAAGCAACTTCAAGTTTTCTATTTTTGAGCTTTATAATTTTGTTTTAGCTTTTACAAATTTTTTTCTTTCTCTGTGAACCTGTACTCCTTATTGCAGAAGGGGATCTTGAATGGAGGGGATTTGATGGCAGAATTTGAGGATGCACTTGTAAAGCAACGGCCAAATTGCGTGTCTGGCTCAGGATTAAGAAAGTCTGCAGAAGTCCGTTTGAAAAGCAACATTCAGCATCGCTTGTCTGAGCTTGAAGGTATCAGTGTTCTACACTTGTAGTTTTGTGGACATAGATTACAGGGATCATCACCATTTTTTTGATACCTGATTTTGTGGAGCTTATTAAAAGGTCGACATTTGGGTTACCTTCATACTGACCGACGTGTAATATTGAACCAGAGTTACCTTCAAGTAGAGGAGAAGATCTGCAGATGAAGTGCCTACTTGAGCTCTATGCGCTGAAGGTAACTTATGCCTGAAAGTGCTGTTGTATTTAATAAGGGAAATGTATTTGCTTACTTGATAACATGAGTTTTTTCCTTACCGGCAAAGGATATCTTTTCTCCAGCTAGCGGATTTACAAATCAAAGTTCGGTCTGATGTAAGCTCAGAGTACTGGTTGCGTGAGAGATGTGCTTATCCTGACCAGCAATTGTTTGACTGGGGGTTAATGCGATTGCCTACTCCTGCTATGTATGGTATTGGAGATGCATTTGCCATGGAAGCAGATGATCGACAGCGCAAGAAGAGAGATGCTGAGGTTAGCACAGTATTTGAATTACTTTTTTCATGTTAAACTATCCAGTTTTGTTTGTTAAGAGGAAAACCATCCTTTTACTAGTAGCTTATATATTGCAGCCTTCATAAAATCGAGAAATTAGGTCTGAAGCACACATTTTGTGGCTGAGATCAGAGATGCCAAAGCAACTCACATGTTATGTTACCATTTCCAATATAGTTTTATCATAAATCACCCCACTGCTGACAATGTGTATTTGAGAATACAGAGGGTGTCAAGGGTAGAGGAGGAAGAAAAGAGCCGTATAGAAATCAGGAAAAGGAAATTTTTTGCAGAAGTTCTCAATGCATCACGTGAATTTCAATTACAAGTACAGGCTGTTCTAAAACGCCGGAAACAAAGAAATGACTCTGTCCAGGCATGTCCTTTTTTCTTGCTTCATATCATGTTTTGTATCTACATTTGAAGGATCTGATCCGGGTCAAATTGGTTTACGCCTTTTATGCGTCTTCATTTGGTTACCTCTAATTTGGCAGTATTTGATTAATCCTGCAGCTGAAACACCTGACTTTGTACTCCTAGTTTGTAGGGATTAGGGAACTACGATCTAACTAATGCTTATCTTTTTTGTTTGCAAAATTGCTCACTTTTCTGCAAATATATAATGTATATGAACTAAACAATGCTTTTGCATTCTCCTTGAGCAAAATTTCTTTCAATGTTTTGAGACACTTGCTGAAAAATACCTGAGCAGAATTAGTGGAGTTTTTTATTTAGTTTTCCATAGGGTGCAGACAATTATGGTGACTTTGCTTATAGATGACAAGATCTGCTTCACATCTTATATTGAAGAACACAATGGGAAAATGTTAAGTATAATTTAATGTTAATGGAACCTCTGATGTCCTAACAGCAATGGCATGGAAAGCAAAGGCAACGTGCTACAAGGCAAGAAAAATCAAGATTTCAGGCGCTGAAAAATGATGATCAAGAACTTTACATGAAAATGGTAGAGGAGAGCAAGAATGAACGGTTAACAATGCTTCTTGGAAAAACCAATGATCTTCTTGTGCGGTTGGGAGCTGCTGTTCAAAAGCAGAAAGATGCAGAACTCGATGGTATTGAGGCTTTGAAAGGTGGGTTGGGATCTAATGATAACCTGATGTCTGCCTCTAAGAGTGAGAGCCCAGTGGAGTTGGTTCCAGAGGAAGATGATGAAGATTTGCTGGATGATTCTGACCCCAACGTGAAGTCAAATGATTTACTTGCGGGCCAACGTCAATATAATTCTGTTATTCATAAAATTCAGGAGTCGGTAGGGACCTCAATCTTCTTTAGCCTTCTAAGCTTCCATTTCGTGCATTGTTGTGCTATTTTCTTATGTTATTCCCCCAGCAGATGATTTAAGCATTATTTTTTGAAAAACTCTATAGATAACAGAGCAACCATCCACGCTTGAAGGTGGAGAACTAAGACCTTACCAGGTGGAAGGACTTCAATGGATGGTTTCGTTGTTCAATAACAATTTAAATGGCATTTTAGCGGATGAGATGGGCCTAGGGAAGACAATTCAAACCATAGCATTAATTGCATATCTCGCGGAGAAGAAGAATGTTACAGGCCCGCATTTAATTATAGCTCCAAAAGCTGTACTTCCAAATTGGGTTAACGAATTCAAAACCTGGGCTCCTAAGTAATGTTATCTTTGCCAATAGTTGTCCATTTTGTTTGCTTTTACATTCTGTTTGCTTTTCATTCACTTTTATAAGTTCTTTTTTCTTATCTTAACTAGAATTGTGGCCATTTTATATGATGGGAAAATGGATCAAAGGAAGGCAATGAGGGAGAAATATTCAGGAGAGGAAAAGTTCAGCGTGATGATTACTCATTATGACTTGATAATGCGAGACAAAGCATATCTGAAGAAAATTCACTGGTATTACATGATTGTTGATGAGGGGCATCGGTTAAAGAATCACGAGTGTGCACTTGCGCGTACTCTTGTAAAAGGGTATGGTATTTACATGGTCCAAGAAGTTTCCAGTTTTTCCTCTTTTCTTTCCGGCGTAGTTAACAACCTGACTTATGTTTAGACAATGCCTCTTCGATGGCCATTAATTGCTGCATATGTTTTCCATTTTGTTACTTCTTGTACTTCCTTATGCTAAAAATTACAGAAAAAGAGGGTCTGTGTTTCTAATTTGGTTCTAATTGTATGCAGATATCACATTAGACGTAGACTGCTGTTAACTGGTACTCCAATACAGAACCATCTGCAAGAGTTATGGGCCCTGCTAAATTTTCTCCTCCCTACCATTTTTAATTCAGTGCAGAATTTTGAGGAATGGTTTAATGCACCTTTCGCAGACAGATGCGATGTTTCTCTAACAGATGAAGAACAGCTACTGATTATCCGTCGTTTGCATCAGGTGGGTGTTAAGACTCTAGTTTGGAACTATGCTTTAAGATCCTGCTCCTTCACTCGTGTGTTTAATGTTTCTTTCACTTGTCAGGTTATAAGGCCGTTCATACTGAGAAGGAAGAAAGCTGAGGTGGAGAAGTTCCTCCCCAAGAAAACCCAGGTCATATTGAAATGCGATCTGTCAGCATGGCAGAAAGTTTATTACCAGCAAGTCACCAAGTTGGGGAGAGTTGGCCAGGATACTGGTAAGTCTTCCATTGAGAAAAGAGAAATGATAGTCTGTTTTCATGAGAACTTTCACCTAATGATTTTTTTTTGTAGACGACGTTAGACATAAATAACATGCACCAATTTACTCATGTACTCGCATCTTGTGTACTTTCCTGACATGTTACAAAAGTTCCAGGATAAGCATGGTTGTGTGAGACCCACTTGTAAACTGTTGAAGGATAGGAAGATGGTGGCTTGTAGAATGTATTCATGTACTTCATCTTTATATCTTTGAACTCTAGATGAGGGGAGTATTTGATCTATATTATCTGAGATTCTGAATAAGCTTGTCCTATCTCATAATATTTTTTGCTTGTTTAGTTGAACGGGATACTATTTGCTTCATTAGATGCACCAACAATGTCATTTTTTTCCCCACATTCGTATACATCCCGAATTAATGATATTATTGCATGATCATGGTTTTGAGTTCTGAATTTGGCGCTTGAAAGTGAACCAAGTTTGACATAATGATTTGATCTTTGCCAGGCCTGCTGCCATTAGTTGATATTTGATAACATGAGAATCTATGAGTGTGTTCTTTATCATTCTTATTGACCTTCTCTTAGTACATACTTTCTTTTTTATCTTCAGTTTTTGTGCATTTTTTACTTAATTTTTTTCTTTTAATAAATACACGATATTCTGCACCACTTACACAATAAAGAAAACATGGTGATAATTTTCATTGTGGCTAAATGACAGAATCTGGCACGTCAAAGAGTCTTCAGAATTTGTCAATGCAACTCAGGAAGTGTTGTAACCATCCATACTTGTTCGTGGGGGATTATAACATTTGGCAACAGGAGGAGATTGTCAGGGCTTCAGGAAAATTTGAACTGCTTGATCGCTTGCTTCCAAAACTTGAAAAAGCAGGGCACCGAGTTTTACTTTTTTCCCAAATGACTCGTCTTATCGATATTCTCGAAATTTACCTGCAACTTCACAATTATAAGTATCTCAGGCTGGATGGATCGACGAAGACAGAAGATAGAGGGACTTTGTTGAAGCAGTTCAATGCACCAGACTCTCCTATCTTCATGTTTCTTTTGAGTACCCGTGCGGGGGGTCTAGGTCTAAATTTACAAACTGCAGATACTGTGATAATCTTTGATAGTGATTGGAATCCTCAGATGGATCAACAGGCAGAAGATCGAGCACATCGTATTGGCCAAAAGAAGGAAGTTAGAGTTTTTGTTTTGGTTAGTGTTGGATCCGTTGAAGAGGTAATCTTGGAACGAGCGAAACAGAAAATGGGTATTGATGCTAAGGTTATTCAGGCTGGACTGTTCAATACTACTTCCACAGGTTTGTCATTATCCTTGATCCTTTATGTGTTACTTGGCACTTCTCTTTTAATATCTAATCGTTACTTGTTTTCGTTTTATAACTTGATATCAATCTTATGTCCATCTTTTCTGTTGAGCAGCTGAAGACAGAAAAGAGATGTTGAAGGAGATTATGCGTAGAGGTACAAACTCATTGGGAACGGATGTACCTAGTGAGAGAGAAATCAACCGCCTTGCAGCACGGTCAGATGATGAATACAGGATGTTTGAGTTGATGGATGAAGAGAGAAGACAGAGGGAGAGTTACAGATCAAGGTTAATGGAGGATCATGAAGTCCCCGAGTGGGTATACTCTGCAGCAAGGGCACAAAAGGCAAAACAGCCTGAACCTGATAGTGGCTTCTTTACCAGCAAACGACAGAGAAGAGAAGTTGTATATGCTGACACCTTGAGTGATGTACAATGGATGAAAGCTGTAGAAAATGGAGAAGACTTGTCAAGACTTACAGCAAGAAGCAAAAGGAGAGAAACTGTTGCTCCCGAGGCAAGTGAATCCACCAGTGAAAATGCAAGGGGATATCAATTACTATCAGAATCAAGAAACGATGATGAATCAATGGTCAGTGAGGAAGCATCAGAGGTGTACATAGAACAAACCCCTAAAAGACTGAAATCTGTTCCATTAAGGTTCAGTAGTCCTGTATCTGAAAGTGGTAGTGCCTTGAGAGGTGATGGGTTCACATGGAAGACCCACAAGAGAAAGAGATCAACTGCAATAATATCTGATGTGCGAGGGCAGCAGACACCTAATGGTCGAGGAAGTAGATGAATTTGATTGAATCATTGAAAAATGTAACTAACAATAGATGAAAAGTTGTATATTCATGTGTACATTTCTGATGTTCATCTTTAAATCTGTAATGTAACTTTAGATACAAAAGCAGTTTGTTTGCTGTGGGCGATCAATGTTTAATTCCTTACCGCTACAAACATCTCAAATGTATTCGTCTTCCTCCTTTTGCATCATCTTCAAGTTTGTGATCATGTATTTTTTTTTTTTTGATCAGCTGAGATTTTATCAAATCCTGATCTCATTAAGCTGATGGTAATTTACAATCAGTCCAATGGGGACGGCACAACAATATGTCTGAGCCCATATGATGAGCTCAAACAAGAAATGTAAGAACATTTGTACTGAACATGGTTTGTAGAACACTAATCTAAATAAATCTTCTGTTTTGTCTCTAAGAAGAACTCTCTCACCGTGATGAATGATGTTGTCTTGGATCCTTGACTTTGATCTTCCAATGGTCATAAGGTAAACTAGCATTTTGTGCTATCTTTCTCCACTTCTTAATCCTGGCATCTCCACTTTTAGAAAGATCACAAAATGCATGCAACTTTTTTGGCATTTTATCGTAAACTTGCCACCACTTGCTATGAGCTGAATCGCTTGCAAAATCTCTATGATCCATTTTATCCCAATTACAATCATAATCTCTGTAACACATCCATGGTTTCAATCCCAAGTAATGTACCGCATAAACTGAACCCGGTAACTCATGCGTAGCATCATTTGCACTTTGGAAAACTTTTAGAAAATTTAGTTTAGTTGGAAATCTATGCCACCATGTGAATGCTTCATTAAGAAATCCTTGATCACCTCCATTATATGACTTCAAAGTATATCTTTTCTTCATTAGCATTTCAAATACGCATTTCGAAGGTTCAACTAACATAACACCCGAATTGAATATTACCTGATCGTTTCCCACGGCTGATAATTGCGGATACTCGAAGAATTCATCGATGTTTTTAAGAACAACAAGGTCGGAATCTATGAACATAACTTTATCATACTCCGTTAGTTGCCATAATCTAAGCTTACTATAATTCCATTTGTTGTAAGCATCTTTCTTTGCGAGTGGACTTCTAATCCGTCTAATTATCTTAATCTTCCATCCTACCTTTCTGAGGCCCCAAAGTCTTTTTTCGGACACTGAATTATCAACCAGAAGGACTAGATCTTTAGTAGAATTAGTTTGAATTATGCTTTGAGCTAAAGCTATTGCACCACAAACATAAGCTTCAGAAGAATGAAGTATTGTCACATAGGCTTCTCTTGGGCGATTGATTGCGATAACTTTACTATGTTTTGACAAGTTGGGGTTCATTATCTCTTTCTCTGCAATTCACAACACAAGATAATAAGCGTCAAAAATCATTTAAGAAAAAACGCCATACCATGCCAAAAATCATTTAAGAAAAATCATTGAAAATAATCATTGAATTTGTTTATGTGACGGTTATAATCTATAAATGACCTACTGAGCCATTATATTTACCTTAGGAGTTTAAGAAGACATTATGGGGTAGATGGGAAGTCAAGTCTCTAAGAAATCATGAAAATATAGAGCCTCATCAACCACAAAAATCAGTCATGAGAAGACATTGTTACGCACCTACAAGTATTAGTATATATTCATCAACTACCTCTCTAAAATAATTAGGGGTTACAACTGTTGTTGATAGTGTCATAAGGAAACTACATTTGACCTAATTAATTTAATAACTCATATACCTAACTTAGATAATCTTTAAAAACAACAATCGCATATTCATTCATTCATATTTCTATGACGTAAATATGAGTTTCTGCCACCACTTTTTATTCACATTACGTTTTCTCTTTTTACTAAAGGGGGCAAAGTATATATATATATATATATATATATATATATATATATATATAAAAAGAGAGAATTAACTTTAATAAAAAACAACCACCAAAAAACAGTTTGAGTTTACCCTAAAGAACAAAGAACAATCAATCGCATTCCTATCAGGAAAAACAAGCACATTAAGCAGTTGCATTACGTGTTTTTGCTAACTACTAAATTCTTGTTCACGGACCATTTCAAAAGGGTGCACAATTTAGGACTAATAAAATGTCTATTAGCAGCCATGGTGATGTTGATTTTAAGAACCCTCCAAAAGAAAACTCTCTTTTCTTTAGTTAGAAGATTACAGGGTTTTGAGAAGTAAATAGAATTTAAGATTTCAATAAGTGGCCGATCAAAAAAAAAAAAAAAAGATTTCAAATTAGTGGATAAACTTAAGAAAAAAGAGAGATATTTTTTAAGGAATTCTACTAACCTTGTTTTTTGTAAGTAAGACCAAGTTGACAAGTTCCAACAGGCATAAGAATTTTTTGAGTCAATCTTCTCAGATCAGGTCTGTAAATCCAAACATTCCCCTCATGTCCTAAAAGATCATCACATCTAAATATCTCCCACATAGGTCCACATGATAATCCAACAAAAACGACGTAAACAGGCCGATCATCATCGGCGTGTCCATTCCGTACTACTAAATTAGCTACAGCTAAATTCACTTGTAATCTAGAAACATCCCTAATACCTTCACCTTCTTTAGTATCATTTGAACAAAAAGGTACATTTGCAACTACAACATCGAATTCACCGTATTTTTCATAAGCCGGCATTGGAATAACCGGACATGATGGTGACCTCCATTTCTTTTCTTCATCAATCCATTCCGGAAAATAATCTCCCCATTTCCGTTCTTTTGATACTCTTTCCAAGTTCACTAATGCCGTAGCACCTAACTCGCTCCATTCTTTTTCTACTCCATGAACAATATTAGTACTACTACCAATGTTAACTAAACCAATTTTAACGTCTTTCCCTTCAAAACTCTCTCACAAGAAAATCAAAAGGTAGAGATTGTTTGTTTCTCCGATGTTGAACCCCCGTGTTGTTGATGGTCGGCCTAGATATCTTTGTAGTTGTCGTAGGTGGTGATGATTCATCTCCATTTCTCAAAGCATGGGTAATGATATTCTTATGGTGATAATTGTCTATTCTTGAAATTGAGGTGAAGATTAGAAAATAAGAAAGAGTTATAGAGAAGAATATGATTGGGAAGAGAATGAGTTTAAGGTTGTTGTTTTTGGTTCTTGAAACCATTTGAACTTCTTCTTCTTCCTTCTTCCCTAGCTACCTATAATCCCCTCCTAATTAACTTGTGTTGTAAGGGAGAAAGTAAGAGAGGCAAATGAAACGTCTTATACATGGTGGGAGGGAAGTGTTAGAGAGGAAGTGGGTGTGCATGGGGTGCACGTTAGTAATGTATTAGCCGTCCTCATTGAATTTATATGTGGTATGTATGTATGTATGTATAGAGTATATAGAGATAGAGATGGTCCATGATATTGAACTTTGCATGTATTAAGACAACGAAGCGTTAAGAAGTTGATCAGTCAAATAAAAATTAATTTAATTTTAAAAACAATTTATTTGCTGTTATTCTTGGTTGTTGTTATTCGAAAATTGAAAAATCCCACTAGGAACATTGATTTATGGTGGTTACGCGACCACAAAATAATCTGATGTCAATTATCGGATATGGGTATAAGTTTCTTCTTCTTTCCTCGGCTGAGGTAGTTTTTGGCTCAAACATACCTGTTATAAGACACATGTGATGTGGTGGCTATCCGCTTAGTACCATGTGTAAGTTAGTTAGACCGAGTAATTTGTATAAGCTACTTATGGTATGAAACCATAAGCTTTAGGGGTTTTGTACAGCATGTCAAGGTAAACATGCAAGCTAATGGCGTTCTTACTCTATATATCTCAATATGACATCTACCACAAGGTGGTGTCTACAAGTTAGAACCTTTAAACTTGTATAAGTAGCTCCTTTGGGGGCTTATGTATTTTGGTACCCCAATTTTTCTTTAAGTGAATATAAGAGATTCTTTTTTCTCCGTCATTATTTTTCTCTTACTATTTATTTTAAGTTTTGTAGTTTATTAGTATTTGCTTTATATTGTTAATTTTATTTTGAAATATAATGCGTTATTAGCACGACTTGATCGTTCTAAAGTTGTTACTCTAAAATATTGGTTAATAGAGCGCGACTTGCTTGTTTTAAAGTTGCTCTAAAGTATTGTTTAACAAAAGTATAGAGGAAAAGAAAAGAGTTTGCTTCGCTATTTCAAGTTATAATCGACGTACAAAGAGTGATTTTGTTTAATCTTAAGATGTTAAATTTAATTAAACTTGATTTTGCTCCTCTTTTTCCTAATGAAGAAAATTATATTTTTTGAGTGCTCGATGTTGAGTTGCATCTCGAAGCTGCAAATCTTGATCAAAGGATCAAGTAGGAGATAATTTGTCAAATGAACGTGCTAGTGCTGCAACGTATCTACGCAGACACCTCTACATAACTCACATGACATGCAGAAATCCTCAGGTTCTATGGAACTCCTTGAAAGAGAGATATGACCACTTTAAAAGTGGTTATGATACCAGTTTAGAAATCAATGCACCCATATGAGATTTCAGGACTTTAAATCCCTATCGACCTATAATTCTTTATTGTACAGAATTACCGCATAATTAGAGTTGTTTGTTGATCCGGTCACGGAGGAGTCTAAATTGGAGAAAAATTTCAGTATGTTTTATTCATCTCATATCGTATTTCAACGACAATATCGTGAACTGCATTTCACTCAATATTCAGAGCTTATATGTGTGGTAATTGCTTAATTTATATGTTTTTTTTTGTTAATTTCATACTAGTTTTAGTTAGATTTCTTGCATATTACATTGTATTAATTTTGTTTTCTATTTTGTTTGTTTTCTTAGGTGAATCATCCCAAGAAGAGTGAAAATGTATATAAAAGAGCTAAAAATTAAAGTACTCCAAGTATTTAAGTGTCTAGAGCTAATAGAAGTTGAAGAGGTACGACGAAATGGGGCAAAGACCTTCAAATCCAAGAGTTCTTATCATCATCTTGTAGAGAATGAAAAGACAAGTCAACGTTTAAAGAATAGGGTCATTCCGAGTCGCATGAAAAAGTTATGGGAAAATCCTCCGAAATAAAGAAGTGAAACGTACAACAAAATAATATGTGGATATATGTCTACCCATTATGGGCAGTTTCAACAACATCTTCGTTTTTAAGCTCCTGTAATCGGTAGATATTAGGGGAATCATCCTACCGATTAGAGCAAATTTTGGGTATATAAAAAGTCATATTTTGAGCTCCAACAATTGGCAGAGAAGAAGGGGATTGATATGACTGATTATTGAAACTTCTAACATAAAAAAACTCTTTTTTTTTTTCGGATGCCATTAATAATCGGTACAAACAAGGGGAATGAGCTTTCCGATTGTGATACGACGAGGCTACTTCTTTGAAGTATTGTTGACTTCTAAATCAAATAAGCATGATCCCAATAGAAATATAACACCAAGATTTCGTGAGGACTACATAAGAAAACTTCCACAACCCCAAGAAGACACCTTTTACACTACTTTGCAAGTCTTGGAGAAGATCATCAACGCACAGAGCGAAACCTAGGGTATTATTGTAACCAATTCTCTTTAATTTTCTCGTATGTATAACATGGATTTTTCTACATCCATGTGTAGATAAATCCATACTTGATTGAGGATAATTCTAAGTTCTAAACATGATTTGATTTAATATATGAATTTATTTTAAGTTCTTCACATGATTATTGTTTATTTCTACTATGATGAATGTTTATGATTGATTGATAGATTGTTTTACGAGACCAACTAAATCCGTTTTTTGATTGATCTAATGCTAGTAAAGACTTAGGATATCCTTAATTGTTGAATAACTCCTACATAAGTAGAAAACGCGAGACCTTGCAGAGGGATCATGTGGAAAAATCGCGTGTAGAAAAAATACTAGAAACTGAGCCTTGCGATTAGAGTTTATCTACTAGAACCAACCTTATAAAGTCACAAAATATAAAGCATTTGAAAAAGTTACACTTAACAGATGCTAGATTTGAGCAATGAAGATGAGCTTTGAGTTGTTTTGCAAAATAACATTGAATTGGTTATCCAAGGACTTCCTAACTTGGACGTTGACATTAAAGAAGAGTTGGTAGAGATGTGTGGTTCCTTAACAACATTATAAGAAGCCAAAACGGGTAATATTTCATATATTTCTTCACTCGTAACTGATGAAGTTCCTTTGCATTTTGTTGTGCAGGAACCTAAATTAGAACTGAAGCCTTTACCTGATCACTTAGAGTATGCCTACTTGGGTGATCAAGAAGAGCTTTCGGTCATTATTGTAAATGATTTCACAACAGTACAAGAAGAACACTTGATTAGGGTTATGAAAGAGTACAAAATGACCATTGGTTCGACGATCGTTAACATCAAAGGCACTAGTCCATCCATGTGCGTGCATAGAATCCTAATAGAATATAATATCAAGCAAGTACGTGATGCTCATTGAAGACTCAATCCCCCAATGATGGAGAAAGAAAGAGATACTCAAATTGCTAAGTTTGGGGGTTATTTACCCAATTTGTGACAACATATGGGTTAGTCCAGTACAGGTGGTGCCTAAGAAATAAGGTATTACCTTTGTCAAAAATCAAGATAACGAACTTGTTCCTATACGAGTTTAGACAGGATGAAGAGTGTGACTACAGAAAACTCAATTCAGATATCCGTATATATTATATCCCTTCTCCTTTCATTGATCAGATGTTGGAGAGGTTAGCCGGGCTGGCATTCACATTATTGCTTTCTAGACGGTTATCCGGGCTACAATAAAATTGTTATTGCACCAGAGGATCAAGAAAAGACTACTTTTACTTGCCCCTTTGGTACGTTTACCTACATACATATATATGTCGTTTGGTCTTTACAATGCGCCTGGCATTTTTCATAGATTGATGGTTATTATATTTTCTGATTATGTAGAGCGCATGATTGAGGTATTTATGGATTATGTTAGTGTTTATGGTTCTTATAAAATATTGAACTTGTGCTAAGAAGATGCATAAACACTAACCTTGTTCTTAATTGGGATAAATGTCACTTTATGGAAAATCATGGTATAGTGCTAGGTCAAATTCTGTCCTCTCAAGGGAGTGATATAGACAAAGCAAATATAAAATTAATTATGAACTTATAATACCCCATTTCGGTGAGGGAGATTCGCTCGTTTCTTGATCATGCAAGTTTATACAGACGATTTGTGAAATATTTCTCCAAACTTTCAATGTCAATATGCAAATTGTTGCAAGATGAGGCTACCTTAAACTTTTAAAAAAGAGTGCAAGGATGCTTTTGACATATTAAAAGAATTGTTGTACTGCATTAATTTTCAAGTCACATGATTGGAGTTTACCGTTCGAGTTGACGTGTGAGGCGAGTGACTATGCAGTTGGAGCCGTTTTGGTTCAAAAAGTGGAAAGGATGTTACACGTTATTTACAATGCATCTAGGACCCTAAACGACAAAAATCAACTATTCTACCACTGAGAAAGAGTTGTTGGGTGTAATTTTTGCATTATAAAAATTAAGATCTTACGTGGTGGGAACAAAGGTGGTTGTATATTCTGATCACGCAGCACTGGGTGCCTATCCAAGAAGAAATAAGCTAAACCAATACTTATACGGTGGATACTATTATTGCAAGAGTTAGACAATAAAGATGTTGAAATTACATTGGCAGATCATCCTAGTAGACTTATTGTTTCTGTAGAAGAACTTCCTCTACAAGATCATTTCCCAAACAAACACCATTTCTCAATAGAAGATTCAATACCTTGGTACGCTAATATAGTGAACTACTTGGTTATGGAGTAAGTACATGATACAATGTCTAATTTTCAAAATCTAAAGGTTAAGAAGATAACCAAAAAATATGTGCCTACTTATAGAAATAGTGTCACGATCATATTATCTACAGGTGCGTACCTAACTCTGAATTTCAATACATTCATACTTTTTTATCATACTTATGCTTGTAGTTGGCATTTTTTTTCCCCAACATACCACTCTCAAAATCCTTGAGAGTGGCTTTTATTGGCCCACCATATTTGAGGATGCATACATTTTTTGCAAATCTTGTGATAAATGTCAACAACGGGAAATCTAGGTGCTCGAAATCAAATACCACTCATACCGATTCTTGTTGTAGAAATATTTGATGTATGGGGAATTGACTTTATGGGTTCTTTTGTTAACTCGTATGGAAAATTTTATGTAATTCTTGTTGTAGATTATGTTTCAAAATGGGTGGAAGCTAAAGCCACCCCTACTAATGATTCTTAAGTTGTTTGTGAGTTTGTGAAAGAAAATATTTTCTCTAGACATGGTATACCATGAGTGGTTATCAGTGACGCCGGCTCACACTTTCAGAAATCCTTCCATGCCCTCTTCAAGAAGTACACCATTACTTACAATATTGGTACTCCGTACCACCCAAAAATAGCGGGCAAGATGAAATTTCAAATCGTGAGATTGAGTCCACTTTAAAGAAAACTATTAACACTACAAGGAAAGATTGGATCTTAAGACTAAACAATGCACTTCAAGCGTATAAAATAGTATATAAGACATCGATTGGTATGTCTCCATATCGGTTGGTTTATATCAAAGCTTGCCATCTCCCAATTGAACTTGAACATAACACTTTATGAGAAGTAAAGATGTATAACATGGAGTATGACGTAACAGGAAAACAAAGGAAATTACAAACTAATGATCTAGAAGAGATACATAATGATGCGTACGATAACACTCGTGTATACAAGAAGAAGACGAAGTTTTTCCTTAACAAGATGATTTCTCGAAAAAGTTTTGTTGTGGTGCAAAAAGTTTTTATTCAATTATCGTCTTAAATTATTTCCTGATAAGATAAGGTCCCGATGGGTGGGACCAATTGTTGTTACTAATGTTTTTCCTCATGGTACAATTGAATTTTGTCCCAAAACTGGAAAACATTTCAAGATCAACAACCATAGATTGAAACCATACTGTGAAAATTTCATTGCGGTGGATGTTGATGAGATTGAGTTTAGTAATTTGCTCCCTCTGGAGGAGTAATATGAACGACAGCGATATCGGGATGAAGACCTTAAAATAAGCACTATATGGAAGGAAACCCGTTAGTTTTGTATAATCTATCCATATCTTTTAAGTTTATTAGATTTTCATATCATTATTTGATTCCCCATATTAGATTTTACTTTGAGCGAATCATTTTACGTTGAAGACAATGGAAAGTTTAAGTGTGGGGGAGTATTCGTATATATAGTTTTTAATTATGAATAAACCTCATTCTTGTAGTATGAATTGCAGTTCACATTCCTCCCTCGAAGCAATGGCCATAGAAACACACCACCATCATCAAAAAGTGAAATAATATCAAATTTATGAAGAAGTTGAAGATGTTAAGGTTTGCAAGCAATAAAGGAAGAAAAAAAATTGTATATCCAAAGTGAAGAGAAAGTGAAAAAGAAAGAAAAGTAAAAAGATGTGAATTATGGAAGTTTATGATACCAAGACAATACCAAAGTTGTGAAGAATCAAGTGCAAAAGTTCCTTATCCTATGGAAATGAAAAGAATTATATATATATATATATATAT